>CM060247.1:48077086-48397187 GCA_030684275.1 Acipenser oxyrinchus oxyrinchus
GTTAGTCTCTGCGGCTGCGTGTAGTAAGCTCCCAGGGGCGGGCTTACAGGGCAGCTCGCGCAGAGGCCTATCGGCAGCTTTGCTATAAAAGCTCAGCCAATCGCTACTGCCTGACGGCAATATCCCCATATTTGATGGTTATTTTCTCTTTCAGGGAACCGGGGTTGCATCCGCAACCTATCGTTCTCTTTATATGGGGAGATATGGAAGACGCAAGAATATTTTCAATGAAAAATCTATTTATTAAGTGTCCAAACTACTTTTTTTCAGTTATTTTCAATATCCCATGCATGAAAGTAAAAAGGGACACATGTACATACATAGACACAGATGGGCAGGCCTCTGCTAATATCCACATATACTGATACTCTCAATAACTTGTGTTAAAGAATGTCAACTAAATTTCATGACAAATAAATCAGAAGTTCTCTACATGTATACAAAACTGTAAAGTGTGACATTCTTATGTTCTGGTGGGGGGATAGCAAGACAAAAGGTACAGGCTTTTCTTTTCATGTTGTGACACATACCTCAATGACCCCATCCAGAAGTCTGCCAAGCACATCCCTTCTCTTCAGTTTGGCTCGCTCCATTGCTTCAAGCTTTACAATCACAGCATCTATTTTGGACACAATACTTCCGATCGAATGCTCCATACGATCCACACGTCTAACCAGCCTAATAAGGAGGATGAAAGCAGGAATATATATTTTCTGTTTCAAGCACTGACTTTCTAATAAACAAATGTCATAATTCTACATTGCTAAAGCACAGTCCAACATTAATCATTCAGTGTTTTGTGTTTTAAAGTTAATTTAATTTGTACGAGGAAAAAAAGGCGCTTCAAACACTTATGTACTATATTCACAAATAAAGCACTGTACCCGTTGACAAGTGAACGCAGTAGAACTGAAGCTGAACTTACACCTGGAATTCCTCATAGGAGACTCCACTGGAGCTGCTGCCTCTCCTGCGGGAGCTGTGGCCGCTGTCCTCATCATCATCCTCCTCGGAGTCGTCCAGGCTGCGGGGAAAGCTGCGTCCACTGACCGGCCGGGGCAACGAGCTCCTTTCCAGGTCCAGATCCTCCTGCAGCACGCACAGGGCAGGGAGGTAGTCAGGCCTGATCTAACGAGTCACGCCACTTTCACTACCCAGCTCTTTATGAGTAGAAAACTGTTTATAAAAAGTTTAGGTGGCAACATGATAAGATATTGTCTCACTTAAAAACAAACAAATCAATCAATCAATCAATCAATCAATCAATACAGTGATGGACGTGTATTGATCAACCAGCCACATTAAAAAGTTATTTTATTTTCAAGAAATACATAATGTACAGTGAGGAGTAAATAATACAATGTATGCAAGTGGAGATCACTCACTCGCTCCTTCTCCAAGTCATCTCTCATTTGTTGGTGTTCATGTTCTGTCAGCTCTTGATCTCCATCTTGATCATATTTTGCAAAAATGGCTTCAATCTCAGCATCTGTGTGGCCTTTTCTGCACATTATACAAACAAACAAATACATCTAACACTTTTTTTGTATTTCTCATTCCTGATACAATATGATCATGTACAAAAAAATGATATAATAATTTGCATATACTGCAGAAACAGTTATTGAATTAGTCGATTTATTTATCCAAGGAAACCTAAAATATTGTTTAAATTCTTCTGATTAATTTCAAAATATTAAAAAGCCTATCAAACCAACCAGTCTGTCACAGCTTTACTATTGAATAAAATGGTAATTCCTAAGAAGTTAATAATAAAGGGCATTGTCTTAAACTAGCATGTAAATCCTTTAAATTGCTGGGAGAGAACTGTAAGTTAAATGGATGAGCAATTATCCTACTCTCTCAATACTACAGAAGGTACACAGTTTTATATAGGAAAGATGATTCCACTCAAAGCAGCAGACCAGTAAAGTTATCTATACTAGTAGTTATTTATTTTATACATTTTTTTTAGACTACCGTAAAAATTGTGGTATAGGTCGCACTGGCGTTAAAGTCACTCCCACCTTTTTGAGACTTCAATTTTAGGAAAACACTTTTTTGGTTTTTAAAATACTTTATGCAATTGTTTGTTTTTTCCCTACATCCTCAAGACTGATAAATAAAGAAAGACACACAGGTTTAGTTTTGCAATAACCCTTGTTTGCAACATTTTATTCCATTAATAATTTTACAGTGTTGTTTTTTGTTTTTAGGTTAAACTGCTAGAAACTATTCCGTCTGTCAATTTCTAAATAATTGTTTCAAGTAAATTGAAATGCAATGTCAAAATACATCAAAATATGGATATAATACTACTATAGTCCTGTAAATTCCAGTAGTAACAGTGTGAATCACTGACAAATGGTTCTTGAATGGATTTAAAAAGTAATAATTAACAGAGCGTAAAATCAAGTTCTATACCCCATATCGCATCTGTATTAACCTGTTTTATTTTAGCTTCTCAAGAACCCAAACAAGTTCAAGAACATATCTTCTTTGCTTTACTGAACATTTTTTTCCAAAACCATACTCAGACAATAGTTCCAACTGCATTGGCTTTTACAAATTCATGGTATTAATTCAAATTTAAAAGAAAAGTATTAAACAGTGCATCAATTAAAAAAGCGAAAAAAACAATAAGCTAAACAGTGCACCATCTTATTACAAGCTTAATTGGTCCAATTAATTAATTTAGGGTACAGTTGGAACAAAAACCCGGAGGGACACAGGCCCTCCAGGACCTGAATTGCCCACACCTGTATTAAAGTCATTCAAAGTACTGTATTCCATTCAAACAAACTGTTTTCTACATCGGGCCATAAACACGTTCCTCTTCTTTCAGCTTGTTTTTCTTTCGCCATATTTAAGTTTGTCCTACTTTATCCAGTCTCAAAGAGACAGCTGCATTATTATAGCATTGCAGTTACAACGAACGGAAGGCTTGATAAGTTTACTCGGCTTTCTAACCAATAGCTGTTTGCTATGGATCCCAGGGGCGGGTTTAGTCTGACAAATCAATGGCTCGGGAGGGTGGCAATAAGGAAATGCATATAGATTGACAGCTACTGTGTTAACAGTGAAGCAATATAGCTGTGACGTTTTCATATTCCGAAGATTGGCAACTTTAACCACTATTTTTTTTTGTCCTCCACATATACGCCTCTGGGTCAAGAGGAGGTCAGTCAAGAGTCTGAAAGCTTGTGTTTAACATTCAAAATGACTAAGGGTATTGAAAGTAACAAATGAAAACTTTTAATTAGAACAGTGGTTTTGTGTTTCTACCTAACAACATGACCTGACAGCTGTAGATCCTGAAAAAATAAATCGGATTGTTGACAGTTAAGTTTGTGTGAGCCATAATAACCGTGGCTGTAGTAATCCCATTGTGGTGCTGGTACAGTAGTTTAATATTAAAGACACAAAGGCGCATACGTCGCACCGGTGTATTAGTCACTCCCCCTTTTAAGGGCCCAGCAAAGTTGCCTGGAAAATCGACTTATACAACAGTTTTTACTGTACTTAAAATAAGTCATCCCAGGGCAGTAATTCTGTAAATGTACTGAGAAGTTCCAAGCAGTGCACACACAGGCCTTATGGACATCACTATGCACATACCCTTTAAGATCCTGGCGCAGTTCATCAAAGTTGAGCTTTCCTCCCGCCTGTCGAAGGCTCTGCGAAATATCATCAACTGTGGTTTTCTTTAGCCGGAGTTTAACCATGGCCTTGTTACATCCCTATTTAACAACAGTACACAGGAATCAAACCTCTCAAATCATTTCAAGCAGCTGTGAAATAATAGGAACCTGTATTTCCACCTAGAAGCACAGCTTAAATTATTATTATTATTATTATTATTATTATTATTAATAATAATAATATCACAGTAGATTGATTGGATAATGTAAGCTCAAGGTTATTTACTCTATTGTGTATTTATTTATTTTTACAGAACAGAAAGCTGTATAATTGGGATGCTGTGTGGTCCAGTGGTTAAAGAAAAGGGCTTGTAACCAGGAGGTCCCCGGTTCAAATCCCACCTCAGCCACTGACTCATTGTGTGACCCTGAGCAAGTCACTTAACCTCCTTGTGCTCCGTCTTTCGGGTGAGACGTAATTGTAAGTGACTCTGCAGCTAATGCATAGTTCACACACCCTAGTCTCTGTAAGTCGCCTTGGATAAAGGTGTCTGCTAAATAAACAAATAATAATAATAATAATAATTAAAACGCTATATCCAAGTTACTAAAATGAGAGTTTCTTTAATAAGCAGTTTCATGAAAAAAAAGTACAGTGGTGGTCAACACTTTGTGCCCTAAATACCTTTTTAATGAGATCAGCAAGTTCCATTTCTGATTTCTGTTGGGCCATGTCAGCTTTTACTTCTGAGTAGGTGTCATTAATAATGGCCAAAAACATGTTCTGCCAAAAAAAGAGATTTTAATATATTTTCATTGAGCCCTGTTACACACATGCAGTATTACTTTTGCAGCATCCCACAGAATCTCAAATCAAGGATAGCTGAAAAAATCCACAACAACATTTAAAAGACAAAAGAACATTAGCAAATGTGTGGAGGTGTGTATTTAAAACAGAGGGATGAAAAATGAAATGCTCACCAGAAGAATGAAGAAAATGAAGAAGACAAATGTTGTGAAGTAAATTGGCCCCAAAATTCTGTTTGCTTCTTCAATTTTAGCAAAATCAAAATCACCTAGAATAATGCGGAACTGCGTGAATCTGAAATACAGAACAAGAAATGCGGAACAACCATTTTATACCATGTCATTTAGAACCTTAAATGTCTTAATATTATTCTAATATCAACAAGTAAATGCCAACATAAAAACAGGAAATAGTTTAAGTTACTTTAAATTGTTAAACTGTCAGGAGTGATGTGTGTCTAATTAAGCTCAGGTATGTAACTAAATTAACTAAGCTTTAATTGCGGCGTAATGGGAGTCTTAAATGATACCCTGTAAAAATACTGCCAATATAGATTGTCAGTTAAGATATAAATACCGTTTTGTGTAAAAAGTTATCCCGGGAGTCTCTAGGCAACTCTGTTATCTGTTACAGCTACTTACATGCAGGCCTGGAATGTACTGAAGTCATCTACTTGGGTTCCAAACACAAGATATGCCAGCTGGGCATAAGCCAAGAATATGATGAAGAACATGATGGCAAAGCCAATGACATCCTTGGCACAACGAGACATGGTGGAAGATAACTGACTCATTGTTTTGTTAAAGTTAATAAATTTAAAGAGCTGTGGACAAAGGAAATAAAGAAAATAGTATTTCATTAATATTTCAGTAATATAAATATATTTCATTAACAGTATTTCATTTAATATATTTTGTGATAAAAGCAATTGATTTGCAACTGTACAAGAATGCAAATTAGCAGATCGACTTTTACTGTTGGAATGCAATTTCTGATTTGGATTAATACATAAGACCATGCATATGACCAAGTATAGAAACAGCCTGGTAAGTTATAATAGTAAAATTGATTAAACACCATACAATAAAGACTTTGAGGTGGATTTTTAATAGCTTTTCTCATCTACATATGGAATTGGGTCTACTTCAGCTGCAATGAAATTGCAGAAGTTTGCTCACATAGTGTTCCCATAGAGGTACTTATACAACTTAAGAACAATTTGAACAGTATTATGGAAGTATGTATTAGACAGCCAAACCATATACATACCTTAACCCAGGAGAAGAACACAATCACTGCTGCCAGGTTGTTGAACTGGATCTGCAAGGAGGTAAGCTGCTCAAAGTTCGGGAAAGCCTCCAGATTTTCCAAAAGGTACTTCAGAACAGCCTTCACAGTAGATGTCCGGTATATATTGATAACAATAGCCAAGAGAAAGCTGTAAAAAAAATATATATATATATATATATATATATATATATATATATATATATATATATATATATATATAACATTTACATTTTGCATAACATTTGAAGTTTCAACATCCATTTAATCAGCTTTTTTATCCAGTGCATTTCTTTAAAAGCATCCACACATTAGGTAATTTCATGTTAAAAGTGGTGCTTTGTTAACATTTTACTGGTCCCCCTTGTAACTTACTGTGCTGAGAATCTTCTGGTTCTTCACTAGTCTTTTTAACATCAATTTATGATATTCCAAATACAACACTAAATGCGACCTCTACATCCTGTTCTGTAGGTCACATGGTCTGACTGCAGCTACACCACTTACCACAATGATAAGAATGTCCAGGCAGTTCCAGAGGCTCCTGAAGTAATAGAGTCTATGAATGCGTATTTCCAGGATCTCCTCCACCACATAGTAGAGGATAAAAAGACAGAAAGCGATCTCACAGGCAGCTACGAAGTAGTCAAAGTTGGATACGTAGCGGATCAGTTTCACGGTCTGAAACTGCCAAGAGGTAACGGTGCCACCAGTGGCAGGAAATTCCACCACCATCCTATAAAAAAGATGCACATGATATTAAGTATGAATCCTGACCAAAACCCCTATGTCACAGTATCGGGGGAAGGGACTATTCATATTGAAGATTGTTAATGTACAGCACCTTACGATACTGGCACATTAATGTCTCTTTAAAAGCACATACCTCCATTGGTATACCATAGATATTTTAAAAACTTCACAACTAAAACACAGTATCAGATAAGTCTCAATAAAAGATATGGTGAAAAAGGATGAGTAGCTGTTTAAGAATGTGGCTTTATTACTGACTTTATTGACACCCTTTTTTTGTTCAAGAACGCACTCATGCACAAAACAGTACCAAATTCTTACTTTTAATATACACTCTACCTGACAACACAAAAGAGATTGATATTGGCATTGTAAACCGAGAAATCAATGAACACCACGCGGGTTCCTCTGTCCAGCCACAGGTTCTCTTTAAGTGTTTTCACTTTTGCAGCTGTCTTTTCTCTGGTCCGTGAGAGGTCCAGATAGTACCCCCCACCACTATAGGTAGTGATCAGACCCCAGTGATGGCTTCCATTCAAATCCTCTTCTTTAGCATAAGTCCAGCTGTTGATTTTTTTAAAAAAAAAAGTTTTAGGCTTTTTAATTTGCAGGCTAATCAGATTAATAAAAATTCAAGGAAATATAAGCAATGCGATTGTCTGGTGGTAGTAAATTGTTATCACCATCTTACTGTACATACGATACATTATTCAGAAATTCTTTAAAAAAGTTTTCATAAAATCTATATATAATAAGCAATTCAGGGTTTTTTTTTTAAGACCATTTCAAAAGATTCATTTTCTGTTAGTCTTACCACTGCTACCCCTCACAATCATCAATAGCTTCAAGCAGCTAAGTGCAGTAAATTATTTCTTGTAACTAAGAAAGTGTAGTCCGGGGAGAACACAGGACTACACCTCCCAGAAGGATACGGGCTGACAAGCCCTAATTTAATTGTTTTATTAGTTAATTATCACCTGCACCTGGCAATTATTGTAAATTAGAGCCAGGTGCAGGGTATATAAAGAGAACAGCCAGTCCCTTCAGGGATGCTGCTGTGTGGAGGGCTCGGTTGATGGTGTTTTCAACAGGAAAATACAAAAGGTACTGTGTGAAACCTTTTTGTTGTGTTTGTGTTCAGCTGTAAACAGCTTAGCTATCTGGTGTTTGTTTTGTTTTATTTATTTTGAATAATTAAAAGTTCGCATCAGCGCTAAAAATTCAAATTCTGTGTGTTGGGTCGTGATTTGGAAGGGAAAAGAACCCGAGCGAGCCTGTGTGGCGAGTCTCTGGGTCACATGACATAAATACTCATTTTTCCACAATGCTTCAACAATTAGAGGAACCATAGTACACGATATTGCTCACAATATACAGTGCAATGTGTTGTAACAGTTCAAACAGATCAGATTGATATATTTTTTTCCAGTCCTAAAAACTGGTACTCACGCAGTTCCACTTAAAAGACCAAATGGAGAGGTGTCCTCATTTCCCATCGAATACATGTTGTAACAGTCCTGGATTTCATCCCTCAAGTCTTCATGGATTGCACACGACTCGTTCCTCACTTTTAGCTGTCTTAAGCGAGGTACACCCAGAAGCAGGTTCTCATAGTAGATGAAACTCTGGTTCTCTGGCAGGGTTTTGTTATTATACCAGGCATCCCAATACAGGCCACCCAGTAATGGGCCTTCTGCAAACTGGAAGAGAGCACAATGAGCAACACAGTTCAGTGTTGAGGCTTTCCCCCACCTCATAAATGTAATTTAAAAAAACACAATCGTGTTTGCTTTTTTTAAACAGGGTTTATTTGGTCTACAACAGTGGTTCCCAACCTGTGGTCTGCAAACAACTCCCAAAATTCGGTTTACACAGTTCTAAGCAACACAACAGACAGCTCGTGATCATGTAAACGCAATCATACTGAAGTGTCATTCTGGGCCTGTGATCGGGTAAACACAATAAAAAACAGACTTTGTTTCTTTGACTTGTTGGGCCACCATAATTTGCAGTACAGCTTGTTAACGCATATCATAGGACACTAATATCATTTCATTGCCTGCTTGTTTGCTTTTTCATGTGATGTCACTGAGCAGGGCCTTTCATTTTTAAAGGGCAGAGACATTTTCAACAGCACAGAGAAACAAAATATGTCACAAGAACTTGTTTACAGCTAAGAAAAAACCTGAGAACCATGTAAATAGGATGTACTTGACTTAGTTATATTAGAACATTATTCTGTCTCGGGTTTTAATATATATATATATAGATATATGTTTTTACAACATTTATAATTATCAAGAGTGGATATAAGCAGATACTATTTCATGAACAAAATTTGTCAGGGGTGTTTTATTTTCCTTATTACTGATAATAATGGAATGAATTAACTATTTTATTTATAAATATTTATTTTCAGAAAATAATCGAGCAGTGTCCATTATTGCTTATAAAGACCCTGAGAATAAATGTGTATTAGGTCAAAACTTTTTTAAACAAAAGAAATTTGCCATCAACAACTTTCAAAACGTAAAATGACAACATTCCTTTATGCACTGGTAGCGAAGATTCAAGCCTTGGAATCTCATTATTTTAGGTATGTTATATAAATACTTTACTTTCTACATATACAGATCAGGGCCATAGCCAGCCATGAAAAATCACAGAGACACTCGCACTTTTTTAATAAAAATGGAGTCGGTGTCGCTGTAGTCTGCAATGACAGTAAAGACTTTGAAGAGCCCAGAGATATCAGCGGGACTTGGGAATTAGTGTGTGCATACAACGAGGCATGCGTTTTTACTTGTGGCAAAGCAACATGTAAAAGGCCTAAATAAACATTACTGGTATGATTTTAACCAAGGCCAGTGCCTTGGGTGGCTCATAGCTGGCTACAGCCTTGCATAGACACATATGGGAAACAATCCTACATTGAAAAAGGTTGGGAACCACTGTTCTACAATAAAGTTTCAGCTTTTTCCACAAAAAAAATCTTCCTCTTTTCACGTTTCAAAGACTTTCACCCAGACTTCTCTCAATAAAGACTAGCTCATAGCTTCGCTACTGTACTGTTTTATATTTGCTTTATAGTTGCATTAACACCTGCATGGCAAAAACCTTCTTTGGAGGATGTTTTGCAAAGCTGTGAAATGCCCCACATACTAATCCAAGAACACCATAGCTTAGATGGTCTCCATCAATTAGGAGAGCAGGGAGGGTTCATTTGGAAAGCCATTATCTGCACGTGTCACTTCCTCCTGCTGCTCTCAGGAAGCAGACCTACAAAATACCATAACCTCACAGATATGAAACAGCCAGTACCTTCCAGAAGTCACCCATACTAGCCAAAGTTTTGAAATTTGTCTTCTCGTCATTTGATAGAGGAGTGTCCAGGAACAGTTGTGACATGACCTTTGTGTAATAATACATGCTGGAGCTCACCATCCCATATGTCACTGCAAGACATTAAAATAAATAAATAAATAAATAAATAAAAATAAACAGATGCAACACAACCCTAATGTTAATTCCAGCACTTTCAAGATATATCACAGCAGTTAGGTGCCATACTGCAAACTTATAGCTTTCTGTGGGAGTCAAAAGTAGCTTGAACCCAACTCAAAACACTAAGACTTGTGAAGGAGTTACAGTATATAGAATCTCATTGAAATATGTAATATGCAAATAGTATATGGCAGTGTATCCCTCATGTTTACTCACAGTTCATTTGTAATTTCTATATTATAAATAAAGTTTGGTTTGCAGCATTGAAGAAAATACATCCATAGTGCAGTGGGGCAATAGGGCAGAAAAAGTTTTCCCCAAAACAAGTTTAATTTACAGTATCACATTTTTAAAAAGCTGTGAAAAGATAAATACATGCAGCTCTGTAACCAACACAGTATTCACTTGAAACTATTTAATTTGGAAAATGTAAACAAAAAGAATTCTAAACCGCACTTGGCTGTGAGTGCTTCCAAGAATATACCATGCACTTTTCAAACGACAGAAAAAGCTACATTGCTGATTTTTAATTGTATTCACCATACAGATATTAGGGTGGATGTGGATTTCATAACATTAACAGTTGTACTTTGTACCCTGTGATATACTGTGCAATAGTGTTCTAAAAGATCAACAACGCTGGCTTTCCTTTGGCCAGTAGATACAAATAAAGATCATTTTCTAATCAATACCCACTGCCCAAGTTATACAGTTGACTGGTTTGTTAATATTTACTTTTGTTTCCAGAATAAATCTACACTGCAGGGGGCTGACTGTGGAGAGGAGAAGCATTCTTTAAATACCTAAACAGACACTTTGTACAGTAAAAGGCATGTCCCCAAGATCATACATATATCATACAGAAAGAGGTGCGTTAAGCAAGTTTAGTGTAGTGCAAACTTTAAAACACAAATATGGTTCTTAGTATCAAACTGTCTCTCTTACTTTCTATACAAACCATCTGTAACCATGAAAGACTAGACCAGATTGGTAACAATCTGCGTAGCAGCCAGCCAAATGGCATTCTAATTTGGTATGCACTTGCATATTTATAAGAAATGAGCAGCCTACCCTTGTGCAAGAGAAATGTACTGCACTACAGCTTTCTAGAGCAACACAATCTCGGGTCTGCTATGCATACAGCTGCCTGCCTTTTTAATTTGAGAGCCATACTTGAATCTATGAAAATACTTGGCTTAATCAAGTTAACTTATTCAACTGATTTTTTTTTTTTTAAACATTATAAGTAAATATTTGTGGCTTTTAAATTGTTGATACAGTGGAGATACAAAGTTCTGAAAGACAGAGATTCAGTAAAATGCAGCAAAGGAATTCCTATACAATGCACTATTCTGATATCTCTCATTCCTAATACCGGTAAAATTAGGTATTCATTATATTAACATTATAATATTCCTAGTAAGGGGCCATGGACATGCTGTAATCAATGAACATTCCGAAAGCCCCAAGAAATTCTTTTTATTTCTTATTATTTTTCATTCTATGTTTCACAAATTTCATTTTATTTCGTTGTATCCACTAAAAATGTTGTTTTATTTAGTTATTACAGATACACATTAATATAATAACTCAAATAGATGTATATAAATAAAAACAAAGTATACAGCATGTTTTAACTATATACGTATGTATTAAACATCCTTTTTTATTTTTATTTATTATTGGAGGAAGGGTTAAATTCTGAATCCCAGGAGAGGGGGCATGTACACTGTGAATAAACAGAGCACTTCAGTCAGCTGTGCAATTCACACTTTTCAAAAGCATAGCATAGTGGGATACTTACAAATACACAGTACCACCAGGAAAATGATGTAAGTAATCAGCTCCCGCAGTACATTCTTCAGGTACTTTTCTCTGCTTGCACCGCTATCCTCCATCAGCCTCGTTCCCCACAGGACTGCAAATTAACACAAAAATGTAATATTAACCCAAGTCAAACTACTTGATTACGCTTCAAGTATAAACATCGCCTGTAGATATAGAACACACCTCCTTGGCATCTTCACCTATTACAGAAAACATATATAGTGTTGTGCATCACATACTGTACCTAAAGCACCTGCTATGTTACCACACACAGTATTTGATTCATGACTGATAGGGTATTGCATGCCCACCAAGGGAAGACCCAATGAAGCAAAAACTGGCATCTTAGGAACAGTGTTATTCACTGAAAGAGTTATGCGTCTGAAATACTTTTGGACACAATGTGTAATGTTATGCAGCTTATTGGAAATAAATGGCTACATTTTATTGTGGTACATGAGCACATTTTAAAGTACTACAGCAGTTATTACAATTGGAAAACCTGCCACCTCTGCAATTACATTCCTCTCAGTCCAGCCAAGGACTGTACCCTACCACTTCTTACCCACCATCAATACTGCCACTATGGGCAACCTTGGGATAAAGAATTGGCCTCCTCCCCAGTCCTGTTGTATGGGTACTAAAAGACGTCCTATAAATAACAGGTCAGATACATTTTCTTTTTGACCTGCACATAATCCCCCCAAAACGACTAAATCTAATCAAGACTTACCTCGAAGTTTTTGCAGCATCCTTCTCCCACATTCACTGTGCTCAGTTCTGTCTTGGCGGTGCAGTATTTCCACAGTAGGGGTCGGGCACAGACCCGTATGTCCCCGTGTACCACCACCTCTGACGTAACCTATACTCCCGCTGCTTGTACTGCTGGATGCTGTGGACACCGACCTCCTCCCCGGGCTCGCAGGAGGCCAGCCCGCCTCCAGCATTTCTTCCTCGGGCTCAAACCCAGGATTTACTCGGCTCCAGGCCTGCCTGGAGCAGGAGGAAGAGGGAGGTGTGCCGGTGCTGCTCCTGGGACCACGGTTCGGGCGGTGAACCATTTCTATATCCATTCCGCGATCGTTTGAGTCTTGTCTAATGCCCAGTGTCGTACCAGTTGCGCCCGAGGAGTTGTGACCAGGCAGCGCCTGCCGCTGCTGAGGTGTTACGCGACTTGCGCTCATCGCACCAGTCAATGCACGGAACGTTGCATTTATTCAATTTGATTTTTAGTTTAACATGCACATGCAGCACCTTGTCTTTCTTTAATTAGAAATCTTCACACAGTAAACAGATTAACATGTTATGTAGAATAGAAAATCTAACAAAAATTGTAGCTACTAAAGTAGCAATTATTTTCTTTGTGTTTCCTGTTGATGATATATTTCTTAAACGCTACATTAAAAAAGAAAAAAGAAAAAAAAAAACTCTGTACGTCTGTTTTCACAGTAGGCTACACTGCATCCTACATCGTAATAGCAACGAAGCCAAAAAAGACAACTTTAAAATTAAGCACCTTCAACCACACTTCCGCAACACGTCAAACTAGTCCCTTTCATACCCAGTGTATCAAAAAGTACATATATTTTCATTGTTCCAAGTCTTTTCCATAAATTGCCGAGAATATTTCACAAATTAAAAATGAAGAAAAACACTTATCATTCCAAAGCCAGCCATCTTGTCCCTTCTTGTTTCTCAAAATCTCTGGATCTCACTTGTTGGATCGGGTTACATCCAGGCTCGTTACAGCGTCATCACAAACCAAGTGACAGGCAGTGCATTCAGGAGCTGTACCAATAGCTTTTGCCACAATAAATTAATTTGACACAATAATGCTGCGAACACGAACATCCTATATAACAATTTTAGACAGCAACATAGAATCGCCTATTTTCATATGTGACCAAACTCACATACAATAATAATAATGTTTTAATATTCAAGTATAAATTAGTTTGTGTCTGTTTATTTAAAAATATAATGTCATTAATCGTCATGTATTATCCATAGGTAGATTTTTCGAGTAATATATGTTTTTCATATATTATACTAACATTAATCTGCAAGACTTTTTTTTATAGTTTTCTCAATTTATTGCTCATCTTACATGTTTTGGATTTGGTAGTGTTATATTAAAATCATGCACAAGTTACTCAGGTACTTTGTGTTAATGTCCTAAATCAAAACCTGTTGTTAGTAAGTATTAGTAAAATCAGTGTAAGGTGTTTGTGTGGGCATAATGTTGCTTGCATTACATTAATAAATGTCTCTCTTGATAGAAAACTGACTGCAAGTAAATGGGGGGGAAAGTATTTTTGTTATTGTTAATAAATGGACAAGCATTACACACCTAGTAAAATAATATTTGGTGCTTCATGTTAAAGCATGTTAATATATAAAACCAGTGCCAAGATTAATTATTTTTACAACATAAAAAAAAAAACACCACCATCACCAAGTAACTCCCAGTAATAGAAGTCAGACTGTAAACTCAGCAGCTTAGTAGCTAAAATACAGCTTGTTCCACACCAAGATTGCAACATTAGGTAACTATTTATGCATGTTTGACATTGTTGCTTGGCAACCTTACATCTCCATTTTAGTCTTTCTCTGTATAAATTTGATGCAAGAGGCCAGTTATATAAGTGACTGGCACTTGATTAATCCAATCAGTGTCTGATGGGTGGGGGGAAAGAAATTCAAGCCTAAACAAAGAATTTAACAAGTCTAGTAGCAAAATGAAAAAGGAACAAAATAGCTGTTGTTATTGAAGAGAATAAGTGGTGTATAGCAGATCATAAGTTATATAAATAGATTTATGGAAAGCTGACTGACCACAGAGCTGAGTTTAGCAGATTGAAAAAAAATACAATGTAGATGCAAGTTTGAAAAAAAAGATCTGAGAACTCACATATTTTCCCCATACAACAGATAATTTAAGCATTGGTATTTGTTTCTGTGGTAAATGTATCTTGAAAAGTACTTGTCCATGTGCATATTTTAGTAATTTATGATAATGATCTTCATATTTGTGACACTTTCTTGGGACATTTCTAATATTTAGCTATACAGTTTTCTTTTGCTTAATAAACCTGCATTGTATTTCTTTATTTGTGACTATTAAGCATACCTGAATCCTTTTTGGTCCTCCTGTGAAATTGAAATTGCCCTCTCTGCACATTTTAGCAGATTTGCTCTTATATTTTTATTCTACCAGTAATTTTACCATTTTAGAGTTTGGAATACAATGTTGAACCCCACAGTAAATTTGGTCAAATGTGACCCCCAATCTAATTTGGCATTTAATCACTTCATCAGTTTATAGTGATCCCTTTTCAGGTGGAGAACTGAAATGATTTAAATAAACAAAGCTCTGAAATGATTTAGCCAGATATTTTATTTTATGTTTTATTTACTTTATATGTTGTTGCTGTTGTCCCCTTAGAGCACCCTTGGAAAAAAACGGTACGACTCAATGACCAGATTCAGTGAACGTTTTCTCTAGTGTTGTGTCTGCACCGTTTTGTTTCTGAATTAAAAAACTAACTGGCAATGCTCAACACTTGAAATGAATAACTGAGCGTGTTAATTCTGGGGCCCCTATGTATAGGCCTAACTGTAGCGATCGTTTTTTTTGTGTCAGTGTAACATTACCAGTTGGATTTTCCCTGTTAGGAAACATTGTAATTGATAACATTGTACGATTGATAATAGGAACATATATTCAAAGCATATATGTTGCTGTGTGTGATTTTATTTTTATTTTTTAAATAATCGATGCTCAATTGTCGGATCCTGCTAAGCAGTTAATGGCAAAATAACGCAGAACACATTTCAGTGTAGTTCTCAAACTTAACGGACCGATAAAAAAATAAAAAAATAAATAACGTTTGCACAGTGAACTGGCTCAGCGAGAATGGAACTACCCAAACGGCAATGAACCGGAATTTTGCTGTCTGGTCAGTGGTTCAGTACAAATTCCCTTAAAACCGGATATCCGGTCCAAAACCGGACAGTTGGCAACCCTAGGCGGATCCTTTGTTTTGCAGATGTGTCCAGTTTATTTAGCTGATTATTCAAAATTGACTGTGCATTATTTCCACTGGGTGGGGCTGCTTGACAAACTATTTGTGTTACAGTCTACAGGAACCAGGGACTGAGGCAGATAGGCAGCCTATTTCCGCGCCAGCAAGAAGCGCCAGCAAACCGAAGAACCTCAACAAAAGAGCCGGGAGTCTAGCTGTGGGAGTCCAGCGAGGGGAGGCCTGCGCCGAGTCGCTGTTCAAATAGATCCGAACCTAACGGCGCTCTGGAAGAAGCCATCTACTAGTCAGGTCTGTACCCTCCACCCCACTGCTCCCACTGTCCCTATTTGTCTCACCTGTCCTGCTATGACTGTCTCTCATATCCCTGTTCTGTCCTCTCGCCCTCGTCCTCTGCCCTCTCTCCGCCGCTGCTCCTCCAACCCCTCTAACCTCATCCCTCTGCCTCTCCCCTCCCAAGCACACTCTCTGGTGCACTCTGGAACTGTCACTCTTCTGCTAACAAAGCTGATTTCATCTCTGCCTTTGCCTCCCACCTCTCTCGATTTCCTTGCTCTCACTGAAACCTGGCTGTCTCCTGATAACACTGTAACTCCTGCTGCCCTGTCCTCTCTACGTCCTGTCCCATACCCTGCATCTCACTGGACGGGAGGTGGGACTGGTCTTCTCCTCTCTCCCTCCTTACTCTTTTCTGTCCCTCCGACCTCTCCACACTCTCTGTTAATACCTTTGAATTTCATGCAGTCCAACTAACCTCTCCCTGTCAACTCCTGCTAATTGTACTGTGCCGTCCCCTGGGCTTCTCGCTCACTTTCTAGATGAACTCGACTATCTACTCTCCTCCCTCCCCTCTCTGTCTACCCCAACTGTCCTGTTAGGTGACTTCAATATCCATCTCTCCAACCCCAGCCACTCTGCTGGATTCCTCCCTCTCCTTCACTCCTTCGACTTCTGTCTCTCTCCATCCCCTCCTACCCACAAAGCTGGCCGCCAACTGGACCTCACCTTCTCCAGGGTCTGCTGCTCCTCCACCCTCTGTCTGCTATCTCCTCCTGGATGCACTCGCATCACCTCAAACTCAACCTCTCTAAATCTGACCTCCTTTTCTTTCCTCCTCCTCCTCCCTCCTCTGATCTCTATCTCTGTTCCTCTGGAATCTACCACACCCTCTCCCTCTTCCTCCGCTTAAGAACCTCGGAGTCACCCTGGACCCCTGCCTCTCTTATTCCCAGCACATCTCCACTCTGGCATCGCACTTGCCGATTCTTCCTGAGCAACATCCAAGAATCCGACCCTTCCTCACCAACTACGCCACCCAGCTCCTGGTCCAGGCCTTGGTACTCTCCCGCCTAGACTACTGCAACTCCCTCCTGGCTGGCCTCCCTGCGTCCCAGAACCCGTCCGCTCCAGCTCATCCAGAACTCCGCTGCCCGCCTGGTGTTCTCTCCGCCTCGCTTCTCCCACGCAACTCCACTACTCCGCTCACTCCACTGGCTCCCGATCACCGCTCGCATCCAGTTCAAGACTCTTGTACTAGCCTACAGATGCCTTGACCAGACTGCACCCAGCTACCTCCAGACCCTCATCTCTCCCTACACCCCCACTCGACCTCTCCGCTCCGCCTGCACTAGAAGACTGGCTCTACCTCCTCTATGCTCCCCTGCCTCCAGAGCCCGCTCCTTTTCCACCCTCGCCCCACAGTGGTGGAATGACCTTCCTACAGATGTCAGGACTGCCCAGTCCCTGACCACATTCCGGCGCCTCCGCAAGACTCACCTCTTCAGAAAGCACCTGTAGAACTCCTCTGTTCTTCCCCTGGGACACTTATCACCCTTCCTTAAATGCGCTTTACTTGCTCTTATCTGCCCCCTATTTTACTGCATTTAATCCTGTACTTCAGAGTACTGTAATCTGCCAAGTGTTTAATCTGTAGTATTTTGTATTTAATCATATCCTGATGTAACTATCACTGACACTTATCTGCTGTATTATTGAATTGTATTTTGTCACACTTGTACTTGCTTGAACCAAAGTCATTGCATTTATCTTGCTCTTAATTGTATTATTACTTGTACTGTGATACTTGAAATGTATTTGCTTAAGATTGTAAGTCGCCCTGGATAAGGGCGTCTGCTAAGAAATAAATAATAAATAATAATAATAATAATACAGTATTGTTCTGCTGAAAGGTTTGACCAGAGAACCATGTAATCATATTGTAACAGGGTGAGATAGTTTTTCCATGTACAAAGTAGTGACATCATGAGGTAATGTTATGCAAAAGAACTAAACTATGTAACCATGTAATTAGTTGACTGTGAAATGGGTAGAAGCAAAGATTTATCAGATTGAGGATAAAGCAGACACTAAAGTCAGCGCCCCTTGTGCCCTCAGACCAAATCAGCAACTCTCCCCAAAAGGGATTTAAACCAAGCTTGTATGACTCACTTAAACTGACAGTGGTTTTACTTGGTGCTCAAGTACTTCTAGGTGCTGAAAACAGGCAACACGGTAGTCCTAAGTGAGTGAATCTTGAGCCAGTAGACATGTTCACAAAGCCGAAACCAGAATTATAAAATGTAACAAATTTGGAACATGGGATTCTGGGGAATGGCCGGCCCAACTCATGGGATCATTTGGTTTGTATCTTCAAGATACGTGACTGAACTCGCTACCGAAGGGGGCGTGACTGAGGGTATATCGGGATGTGGCGAAGCAATCTGTTCCTTTGTTATGGTTTCGAAAGGACCTGTAAAGGAGTGCAGTGAAAATATAACCGTGAGTGTTTTGTGTATGTCTACTAAACTGTTACGTTTGTCATTTGTAGATGGCTAACTAATCCGGGAGCTGTCGCTAAAAGCCAGCACCCACCCCGGACCACTCTACACCATTGTTGTCACTAATATTGTACTAATTCACCACTTGCACTAAGAGCACTCACTGTTGGACTTGTGATCGTGTGTGTGTAAGTGTGTGTGATTATTATTATTATTTTGGGACTGAACCTCGTAGTTTACCTGCACAATACACTTTGTTGTGTAGAGCCAGGTATTATTATTTCAGGTTGCAAAACAAGCAACCCAGCTGAATAAAGAGCTGTTTTGACCGTGAACTGTATTTGTGTCTCATTCCTGAGCACGGCATCACCACTACACCTGCACACTGCAAACCACTTTGCCACAGTCCCCCATACTACTGATGAGTTTTGTTTCCATGGGAACAAGAAGGTGTTCGTTTTTGACACTAGTTCCATTGTTACCCAAATGTTTTTCAAAGCTTGATTCATTGAAATGTTATTATTATATATATTTAGCTTAATAAATAAATAGTTTCCATCTTACAAAATAATAACAGCTGTGTTTTGTGTATGATTGTGACACTAACTGAGAAAAAAAAAGGGTTTTGCATACACCAATCCTGTTTCCTGTTGTATGCCTTGTGACTTTTGGAGATTTTTAACTTTGGTTTTTGTTTGTTTAGGGTTCACGATAGGATTCTGTGTTTCTTCCTGTCACAGATGGGTGAGTGGTGACCTCACCACACCAGGAAATACACACAGGTACAGTACTGCAGGGTGAGTCCACAATGCGCTTGTTCAATATTAACTAAAGTAAGCAAACTAAACATAAACAAAACGGCACGGTTGCCAAAATAAACAAACACAATAATCCAACAAACACCGTGCTAGTCTAAATCCAGCACGAGTAGCAGTTGTTATTGTAATGTTTTTATTTACGTGTCCATCTCCAAATTGGTAATCACTTAATCAATTTGCTAATGGCCACATTACGCACAAGTTTAGATGGACGGGGAATTTAACCCCATCCACACGGAAAAACAAAAATAAAAACATTGTTTTTAACAAACACAAAACAATACGTTTAAATAATAATAATAATAATAATAATAATAAACATAAGGCCGGGGTATACCCCGTCACATAACCCCTGCCCTCATGTGCATAGCACAGATGGCCTTAATGGCCACCACCCCCTTAAAGTTCCAAAAGTTCTTGTCTTTGTCCTGGCACAAGAATGGAGACAACAATGAGGCCACGGATGGCGGCAACAAATCCCTGGGGGTCAGCAGTAAAGTATCCCCAGGTGATGGGATCAGGCTTCTTGGCTGCGGAGGCAGCTGGTGACGAACAGGCATCCCTGGGTGGTGAGGAACAGGCATCCCCAGGCGGTGAGGAACAGACAACACACATACAGGAAGAATACATAGTGTGTGTGTTCACTACTTAGATTACATCCTTTGTTAAACTGTTTACTGCAATATTGGTATGTTATTTTAGTATTAAATAATAAATACTGTACCAGTGAAGTGTAGAAAAAAAAATCTTTAAAATCAGATATGTGCTGTGCTGCAACTGATACTCGAATGCATGTTATTACAAGTGATTCACACTTCAGTAAGAAGTTATATTGTATGGTATTAGATTTGTCAGAAACAGTGTAAGCTATTCACAATGGATAACTGGTAGGTTTTACTTCATTGTGAAATGTAATGACAGTTTACTGATCGCATTTGTAAGTCTGGCTCTTTGCATGTCTATCATATGTTAATTTAACCCTGTGATGAATTGCATCCAGAATACTGAATATTCAATTTGGATATCATAATGTTGGTTTATTTTTAATATATCAATGCATGTTTTTATCCATATCAGCTAGTTAGTAAGTTGTTTCACAAGTCAAATTTGACTGAAAGTGAGGAATAATTACATTGCTGTTATGCACAAGAAACTGCAGATTATTTTCTTACCAATTCAGCACAGAGTTGTTTGTGCCACTTAATTCCGAATTGATACTTTTTCGATAATGCGATTCAATTGATTGTTAATTTGGTAATTGGATTTGTGTTTTGATCTTTTTTTACACTTAGTTCAAAAATGTCAAATGTTTGTCTCATATTGTGGGAATCATGTCATGAGTTCCTTAGAGTTTGAGATTCCGCTTAAAATGTCTGTTGTAAGTGAAGATAGTAGCGAGGATTATGGTTTAGAAAAATAAAAATGCCAAAAAACAACGGTATTTGAACCAGGAATGGAGAGTAAAGTTATTGATCATTTTGCTGAACCGAAAACAGATGAAGACCTAAATATCATTGCCAGTGATTGATTTTCGAGAAGTACTCAGGAAAAGTGGGCTGTAAGATTGTTTGACTTATGGTTAAATGAAAGAAATGCAAAAGCTGAGTTCAAATCTAACGTCCATGTAACTGATGAAGATTTACTAACTGATGATGAAATTGCTGTTGTTCCTAAACCTGTCCAGAAGATATGTGAAATAAAAATTAGAAGGGGGGTGTTTATGTGGAAATTAATTTGTAATTATAAAAAACTATTTTTACATGATGTTAATGTATAATTGTATTAGTTTCAACAAACAATATGAAATGCTAAGCTGAAATCGCAAGCCCCTTTTCTAAATGTTATGTTTGAAATGTGTATTCTAATTGTTGAAATGATTGTTTCCTTAATAAAATGGATTTCGCTTTTCTGTTGAATTGCTGTGACTCAAAAGATCAAAGGGTGATGTCACAGAAATGTTTTAAGTGTGACTGTAGCAGGGCAGAAGAGCCCTACGTGTAAATATAGGGCAGGGCCGAGCCCTGACTGTATATTCACTGTGTGTGTTGGGATTTTGTAATCGACAGGGAGGGATATCATTCCCGAAGGCCTAAGAACTACAGGTCCCACAAGCCGCTAGGGCTGAATTGGTCACCTGGGTGCATGTGAGGGAATTGTTTAATGGAATTATTGTTTCAGTATTTGTAATTATTGTCATTCCCATGTATATAAGCTTGTCTTTGTTGGCGGTGGGTACACAGTGAGGAGGTACGTGAGAAAGAGCGAGAAAAAAAAATTAAAAGAAAGATAATACACTTGCTTTGGGTGCTGGAAGGACCAGCACAAGACAGTACTTGTTTTGGTTGGAGGTATTTTTGTGGTTGAGACTGTTTTTGTTTAAACTTATTTTGCTCTGGGAGAAGTATTTTGTAAAAGTGTTTCTTTAATTTAATAAATACGCACAGCAGCACTTCCTCCCTCAGTACTTGTGCGAGTGTCAACTTTCTGGTCCGGGGATGTCATCCATGGAGCCATCCTGTCACACGTGGTGTTAGTAGAAGTGGGATCTGGGAACTGCACCTCCACGTACCCAGTCCAGAACAGGTACTGCTGGTACAATTGTTGTTTTTGGAAGAAAAGAGCATGGAGAGGTATGACGGACACCAGCACCCACTGTTCTCAGCCACCAGGGGGGAGGCACCTACTGGGGGACAGCCACCTGCATATGCTTGTGGATTTCATCCAGCTGAAGGGGATCAGCAGAGGGTATCCAGAGCTCATGGAAGCGATGAAGGAGGTCGTGGACTGGATCTACGAGGTGCGGGCAGAGTAGTCCCAGTTGGCTCAGGACAGTATCCCAAAGAGGTCCTTTTGCCGATGCTATGGGCATGAGGAGGAAAGCTGCCCAGAAGCCGACAGACACAGACACGGAGCTGGAATCGGAGGAGTCCGAGCGTCCAGCAGCCAAGAGGTAGGGGGGTAGAGCCCGAGCGTCCAACGCACGTACTGTTCAAACTGATGTGCGATGAGACATCCATGTCAAAGATTAATATAGAAAATATGGCCTCACGTAACGGACGAAAATACAAAACATAATAGATAACTCTTAAATGAATGCTTTTAATGGTGCATTTGAAGATATGTGTGGAGCCTTTGGAAAAGAAAGTACAATGAAATTAGTCATTTAAACATAGGTCATTGTTTACAAATCATGTACAAAAACACTCCTTCTCTGAAAAAAAGATGTCATTAAATCTTATATAATATATCCTATTTGCAATTTACACACTGTAGCGTTTAATCCATTAACGACTGAGATAGCTGGCATTTAAAATATTTGACTTTGGTAGACAAAAGTGTCAGATGTCTTTTTATACAGTGCCTATAGTAAGTATTCACCCACCTTGGACGTTTTCAGCTTGTTGTGTTACAACCTGAAATCTTGATGCATGTAAATGGGATTTATTTTCCTTTGATTTACACAACCTACTCAACACTTTCAATATGTGAAAAAATGGGGGGTTGAAAAAACAAATCAATTAAAAATAAAAACCTGAAAAGTCTTCATTAGATAAGTATTCACCCCCTTCGCTATGACACTTCTAAATAAGCTCAGGTGCAACCAATTGCCTTCAGAATTCACACAATAAGTTAAATGGAGTCCATCTGTGTGCAATAAAAGTGGTTCACATGATTTCAGATTAAATACACCTGTCTTGTAAGGTCCCACAGTTGGGTAGTGCATTCAAAGCAGAGACACCACCATGAAGACCAAGGAGCTTTCAAAACAACTCCAGGATAAAGTTGTGGAAAGGCACCGATCAGGGGAGGGGAATAAAAAGATTTCAAAGGCATTGAATATCCCTTGGAGCACAGTCAAGTCGATCATTCAGAAGGGGAAGGTATATGGCACCACCCAGAATCTGCTTAGAGCAGGTCGTACTCCCAAATTGAGCAGCCAGGTAAGAAGGGCATTGGTCAGAGAAGCCACCAAGAGGCCAATAACAACTCTGAAAGACCTACAGTGTTCCATGGCTGAGATAGAAGAAACTGTCCATGTGTCAACAATATGGAAGAGTATGAATGGGAGAGTGGCAAGAAGGAAGCTTATTTCTAAAAAAAGCCCATCTAAAATCGCGCTTGGAATTTGCAAAAAGGCATGTGGGAGACTGAAAAGATGTGGCAAAAGATTCTGTGGTCAGATGAAACAAAAATTGAACTATTTGGCCTAAATGCAAAGCAGTATGTCTGGCGCAAACCCAACACAGCACATCACCCAGGTAACACCATCCCTACTGTGAAGCATGGTGGTAGCAGCATCATGCCATGAGGATGCTTTTTATCGGCAGGGGCTGGGAAGCTTGTCAGGGTAGAGGGCAAAATGGATGGATCTAAATACAGGTAAATCCTTGAGGAAAACCTGCTTCAGTCTGCAAAAGACCTAAGACTGGGACGGAGATTCACCTTTCAGTAGGACAATGACCCCAAGCACACAGCCAAAGCGACACTGGAGTGGTTTAAAAACAAGAAAGTGAATGTACTAGAGTGGCCCAGCCAAAGCCTGGACTTGAATCCGATTGAGAATCTGTGGCAAGACTTGAAGATTGCTATCCACCAATGATCCCCATCCAACTTGACAGAGCTTGAACAATTTTGCCAAGAAGAATGGGCGAATATTCCACGATCCAGATGTGCAAACCTGGTAGAGACTTACCCCAAGAGACTCACAGCTGTAATTGCTGCCAAAGGTGGTTCTACCAAATATTGACTCAGGGGGGTGAATACTTCTCTAACCAAGACATTTCAGTTTTTTTATTTTTCATTAACTGTTTCACAATTCTTGCCTCTTCAAAGTGTTGAGTAAATCAAAGGGAAAAAATATAATTTAAATGCATCAAGATTTCAGGTTGTAACACAACAAACTGTGAAAACATCCAAGGGGAGTGAATACTTACTATAGACACTATATGTATTTTATAATATAGCCTATATATTGCCGTTTGAAAACATGCAACCAGTTAAAATAGTCCTTAAAAAAAAAAAAAAAAAAAAAAAACAAGCTTGAAAATTGCAGCAACTCATGACCAGTTGGAAATTGGAAGCAATACTCCCTAGTCTCTTACTGGGCTCCGAGGTATGTGAAATCCCAGACATGGGCACGCAGTGAAATATAACCCAGAACAATTGGAATGAAACGTATACAATTGTAAATTGTTCCATACTTGAATATCTTGAGTTGAGCCCCCCTCATGTTGGCAGAGGATTACATTCTTGTAAAGTTGTCTATCTTCAGCATTTCATTGGATTTGACTAAAATGCACATTTTATATTTGGTTTAGGGACAGCAGGGTAAGCCATTTAGTCACATTTTATTAGAGTGAAATAACACTCTCCACAATAGTTGCAGATTTTTTTGTTGGTCAGAAATGTACCAGTCAGAGATCTGCAGATATGTAGAATCCCCCTTCTGCCTAAAAAAACAAATTTGCTTGAAGGAATGGAATGTTTAATGTAAACTGTAACTCTCAAACTTCTGAATTTGGTGGTGCAGGGGAGGAGGTCACCATCATTCAGGGTGGAGAGAAAACCAATACTGTATTTTTCATAGTTAAACAAAAGCTAAAAAGGAATACTACAGTAAGCAATCTTCAGACATTAAAAATTGGGCTGAGCATACCCAACATATGTGGTTTACTACTTCCTTACCACTGCACTCAAGCATTTATACAATTGTTTAAAAGGGTTACACCAATAAATCTGAAATAGAAGGGGAATCAGTTGGAGAAGTGGTTCTTGTAATACTGTAGGGGGAATTGCCTTGTTCTACAAGTTTCAGCTTTGCAGCACCCCATTGTATTCAAAATTAACATTCCCCTAAAGATTTTACATGAGAACACATACCCAGCATATATTTATATTTGTAACAGCCAAGAGTGGTGTCTAACATGAGAGACTGCAACTTTGGAAGAGAACAGGACAGTGAATTATGCAGACATCAGTAGTTTATTGTATGTTAAGTCCAACACATTCAAAATGGAAAAAACAAAATAAAAAATACTCTCCACCTGCAACACGTTAAACTAGTTTCCTACTAGATGCTTTATCACAGAAAAAATAAGATGGCAAACCACGGTTTACCATACCTGCTAAAGCCAAGAAGGTAAGTCCAATTCCCTTGAAAACAAAATAAAGACTGGAATGATACACATATTGCTCTCTTATAACGTTCGTACAAACCACCTACTGCACTCGCCAGTCGCCATAGTGGGAAAGTTTACTGGCTTTGCTTTAGGAGGTACCTTAAAAAACACAAAGGGGGGAAAAACAGTAGTGCACAGTAAATAAAGAGAACAAACAGAACACCAGGGAAATGTCTTCGATGCAGTGCTTTGTTCATAGCATTCATTTTGGAAGCAAGCCAGAGCTTCAACACTTCAGCTTTTTTTTTTTTTTTTTTTAATGGGTCTTTCTCCCCCTCTATTTCAGTTCTTTGTTAGGTCTTTAGTCCCAGGATGATTTGCCATAAATAAAAGTTTACAAAAAAAAAAAAAAAAAGCTGGTGAACTGAGCCAAAGCATGGGAAGAGTTTGATAATCCAGAGGAAAAAAATCTGGTCAAACTGACTAGCTATCTGAAAAATAAAATAAGTGATGCCCAGTATAACCTTCAAATATTGTGGGGAGGAAACGCCCACCTTACTCCCTTCGTTCCTTCCTTGCCGGATGGAAACTTCAAGTATGTTTACTTCCAGGCCACAACAGTGCCAAAAACTTAGGGAGGGAAAAGTTTCTGTGATGAAAAAGCATGTATGCGTGTCCCAGAAACACTGGAAATAGTGCAAGTCTACCAAACAAGGAAGACCTCAAAAGTTGTTTACAAAGGCGCTATAGAAAATCTGAGTAGACTTCCCTGTAAAGTTTACGACCGGTTGGTATACAACGGCTGCAGTTCAGGGTGTAAACAAATTACTACTTGTGCATTTTTCATCCCATATGGAGCTGCAGGTTACTGGAGGTCTTCCGTTACCAAGACCAGCTTTAATATGCTTCCATGCCAATTGGCAGACCACTAAAATAATCTTTTCAATTGACAGTTGCCTCAAAACTAGAAGGAGATAATGCAGTCAAGTACACTGAATATCAGCATGACAACATATGGATGGGGAAAGGAAAAATAAAACGGGTGGGGGTCACAAAGGCCATAACCTTCTGCAAAACTGTACATATAACTACAAAAGGACTGCCAAAAGGCATTTGAACATTTAAAAATTGATGGCAAAAAGTCAAAAGTACTTTAACGGTTCTGAAGTGTTCAGAGAAAAAAAAAACCACAGCACCTTTCATTCTTGGAATCAGAAATAGTACTCCAGTTCGTAACATGAAGTGCTGGGATGATATTCAGTCTCTGACTTAAGAGATTGACAGGAAGTCTGGTTTCTTTAGCCGTTTGACTTGTTCATCATAGAACTGGTTCAGCTTATGTCCTACTGGGTCACTCCATGACTGGAGACAATGATTGAATTTCCTGTATCTATGCCGTCAGAAACAAAGGCTTTACATACAGTGCAATTTTTTCCTCTGCCCAACCATTTTGTCTTAAGTGCTGATTTATAACACTTATATTTAGGACTGGATAACCACATATGCCGCAATTAGGCATTTCAGTAAAATCGTATAATTTAAAGCCGCTGTTCCTTGCATTAAAAAAGGTGCAGTATCCTTGCCAGGTTGTGAAGCCACAAACAAAATTAAGATCCCCAAAAAAAAAACCAAAAAACTTTGTACTTTAACATATTAAAACATCAAAACAAATTTAATATAAAACTTTTAGGCACCTTTTATTGAGCTAGATGCTTGCCTTTCAAAGCAAAAACCCAATTCATGGATGCTGGATCCAACTACATAAATCATGGTACTCTCCCTGAACTGATCAAAAAAGGTGGAAATGAATCTTAAAATAGAAATTTAAATAAAAATGTAAACCCTTCCTCCTAAGGACACTGCAACTTACATTTACAAAACTTCAGAGCAACCACTTTGCAGCCTTTTTGGCGTTCACAACGCAATAGTGTATCACACTGCAGACCTATTGGAGACTGGAATGATGTAATAGAAGGCACCGTCATGCATTAAAAAAGAAAAAAAAACACCTGAACAAGAACATACAGCAAGCTATGATTTTGCGTTGACCAGTACTTTCACTAGAAGGGCTGAGAGGAGGACCAATCCCGATATTGCAGTTGGGCAAATAATGTAATAAAAAGTACAAAAGATGAGCCACCAAACTCCGAGTGTTGAGGTTGGTATTTGCTTTTCCTTTTTCTTTGAAGTCCAGGATTGCACTTTATTCGTTTACAAGAAAATAAAAACTCTTCTTGTTATCAAACAGTAATTGAAACATAGTTAATTTAGGGTTAAAGATATGGGGAGAAAGAAAAAAAAAAAAAGTATATTGGTCACAGCAAGCAGGATTTAAGACCTACCATTGTGTAATTTGACTAGCTATAGAATAGACAACCGTGGGGTGTTCTCCAGCCTCATCCCACAGATATCTATGTAAAACTACAAGGGAGTACCCATTAGTGCATGTTGATGAGTGCATAAATACAAGTTTTTGTTTTAGCAAAGTGTTATTTTAAAAAAAAAGGAGACATTTCGAACAGTAATGGGCAGATCACTTTTACAAAATGTGCAGTAGAGGGATTAGAAGACAAGCCCCCCCTCCTTTAACTTGAGGCAATTTTGTTTTTTAATTTCTTCTCCAAATGATGATGGGCTGTACTATTGAAGTGATGTCTTTCAGTCCCTTTCACGTTGCAGATTTATTTTTTCTTGTAACTATAAATTATGTTTTTTAACCCTGTTGAGAACACAGGAAAGGATGTTCAGCTCGTAAAGTTCGTAAACGAATGCAGTTTTTCACATCAAAGAAATAGCCGACAGGCTGTGTCACATTCCAAAGCCAAAAAAAAAAGAAAAAAAAAAAAGTATATTTATATATATATATTTATATATGTAGATTTCGTTAACGAGAACGCAAAGATGAACATGGTACTACTTCCAAACTGCAGGCTGCGCTCTCAACGGCGCGGTGCTGTAAAGCGGCTCTCTCCCTGGCCAGCTCCTCTTCCTGAGCCAAGCCCTGGTTTCTGAACCATGCCTCCCCTGGGTGGCGGTCCTCTTCCATCCCGATCCCGCATCATGCCGCCTCCCACGATGCCGCGGGGTCCCCCAGGGCCTCTGTCATTGCGCCGCATGTCTCTGCGGTCATCTCCACCTCGTGTCTCCCTCTCCCTGAACGCACGCGTTTTCTTTTCTTCCACATTCAGCCGTACTTCTCCACGGAACATTATGGGCTAAAGAAAGTGAAAGGAATTACATTTATTAATTCCATTTCTATTTTTTTTTTTAAAGTTAAACCATTTCTTTCTGCAGTTTCATTGGTGTCCAAATACAGAAACACTGTCAATGGTT
Organism: Acipenser oxyrinchus oxyrinchus; assembly: GCA_030684275.1. Classification (NCBI taxonomy): domain Eukaryota; kingdom Metazoa; phylum Chordata; class Actinopteri; order Acipenseriformes; family Acipenseridae; genus Acipenser; species Acipenser oxyrinchus. Next base: position 48,105,997 of record CM060247.1, read on the forward strand.
CCTACTAAGCAATAGACCTCAGAGGGCTTTACCTCATGCCATTAACATAACCGAGAAGAGCCTTACCAGATTTTAAAGCCCTCTTATGAGGGTGTTATTGTCATTAGAAAACTGCTGCATCGTGAGTAATGCGATTTTGTCACAATTGTATGTGTGGTCTGGTAGCCTTCAGGCTTCATTATCTCAGTTGAAATGTTCAATTCTGAGGCTTGTACAATATTAAAATTGAGTTCCTCTTTTTTCTATATCACTTTCGAAATGCGTGTGTGCTGTATCTTGAAAATTGCGGCGGTGGATGGGTCGATGTCACAGAGTACTTCCAAGAGCCTAAATAATAACTAATAATAAATGATAAATAAATACATTTCCGGCACCCTGTACAAAGGTGAACATGTTTTGTGATCTGCCCTTTTTTTTTTAACCTTTATTTGCTATACTTAATTTCAACAGATAGACTGAACGTACAGGACAGCGAGGAAGCATTGCCTGCATTGAGACAACATTAAGAGGGCATGTACTACAAGAGATTTTCTTTCATCGAGCAGAAAAAAAGGTAAATTGCATAAACGATTATAATATGTATGCATTTTCCAGCAGATTGATTTGGAATAGTGATTAAACAGTTTGATAGATAACATTTGGCAAAGATTAGGGGCATCATATGGACCAATCAGGCTAAAAGGAAATCTGATCCCATTTTCTAGTTGTGCATTATTTTTAAGTCACCAACATATTACCAGTGAACGAGGGAAAAAAAAACATTTTAATACTTGCCCCCCCTACCTTTGCACCCAAGATTCTCTGTACAGGATCGGAGTCATCAAAAACCACAAACCCAAAGTTGGGTAGTTTGCCTCCAACTCCCTTGGTGTTGATGCGCAGTTCAACCACATTGCCAAATGCTAAAATGGAGAAAATATATAGTATTTAATTGGTGGTGGTGGAGGTGTTTGGCCTTGTCTACCTGCTTTTCTAAGAGTTTTCATGACTGACATGAGTACATTATTGCTGGTTTTAAACTCGCTGTCATAGGAAATGTTAACACTTCTACTGTTAAAACATCTATTTAGTCCTGCTCTCAGCATTATAAAAAACTGGAGACTGAATAATGGTCGCCAGTTGAACTTCTTGCACTGGCATAAAATCCCCTTTAAATATTGTTGAGATTTTTTGGACTTATTTCCTTAAAATGAATGTCCATATTTTTTTTCTTTAAGCCAGTCTAAGTACCTGAACAGCCCCGCTCAATCTTAGTTTTCTTCTATTTCATTTTGCTGTTCCTAATCTACTGTTATGTGTCTACTCTTGACAGTTGCTGGAGCACATTTATTTATTTTTTTCAGGTGGACTGCTGTCTTCACTCAGCAAGTTGGTGTTGTACCAGTTATCCGTTTTCATCCCCAAATATATTAAAAGGAAATAGGTGGAATGTCACTCATTTTTGGCAGTGGTTTTGTAACTAATAAATAAAATGGCAGTTTGTCATGGAATTTAGAACGTAGTGGTGTGTAGTGATTTATTCAGTGAAGCAGCTCATTAGTATGCAAGCTATGGTATACACTATATATACATGCACGGTCATGTGATGCTGTTTAACCCTTTGCGGTCCATTGTCGGACCTGGTCCGACATTGCAATTATTCCTATCAGGTCCATTGTCGGACCCTGTCCGACATTAAAAAAACGCAAAAAACGGGTTTCTAGTCGTTTTTTCTCCGGAAAAAGCCAAGAAAGCTATTCAATGGTCGAGTGGGAGCGACAGGAGCCGAGACAAGCCGATATTAAAAAAAAAAAAAGAAAAAAAAAAAAGGCGCATCTCATACTTGCCCCTGGCATCACATAGGGCGGTCATAAGGAAACAAGGTGGTTGTTACTGTATCAGCGCACGAGACTATCACGGACATTTGCAGAGTTTTTTCGAGATGTTATAGTAATAAAATAATGACTTGGATTGCATTATTGAGGAGTTTGGTGATAAAACGAGTCATCAGGAGATGATTGATCGGTATGTACGACTTATTATTATTATTATTTATTTCTTAGCATATGTGAAAGCGATAGCAAACGAAAGGGTGGGGTTGGAGATGCCTAGTGAGTGCTTTGTTGATATGCAGGGCCATTTAAACCCGTTTGACTGTGGAAAAAAAATACTTTTAAACAGCGCGTCTAAAATTAACTGCGCGTGTGAAAATAAATTGGACCTGACGCACAATTAATAAATGGACTGCAAAGGGTTAATCAGCAAAAACTGTACTCTTGTGTACTGCACAGCTAACGTGGTACTGTAGCTTTAATTGGAAGACCAGCGTGCATTGAGACGTTTCTGCTCACTGCTTGAGTGAGGTAGCGTCGTCAGATGATCTTCAGAGCGGCTTAAGTGAATTTTATGCATCGCGATGGGGTCATTCGCAAGACCACCCCACCCTGAACAAAGATTTAACCCTAACCCAATGGTATTGTCAAATAATAAAAAAAAGAAAGAAATGAAACAACTTACTCATGAAAAAGTCTTTGAGCTCATTCTCATCAATATCATGAGGCAGATTGCCAACAAAGAGCTGGTGGCTATCCGGATAGCGCACGGTTCTACGATTATCCATGTCGCTCGACTCAGACTCTCCTCGTCCTACAAATTCAATGTGTAAGAGAGTCAAGAGAATCACTAGTTTAATTATGACCTTACTAGAGAGCTTGTTATGCCAAAGGGCCCTAATAACAATTTAAAACAAGAGAAAAAACAAACAAACCAACCAAAACATATTTAGTGTTTCCACTGTCCAATAAAGCCTGAAAACTACATGAGTTACACAGCCAGACCTAAATAAATAAATAAATAAATAAATAAATAAATAAATAAAATGACCCGGTGGGTTTGAGGTCTCGTTATGTGGAGGTAACTTACCAGGCCTGGGCCCTCTGGGAACAAATCCTGGTCTCTCCCTGGTGCGCTGATCACGGACTCTAGGGGGAGGAGCCTGTACCTCCAATTTGTTCTCCATTCTGGTCTGAAATAGCATAGGTGGAAGAACGTTAACACAAAGAGCACAGGGAAATCTGATAATACAGACCTGAACCAAGTATTTCTTACAGCTTTTCAACTAAGCATATAAATATAAAAATAAGGTTAATTTAAAAAGTTTGAGAATGTAAAAAAAAAAAAAAACACTAAAAAGGAAAAAGAAAAAAACACCCGACAGCAAACTAGGCTAGCTTTGGCATCCTTAGGAGTAGGCATATGCACCTTAACCAGTAGATGGTGCAGTAGTCAGTTTCAAGATTAAAAGGGGAGGCTAATTGATGACAGATTATGGCCATTTAGAAAGCAACTACCTTAACCCTTTGCGGTCCTTTGTCGGACTGGGTCCGACATTGCAATTATTCCCATCAGGTCCTTTGTCGGACCCTGTCCGACATCATTTTAAAAACGCAAAAAACGCAAAAAAGTCGGTTTTTCAACGGAAAAAGCCGAGAACCATTCAATGGCCGAGTGGGAACGAAAGGAGCCGAGACAAGCCGATAAAAAATAAATAAATAAATAAAAAGGTGTATCTCAAGAATAGTCATAGTACCCCATTGGCATCAGATGGGGCGGTCGTATGGAAACAAGCTGGGAGTACAGTATCAGCGCACAGAGGCTATCATGGACATTTGCAGAGCTTTTTTGAGATGTTATAGCAATAAAATAATGACTTGGATTGCATTATTGAGGAGTTTGGTGATAAAACGAGTCATCAGGAGACGATTGATCGGTATGTACGACTATTATTATTATTTTTTATTTGGTAGCATATGTGAAAGCGATAGCAAACGAAAGGGTGGGGCGGGGCTGGAGATCCCTAGTGAGTGCTTTGTTGATATGCAGGGCCATTTAAACCCGTTTGACTGTGAAAAAAAAATATTTTTAAACAGCGCGTCTAAAATTAAATGCGCGTGTGAAAATTAATTAGACCTGGCGAGCCTGACGCAGAATTAATAAATGGACCGCAAAGGGTTAAGACAGCAGACCTCTCTTTTTTTGTTTATACAGCATTTTGATTAATAAATCATCATTACTGTGCCCTTAACTAAGAAACACTATAAAAGAATAAAGCGAGCCACCCAGAGACAGTCCACAAGTTCTAACTAAAAGGCTGTCCTGGATGAGAATGTATACTGCTAAAGACTAAGATTCTACAAAACAAACTAACAATTACTGTTTACTCAACTATTTGTGGTGATAGAAAAAGGCCAATCCGTTCACAGACTGATTACCTGTGAGGCTGGTGCTTTAACAACATGGGGTGGAATTCCAGAGGAAGGGACAGCACCACTAGGAGGCAAGTTTTTACTGGTCACCGAGGCCCAGGAGAAAGCCTGAAGGAAATGCAACAAACTCTGCTACAGATCAAGACATTTCATCTCCCGCCTCAATATAGATCATGCCGTTCACATATAAAATTGAAAATAGTTCTGATTTTGTTGTTTTATGGGTAGAACTGAAAAACCATATCTAATGAAAGCAATACTGTATTAAGTGTAGTAGCACAATTATTCTTAAACATTTTTACTGCAGTAATGCGTAGGCTGTTACCTTTTTGAAAATTAAGGCAAAAGTTGGCAGAACACAGGTCTTCCTTAATGAATGCCTCAAATACCAAGGAACAAAGTCCTTTAAAACAGATTTTTTATTTATAATATATTATATATATATATATATATATATATATATATATATATATATATATATATATATATATATATATATATATATATATATACACATATACATACATACATATACACACAGTACTGTGCAAAAGCTTTAGGCAGGTGTGAAAAAATGCTGTAAAGTAAGAATGCTTTCAAAAGACATGTTAATAGATTATATTTATCAATTAACTAAATGCAAAGTGAGTGAACAGAAGAAAAATTTAAATCAAATCCATATTTGGTGTGACCACCCTTTGCCTTCAAAACACCATCAAGCATCAATTCTTCTAGGTACACTTGCACACAGTTTTTGAAGGAACTCGGCAGGTAGGTTGGCCCAAACATCTTGGAGAACTAACCACAGTTCTTCTGTGGATTTAGGCAGCCTCAGTTGCTTCTCTGTCTTCATGTAATCCCAGACAGACTCAATGATGTTGAGATCAGGGCTCTGTGGGAGCCATACCATCACTTCCAGGACTCCTTGTTCTTCTTTACGCTGAAGATAGTTCTTAATGACTTTCACTGTATGTTTGGGGTCGTTGTCATGCTGCAGAATAAATTTGGGGCCAATCAGATGCCTCCCTGATGGTATTGCATGATGGATAAGTATCTGCCTGTACTTCTCAGCATTGAGGAGACCATTAATTCTGACCAAATCCCCAACTCCATTTGCAGAAATGCAGCCCCAAACTTGCAAGGAACCTCCACCATGCTTCACTGTTGCCTGCAGACACTCATTCGTGTACCGCTCTCCAGCCCTTGCGAACAAACTGCCTTCTGGTACAGCCAAATATTTCAAATTTTGACTCATCAGTCCAGAGCACCTGCTGCCATTTTTCTGCACCCCAGTTCCTGTGTTTTCGTGCATAGTTGAGTCGCTTGGCCTTGTTTCCACGTCGGAGGTATGGCTTTTTGGCCGCAAGTCTTCCATGAACACCACTTCTGACCAGACTTCTCCGGACAGTAGATGGGTGTACCAAGGTCCCACTGTTTTCTGCCAGTTTTGAGCTGATGGCACTCCTGGACATCTTCCGATTGTGAAGGGAAGTAAGCATGATGTGTCTTTCATCAGCTGCAGTAAGTTTCCTTGGCCGACCACTGCGTCTACGGTCCTCAATGTTGCCCGTTTCTTTGTGCTTCTTCAAAAGAGCTTGGACAGCACATCTGGAAACCCCTGTCTGCCTTGAAATTTCTGCCTGGGAGAGACCTTGCTGAAGCTGAAGGTCTCTTTTTTCACACCTGCCTAAAACTTTTGCACAGTACTGTATATATATATAAAACACTTTTTTCTTCTACAGTAGATCACTCAATACATGGCTGTTAATCCAAATAGCACACATCCACTGTATGCATAGTCTTGTACCGCATTCGAGGCATACTGTATTCCTTCGAATTTAAGACGCCCGCAAATTTAAGACCGAGTCCAAATTTACCACCCTTGTTTTGAGAAGAAAATAAACCAAATAAATATGCATTTACAAAGACACAACCTCAATTATGCTGTTGTATCGTACAAAACTGACACGAAACAGTGTTGGTGTAGATTAACCACAGAGCTTGTTTATTGTGCTGCGCACTGTATAATGCTTAAGAAGGCGTCTCTGTCATACACACACCACCACTCACTTACGACATCACACCTCCTGGCAACAGCAAGCACGACACAACACTCCACGGCATCAGGCAACATGTAACCCAGCAACCACAACAGCACTGAACTGAACTGTTGCTTGGCATGTCAAAATACGGGGGTCTGATCAGCATTTCCGATCTGTCCAAGCTGGTAGTTTGTTAGAAATGCTGAAATCGTAAACGTTTCTCTTGGTATTCCTCAGGAAGCTTGGTTTGTTTTTTCTCAACACGTTGTCACGTTGCTGCTTGTGTATTTGGGCAGATGCCTTTGTTGTCTTTTTCCGACAGTCAGTCATGTTGCTGTTTGTGTACTCGGGTAGTCCTGTCTTTTGTTAGTGATTTTAATACACGCATCATTATACTGTACTCAAATTTAAGACGCAGGATATGTGAGAAGCAAAAAGTGGGAAAAAAAGCGTGTCTTAAGTTCGAAGGAATATGGTATTACCAAATTGGACAGATCTTTGAAAAGTTTTACCAGAAATACCATGACCATGAACTGGGGTCAACAAAATGCACGAGTGCTACTGAAATGGATCAAGGGAATGTCCATCTTTTATACATATCTAACTGCATTTAAAATAGTTTCATATAGGGTTGCCATATACAGCACCATTGCAAAATGAATGCCTATATGCCCCTGTATAATGATTTACAAAAGCAGATGGCAGACCTTTGGTGGTTCCTGGGTGTTGGATGCTGGCTCGACAGGAACTGGGGAGAGTGCCTGCTCCTCCATCTCGTCAAGGACCTTCTCTTCGATCTCTGGCTTCAGCTCCTCGCTCTTCTGCTCTGGTTCTGGTTCTGGCTCTGGCTCAGGCTCAGGCTCTGGTTCCTCCAGGGGCTCTTCCAAACCATTGCTGCATTTGTAAACAGACAGATTATTATCATTCATTTTGTGAGAAAGTGGCTTTAAAACACAGCACATGCTACAGCCAGTGGCAGAGGAATAGCCATTGCACCCAGTGCAACTACAGGGGTCAACACACTCAAAAGGGTCCCAGAACAGTCTGACTGTATGGGGGGGGGGGAATAATATATATTAAACCACGATATCCTTCACATGTTACAACCTTCATATTCGTATCATTGTAGCTACGGGTGCCAGCAATCAAGTTTTTATCCTCCCTTGTTTCAACGGGTGCCACTATTCTATTCCCCCCGCAACTATCTTTGCATGCAGGCTGGTACGATGCACCGTTTTAATGTTTCAACCGAGTCTCCGCAACAGTTTCTCACTGTCTTCATGGAAAGTTTTGGGGTACTGTCGAGTAGTGTTTTGCAGTTATATTCTGGGTGCAGCCCAATTCATCCTGTATTTTAGGTGGAAGCGGTTTTAATGGATTCTGCTGGGTACCAAAATAAAACTAAAGTAAATGAACATGCCCGTATTTGTTTAAAAAAAAAAAAAAATTCAATTATGAGAATTTCTGCAGAATTTTTCACCCTTATGCAAAATCCTGGAAGAACTGGCGATTAAACTTGTTAGTTTGTAATTAAAAGTAAGTGTAGTGTTGGATTTAAGATGCATGGAAAATGCAATTCAAGTAGGCGAGTAGAAAACATTCACGTTACGAGAAGTCATATACAGTTTCAGACTTGCCAACATTCTGAGAATTAAATATTCAAGACTTTGCAGGTTTTAGGTTTATAAAAACATCAAAGTCTGGGGGGACCCACAATAACAACCTGCACTGGCACCCATCTTTTTCTTCTGCCACTGGCTACAGCTATGTGCTACTTCCCCAGCTAAATTGTTCCTTGCTTGAAAGAGTACTTTCTTCATTGACCAAAAGTACACAGCCTCTTAAGATGGTTAGATGGAGCTGGAAGCAATCCAAGGATGGATTACTTCCAGGTACTCACGTTACAGGATGTGGCTCGTAGTAAGTGCTACTGGGACTCTCTTGTGCAGGTTCAGGGGAGGGCTGCCTTTCTTCCTGTTCTTCCTCCACTTCCTCTTCAGATTCTTAAAGAAATTAAAAAATGTAAACACTACTTCATGCTTACACAGAATCTAGATTGGGAGTTTATGAACAAGAAAACATCTCTGAACAAATAATCTGTTAAAGTGTATCTTGCAGGTCAAACACACCAATACATTTCTGTATAGATTTCATCAATATAAATAAAATTGTTTTTATAAAAGGTTAAATATTAATAAAACAACACAGATATGATGGATTTTGTGTGGTGTACAGCCACACCGACTCAAAATCGTGGAATAAAACCGGAAGCTACAAACGAAGAGGTAAACACACATGGCGACTGCCGCTGAAAACATAGAAAATAAAAGTCGAAGACCCAATTCATTTTATGGAACAGGGGCCACAACCCTACATTATTGAACTGTCGGGGAGGCAGTGGGATCCCACTGATCAACAGAGGCAGTGACTAAATAGGGATTGACAAGAATCTCTGGCGGATCAGCAACACTGCATGGGGAGTGTAATTTCCAAAATTGTAATGTGTTTGATGACCAATAATATTCGGTTCAGTATCTATACTCTAATTAGTTTAGCGATTGTCTGTCACGGCCTATAATACCCATTTTTGTCATTTTGTCTGTGATCACAGGCCACAGAACAGCAGACCACTGAGTGACACAAATCTTTTCAAAGATGATAAATTACAAATGTTACAATGTACAGTAGACATGTGGATTGATAAGATGGCATTATATAAAGCAGAAAAGACAACTGCATCAATGAATATGGAAAAATAAACATTTCTTTACTCACCATTACATCAGTGGTGAGTAAAGTTTGGATAGTTGTTTGTAATCCAGAAAAACAGGTTTATATTCCAATATGGTAATGCCATAACAACTATTTACATGTTTTGTATCCTGATGATGCACACACAAGAATTAAAGTCTTTATATAATTTTATAAAGCGAGTGCCGATATTATGAACGTAGGTTTGTCAAAAATAGTAATGCAAGTGAAATAATGTAACTTACTTACTCGTTAGGTAAGCAAGGAAATTAAGAAACAGACAACCCAGTCCTCAAAACTATTTCCTCAGAGTGGGCGTTCAATAGCCGTCGTTTTGTCCCCACCTGTGTTTTTTGGTGACACAAATTTCAGCAGCACGATAATTGCTGCATGAAATCAGCTTTTCTGATAACCACGATCTTAACTGCATCATAACTTAAAAATCCCTTTGATACTTGACCCCTTTTCAATTCACACTTCTCCACACGATATTTAATAAACACTGCTGCATCCATTTCAGTGCTAAAAAAAAAATGTGCAAGATACACTTTAAGCAATATAAAATATATAAAAAATCTCTGCATCTTTCATATAGAGTTTAAAACAAAACAGCAGTGTAAAGGTACATGGTTTTACTGGGAACGGAACTTGAGTCATAGAAAACAGCTGTGCACCAACTGTAAAGACACAAAGTGTGTTATCTTTATCACTGATGGAGGCTAAACTATGCAAATGCTCAAGTTAAATTTTACTGGACAACAAGTTAAATTATAGCAACCAGCGGTGTACCAAATATAACGACAATAATTCAGTGCCCAGTCTCTAAAAAGAAGCATCTGACCTTGACATGGCAGACAAGTCAAGGTCAAAAGATTAGATAGTTTTACAGCTAGTTTCTCAGACTAGCATTCAATCTTTGATGACCTTACCTAATGTAACAGCTACTTGAAGATAAAAACTAATCAGGGCCTGTGAACCCAGCCATCTTACCTTCATCAAGCTCAGCTTCAGAATCTCCAAAAACTTCATCTTCATAACGGAAGATATCATTGTGGACGTAGAATTTGTTTGCTACCGAGCCCTACAAGTAAAGAAAAGTTTTAGGCACTTTTAGTGCACCCCAAAATAAATTTTTAGGGTCCTCTATGGGAATTTTCATACGACCACCATCAGAAATGTTTTGGTTTGTATGGGGAAAAAATATTCTATTATTTTACAAAGCACCAGCCCAGCAATCTTATCTTAAAATTGTGAACTACTAATAAATGACACATGTACTACAGTATAGAACTGTTACTAAAATTAAAAGGATAGTTTTGATATTAAATCTGAGACAATTTATTGGATTAACAATAGCCACCATATACCCACACCCGATGATTTGATTTTAAGTTTCAAACATGACTCTCATTTCAAATTGTGCTTGCTCATGTAAACTCCCCTCCAGTGCTGAAAGGCGTTTGTGCTGTGGTTACTAGGAAATCTTGGGATTTATAGTTTCTCAAGCTGTGGGATGTCCTGTTTCTATGGGACGGTCAATGTAATGCATAATCATTTAAATGAACGCTGCTCTCTTTAAACACTAATTTAATGTTCCTGTATTTTTTTCCACCAAATGAATCAATTTAAGGTACTAGCTTAACACAAACCCCACCTGCGGCGCTAACTGATTAGTAGCAGAAATAAACCTCCTGTAAACGATTGGCATATACCACATAACTGTCAGTCAATGTGATTTCTGTGATTATTTTTGCACAAGCCTGCTTTACAGTAGCAAATTGCAGATAGCCAATGGCCTGCTCTGCTGAAAATACCTTTGTTGCTACAATGGCCACAATTTGGGATGCCCATTTATATCCATGAACCAGGAGGGACTTACTTCAGGAGCGAGTACAAAGGTCTGCATAAACTTCCTCATTGGCTGGCCATTGTTGGAAAGCTCACCCATCACCTGCACCACAACCCCATCAGTCAAGGTGGCATGAGCATCCACATGGCGGATCTTGGTATGGCATTCGCTGAACTGCAAGGACATTACTTTCTTGTGGATTTCCTACAAAATAAAAGGAAGTTGAACTTTAAATATATATATGTATGAGATATAGGATTACATAATCTATCTATCTAGCTATCTATACACACACGTTAGCTCAAAGAGCCAGGTGCCCAACATTGATATGTTGTACATATCTCACTCAAGGGAGCATGTGTTTGAATCAGAACACTGGAGGTATTTATAGGTTTTTGACAGCTACTTATTATTGTTTATATTCCAATCCATGATTCATTCTTACACAATGTAATGGTGTTCTATATATTGACATCAATACTTACATCTTTAAATCTGTATTAATTCTAATTAACATTAGTTTATAAACTTATATTTATATTATCATGCAATGCTGGCTTTGAGGATCAGCCTTGATTTGGCCTCCCCAGCGCATCAACACACACAACTTCTGAATGAATTTTGTTAATTAAATGTTATATAATTTATTGGAGTTAATTAGTTCATTCTTTTCTGTTGAGTCCTGCTGGCATAATTGTGTTCAGTCTATCCACGTACTTTTTTTATTCTTCTATATGTTGCACTGTTTAATTTTAGCTGTTCTAATACTACACACTTTACATCATTTATGTCATGTCCTTGACTGGTGAAGTGCTATACTATTGGTTCATTAATTTAATTTATTTTCTTATTTCTAATTAATGAAAGGTGGTTCTGAATGATTTTATATAAAGTTGTTCCAGTCTCTCCAACACACTATTTCATCACATTTCACAGGCTATTCCATAAACATTCCTATTTTTACAGTAGGTATTAGTTTTCAGTGGATGTGTTCTTATGTTTAATTACATTTTTACTTTTGTCCATGTATTTACACACTTCACATGTACTAGTGCAATTATTTGTAGAGCCTATTCTGTCAATTATTTTATATTTACTGTGATCTAAAGTATTACCTAAATAGCTTCTCTTTTGAATGCTACAACTGGGGCCTTAAGAAATCCATTTCAATTTTTCTGAATTGTTTCCAAACTGTCTTAGAAATATTAGGCAAAAGTTTAGAGTAAGTCATTACTAATAGAATGCTTTTGACCTTTTATCTATCTTTATAATCTAGTTGATCTCTTTTTAGTTTATCCACTTTTCTTAACTGTCAAATTCTCTCTTTGTATCCTTTTTTTCCTGAGATTTATTTTTAATACATCTTTGTTTTACATAATCACTTTCTTTTGAGTATATTCTTCATATTCTTATTCCTTGACCCTTTGGGATTGCCCTTTGTGTGTATTGGATGTGCAGAGGACATGTGTAAATACTGGTGCATGTCAGTAGGTTTACAGAAGAGGTCAGTCTCAATTGAACCTTCAAGTTTTACTATGGTATCTAAATTCTATTTCTTTTCTTGTCCATCAAAGGTCTACCTTAATATTGCTGTGTATTTCATTTGCCATTGTATGAAACTGGAAAAGAGATTATTCTCCATGTGTCAAAACCCCAAAACATCATCTACAAACAAAATGTATTCTAAAGATTCTCTTTCCGATTTTCTAAGTAATTGTTCTTCCCATTTCCCCATGTATGTACTGGCAAAATGCATTCCTAATTTAAATCCTATTGCTGTACCATCATTTGGTTTGTAATTTTCATCAACAAATGTAAAATAACTTTTCTAAAACTACGTTGATCACGTCCAGCACTTATGCTGTTAGTATTGATTTATCTAGTCGATCATCCAGTGCAGGGGTGTCAAACTCAGCCCCTGGAGGGCCGCAGTGTCTTCTGGCTTTTGTTTGTTCCCCCCCCCCCCCCTTCTCAATTACTTAATTGGTCTAATGATTTGATTAACTGGACACATTTAACACTTCTCTTCAGGCCTCAATGTTTCATAGGTAGTGTACCTTGAATCAAGTGCATTTTTAAAAACCATCAACTGTAAAAGACCTTGAAAAATATTAAATGTCAAATTCAATACATAATTAGCTCAATTAAAGTTAATTGAGAGCTTAAGTTGGAATGAAAACCAGAAGACCCTGTGGCCCTCGAGGACTGGAGTTTGACACCCCTGATCTACTGCTTTGACAAGTTTCTTTACATCCATGCAAAATAAAATTGCAGGGCTCTATGCTAACTTTTTTTGGTAGGAGCACAGCTGCTCCTAAATTAATTTAGGAGCACACACAAAGACTGTATATTTATATGTTAATATACACAATTAACATTTTTTTCAACTTTGCACAAAATAAAACGGAGAACAGTTACATATTTTTCATATAGTGGTACATCAAATAATGAATAACTAAATCAAAACATTTAACAAATATTCTCTTTTTTTTTTTTTTTTTTTAACAAAGCAAAAAAGTAGGCGAAACATATTAAAAGTAAATAGTAAATCTAATATATCAAATTCCACACTTAACACTCTTAAAATCATTCAGAGACCACTTATGCTTCCTGTTTTTCCTCCCTGATCTCCTTTCCTTCCTCTCTCCCTTCCCCACAGTATTACTTTGAAAGTTTTCAAATGACCGCCTGTTGTTTATGACAGACAGAACTATGGATATGTAGTTTTTACTGCGTTGTTGCAATGGGCAACAGACAGTCAGCAGCAAACGTTCAGTGGAGGAGATAATTGACTTCAGGTGCTGTGGTGCAGCATCCGTAAATAAAACATCTCGCACTTGCGGTTTTAAGTAGCACATTGAGATAGGCGCAAGCATGCTCCTAAAATACATTTTTTTTTAGGAGCACCAGAGAATTTTTAGGAGCATATGCTCCCAAACCAGGGGCACTGTAGAGCCCTGAATTGTATTCTCTGGAAGGCTGTGCTTTAGTGATTCAAGTCTTTTTAAAATGCCAGAAGTTGTGTCTGGTCAGTGAAAGAGACTGTCTAACCCTTTGCGGTCCTATGTCGGACTAGGTCCGACATTACAATTTTCCCTTTCCGGTCCGAAAGACGTAAAGCACAGGTCTCTAGTCGTTTTTTCTCTGGAAAAAGCAGAGAAAACCATTCAATGACCAAGTGAGACCGATAGGAGCTGAGAAAAGCTGAAAAAAAAAGGGGGCTGATCTGAGCAATACACACATAGCCCCAGCACTACAGAGATAACACGGCCATAAACAAACAAGATAGCTGCTTCCACATCCAGGGCTCAAAGAATATCACGGACATTTGCAGAGCTTTTTTTTAGATGTTATAGTAACAAAATAACGACTTTGATCGCATTATTGAGGTTTGGTGATAAAACGAGTGATCAGGAGATGATTTATCAGTATGCACAACTATGAAGCGGTATGTGAAAAATACAGCGATCAAGGGGTGGGTCGGGGCTGGAGATGCAGTACAGAGTGTCCTGTTGATATGCAGTGCCTTTTAAACCTGTTTTACTGTGAAAAAAACTTAAAACAGCGCGTGTAAAATAAACTGCGCGTGTGAAAATAAATTGGACCCGGCAGCCTGAGGCAGCTGAATAAATGGACTGCAAAAGGGTTAAAACCCACAAATTTGCCCAGATAAAATCCCATCTTTCATTGTGGACTGGGTCAAGCTCTAACTGAGTGTGAACTTAATTATCAGAATTTCCAAGCGTAGCAGTGAAATCTGCAACATAAGAAAGAAAAAAAAAAAAATTCCCCCCATTGTTTCAGACAGAAAGCGTTGTTTAGCTGACATTTGCTGGGTACCTGTTAATCAGTCCTGAACCACACAGCATCCCAATTTCAGTAAACCTATATCTTCTCTAGTTAAGCCATGGACATTATACTGCCACTGCAGATATTCAATCTTGTGTGAGAACAAGTATGTAAAGTTCTGATACTTACAGCTTGACCATACACAGCCTCCACTGGTTTTCCACTTGCGTCTAATCCTCCATGAACATAAGAGGAGTTTCTCCCATAAAACCTGAAGGGACAACCACATGTAGAAGTTATGAGGGAATATCATAGGTTTGTTACTTATAAAATAGGCAAATACATTGACAAAAAAAACAAAAAAAACAATCTGAACTGCCCAGACAACTTGGAATGTTTGTTATCCAAATCGGAATGCTGGATTCCCTTGCTCCACAACATACAAGCTTAGCCAGCCAAAATATGACCTCATGCAGATTTAGGTCTAGTACCCACTGAGGTTTTAATAATGCCTTACATTTATCAGGTTGCCAGTGCTGAAAAAAGCTTATAGTGGCTTCCTCTAAAGTAAAAACAAAACAAGACAAAGATCCTTCTTGTTTTGCTCCCCTGACCTACAGCACCCCAAAAATGAAAATGGATGTTAAATTTTACACCAAAAAAATAATTCTGGGTGAAGGTTTACTGCATTTTTATAGTTTTGATTTGAGTACTCCAATTAAAATCAGAAGCTAGCCATTGTTGGTATACCAGTTTGCTTACAATACCTAAGGTAGTTGCTCCCTCTGGCAGCCCTGTGACTGGACTAAACAGCTACATCCAGCAGCTGGGGGGCATGAATGTGGTTTTATAAGGAATTGTTTTAGAAGAACAAAAAAATAAATCATAGATCACTTCTCTTATAGCAATGTGTGTGTAATTTACACACACACACACTGAGCATCAAAAGAAACATACAGTGCCTTGCAAAGTATTTGGCCCCTTGAACTTTCGACCTTTTGCCACATTTCAGGCTTCAAACATAAAGATATGAAACTGTAATTTTTGTGAAGAATCAACAACAAGTGGGACACAATCATGAAGTGGAGCGAAATTTATTGGATATTTCAAACTTTTTAACAAATAAAAACTGAAAAATTGGGCGTGCAAAATTATTCAGCCCCTTAAGTTAATACTTTGTAGCGCCACCTTTTGCTGTGATTACAGCTGTAAAGTCGCTTGGGGTATGTCTCTATCAGTTTTGCACATCGAGAGACTGAAATTTTTGCCCATTCCTCCTTGCAAAACAGCTCGAGCTCAGTGAGGTTGGATGGAGAGCATTTGTGAACAGCAGTTTTCAGTTCTTTCCACAGATTCTCGATTGGATTCAGGTCTGGACTTTGACTTGGCCATTCTAACACCTGGATATGTTTATTTGTGAACCATTCCATTGTAGATTTTGCTTTATGTTTTGGATCATTGTCTTGTTGGAAGACAAATCTCCGTCCCAGTCTCAGGTCTTTTGCAGACTCCATCAGGTTTTCTTCCAGAATGGTCCTGTATTTGGCTCCATCCATCTTCCCATCAATTTTAACCATCTTCCCTGTCCCTGCTGAAGAAAAGCAGGCCCAAACCATGATGCTGCCACCACCATGTTTGACAGTGGGGATGGTGTGTTCAGGGTGATGAGCTGTGTTGCTTTTACGCCAAACATAACGTTTTGCATTGTTGCCAAAAAGTTCGATTTTGGTTTCATCTGACCAGAGCACCTTCTTCCACATGTTTGGTGTGTCTCCCAGGTGGCTTGTGGCAAACTGTAAACGACACTTTTATGGATATCTTTAAGAAATGGCTTTCTTCTTGCCACTCTTCCATAAAGGCCAGATTTGTGCAGTATCTGACTGATTGTTGTCCTATGGACAGAGTCTCCCCACCTCAGCTGTAGATCTCTGCAGTTCATCCAGAGTGATCATGGGCCTCTTGGCTGCATCTCTGATCAGTCTTCTCCTTGTATGAGCTGAAAGTTTAGAGGGACGGCCAGGTCTTGGTAGATTTGCAGTGGTCTGATACTCCTTCCATTTCAATATTATCGCTTGCACAGTGCTCCTTGGGATGTTTAAAGCTTGGGAAATCTTTTTGTATCCAAATCCGGCTTTAAACTTCTCCACAACAGTATCTCGGACCTGCCTGGTGTGTTCCTTGTTCTTCATGATGCTCTCTGCGCTTTAAACGGACCTCTGAGACTATCACAGTGCAGGTGCATTTATCACGGAGACTTGATTACACACAGGTGGATTCTATTTATCATCATTAGTCATTTAGGTCAACATTGGATCATTCAGAGATCCTCACTGAACTTCTGGAGAGAGTTTGCTGCACTGAAAGTAAAGGGGCTGAATAATTTTGCACGCCAATTTTTCAGTTTTTATTTGTTAAAAAAGTTTGAAATATCCAATAAATTTCGTTCCACTTCATGATTGTGTCCCACTTGTTGTTGATTCTTCACAAAAATTACAGTTTCATATCTTTATGTTTGAAGCCTGAAATGTGGCAAAAGGTCAAAAGTTCAAGGGGCGAATACTTTCAAAGGCACTGTATCACTTATATTTAGGGCTTCTGTTTTTCTGGTTTTATTAATTGTATTTTTCTGTGCTTATTTTTCGCTATTTGAGTTTATGTAAATCTTTTTTTTCTGGGCTTTCATTTTTTATATACTGCAAGAAATTTGTGTTTTCGGTTACTTTTCAAAATGCTTGAGCGTTTTTGTGTGTCAAAATATGTACAGTAACTTGACAGTACTTGTACACTTAAGTTGTACCTTCTTTCCTTTCCTGTCTTCCACACTGAGATCCCTATGGTCACAGGCACATTCTTCTGGGGTTTTTGTGTGTAGGCATTTTTGTACATTTCGCAACAATTCTGTTTTAAATCCTCTGTGTCAACTGTAATACAGCTTTAAAATCCGCTAACAAGCCTCCATCCCAATTGTAATTGGGTTTTAAATCTTGCAAGCGGAGTCTTTCATAGAAATGTAGTAATGTGCTGTCACTCAGTTGTTGGGGCGGGCTTAAAGTATTCACAACAAATCAATGATAGATACAAGTCAGGAAGGCGGGACATTGCCCAGCAGCACTGGGAAATGAATTTATTATTTTTGTAGTAGGTTTTATTTTTTTTAAATGGAAAAAGGGTAAAGTCAGAGTGAATAGATTAACCATTTCCACAGTTTTTCCAGTGTTTTCCGGTATTTATTGGCTATCCACCGATTTCTTTTTTTTTTTTTTTTTTTGTATTGGGGGTGTTTTATCAGTTAAAACCGAAAATCTGAAGCCCTACTTGTATTTGAGCATCAAAAGAAACATTTATATTTGGATCAAATTCACTAGATGTGATCGAAAAATGACACTCTGTTTTAGAGCAGGTGCAGTGACTTTATGTTGCTGATTAACAAATTGACATCACGAAGATGCTACAAAATGATCTGTCGATCTTGGGCAGGTGTTGCGACTCTTGGTCTCCCAGTTCATGGCCTGTCATTGACAGAGTGTGTCTGGTTATACCGTCTCGCGAGGTTTCGAAATTGCGAGCACCCAAGACGGTGAACCACAGTACTCTGCCTTAGTCCAGCCTTCAGTCATAGTCACTCAAGCGTGTCATGGTCAAGGATGAATGATCGAGTGATTAAAAAGAAACCAAAAACAATGTCCATCATTTATACATCTTATTTTTTTTTTAAATAAATGTGTTATAATAGTGATAAGTTTCTTTTGATGCTCGGTATCTATCTCTCAGGGCTTGAATTTCATCTAGGTGTTGTATTGCAAGTGGTGACTTTCGCTTTAACTCTTAAAACTCAGCCCTGTTCATTTTGGGGCGCCAGCGAACCTAAAGTTATGCACATATTACTCAGGCACCGTAAACGCCACCTACCTGGTTCATGACTTGTTTAAAAGTACTAACTCAGGGCTTTCCAAAGATGTATTCAGTGTGTGTGTATGCGGTACTCCTAGCCGGAACTACAACTGTCTGAAGTTAAGCCTCTCATCATGTGATGGAGTTCACAGCTTAGGTTTCGTTTTGAGCTAGGACTATATAAAGAACGATAGGAAAATGATGTCACAACTGGGCGGAGTTAGTAAACAGTGGAGCCATTTCTGGAGCTCGTAGAGCACCAACAGTGCACTCACAATTCTTTTAACTTATTCCCGTTTGCCCTGGTAAAATGTTTCTTGACATAATCAAGCATTAATTCGCATAAATAAGTCAGTCACTTTATATTAACGATATTTTGTATTGTTATTAAAAAAATACTGGTATATCCAGGCACTGCACCACAGCATCGCCGCAATGTATTCAGTACTGAGTGGACTCAGTACTGAATACATAGTCCTAGGTTTTGAATCTACTGCTCCGTCATTATAGCAGCTAGACTGAAAGGGGCATTATCGTTGGAAAGCTTAGAAGCTCAGCTCCCCAAAAAATATGTTCATTTTATATTGAAGTTCAATGGTGCATTTTTAAAACAAAAAAATTTTTAAGCCATCTATGATTACAATATATATAGCAGTGACCAAACATGATTTTTGGAAAAGTGTGTGTTTTTTTCTTTTTTTTCATATATTCTCAACTCTACCACATATAGTATGCCTAATCCTGTTGCAACTTATATAATATGAAAGGAAATTGTGGCCTTTCATTTGATATGTTACATGCATGCAGTACAAACTATCCAGTAGTTAAACATACATAAATGAAAACAGTGAAAAACAGGTGGAAATTGGGATGAGTGTAAAGACTTAAAAAAATAAAATGGAGCGCTGGTTAAAAAGAAAAGCACCTTTCTTTTGCAACATGCAAAAACTTCACGTTATGCAATGGAGAGTGCTCTGTCTCTCAGTGATGAACAGCTGTTAGGTCTCCTGAAAGCAGCTTATTTTAAAGCAACACCAGTGTGAATGATGATGCAGTAAAATAGTTTTTTTTTTTTTTTTTAAATATGCAAGTGTGCCTTTTTGCCATTCCCCTAAAATTTTGGAATCCCCCCCCATTGGCTGCAGCATAGAGGGGAAATCCCCCCCAGCACACAAAAGTGAAATTCAAGCCCTGTGTGTATAGAGGTTCCAAAGAGACCAATTTGAAAATGAATTCACATTATTTTTGCTTCCTGGCTGCATTTGTGCCATAGCAGTGATTTATCCCATACATTGTGACATCTTCTACGTCTGGTGTTAAACTCTCAGGGGCCACAGTGCCCCAATAGTGAACTGATGAAGTGGAGCACACTACTGGAGACCTTCAAGCTCTGAACATATAAAACGCCAACCTTGGTTCAGGATTTTATTATTAGAATGGAGGTTTGGTCATTACCTGTGCAAGTAGTCTGGTGCCTTGTTTAACAGGGTGTAATACTGCCTCACAAACTCCCGCCCTACAAGCAGGGAACTTGGCTTCTCCATCACCATTTCTTTGGTAAACAATTAAGTGCTGAAACACATACAAAAATAAACTTATCAAACATGTTTTTATGGTCTGCCATCAAAACAGACGGTTAATTTTTCAGAATGCTTTCTTGGGTGAAATTTTCAAATACTATTACAGAAAATGATTAGGTTCCCCACACATGGAATAGGGTGCACTTAACATCACTGGGGCAGAATGTTTCGTTGAGGAATTCGAATTATAAAAGTTTATCAAAGAAAACAAACATTTGCATCTGTTTTTCTAGTTAACCTATTGTAAAATCTCCCAATGCGTATCATTTGCGGAGATCAGCTCCTCCTACAAAAAAAGGAACTTGTGTCAACATAGTGTCAGTATGACAACGCAAAAGCTTTTGTCTTTGTCTACAAATTTTTGCACAAATTAACGCTTGTCTGCTAAATACTGCAATTCAGTCAATCGAAATAAATCGACTACGTTTTAAGCATTTTTGAATAAGCCAAACCATTTTCTGCACGTCTGGGAGAACAAAAAAACATGTACAGCACGTACGACTACTTGCAACTGCGCAATGTGAATGCATGCATAGAAGCGAAACAAACAACTAAATGCAGCGCATATACGGTCTGAACAGTAAATATGTGGTACATTTAAGGCATTTTGAAGTTTAAAAAAAATCATTGTTAGTTTGGCAATAAAGAAATAATCCACACTACATAACAGCACATAACTCCAAGCAAGGCTTTGTGACAACGTTAGGCCTTGGCTTTCCACAGTACCAGCGCACTCTATTTCGTTTATAAATTACATCATTAACTTGCACATAAAGCACGACCTTTAAGAGACAGTTGTGTATCTAAAGCTTTTTTTTTTTTTAAAGATAAGATGCAACAACGGGGTACTTTAATTATTGTGAGGCCCAAAGACAAATACGACAAGTACGCAATGGGATTTTCTTCCCCCGGCAAAACATGACAATAACCACGTATTTCAAATAAACTAGTCCGGGTTTATTTAACCAGTTTCTGTAATTTACTACACGCTTTTCACTAAAAAGAACCGGATTTTTATAACACACATAAATATATTTAGATAAAATCAAGCCATAGTGAAACTAACAAGGTGCTGAGGGTGGCGAGTTCCTGTGGCGTCGTTACTTTTTAATGCATTTATTTTTATTAACAAGATAAACGTCGTACCTATAATTGTTTAATCTGGAATTGGACCAGATTACACCGTATAATAACAAATATAACAAATTGTTCGATTTTCTTTTTATCACAACACCAGTCAATGTCAGAGGCCTTTTCAAACCCAGCACCACCAAAAAAAAAAAAATACCGTAGGAAACGTGCTTTTAAACAACACAACATAGCCGTGACAATTAGCAAACTTCCACATTTTCAGTACTCTTTTAACTTGAAAACTTCATGAAACAATAATGTCAACATGCTAAACAACATAATGCAATGCTTAACGAAACCACGCGCAGGCCTACCGTATACCTTGCAGCCAAATAAATACAAAACAGTCGTATCTGACAGCAAGCAACAACAACTGATCGGAATTGAAAACCATGAAAGCAACTCACACCGTTTAACATACCTACCTTGATTCAAACACAGTTCTAAAGGGAGACGTCAATGTATTTATAAATTACAATGGTTTAATTATTTTACGTCTATGATAATCTTCACAGACGTAACTTTTAGTTTTTGTTGTGTTTTTTTTCCTACCTTGCACTGTGACTATGATCTCTGCTTTATCAGAAATTAGAATTTAAAGCGATAGTCTATTTTATTGTTTCACCCCTGCTCTCCGGGGCAGGGAACCCCCATCACACCACAATAACCAATCACAACCCGAGATTGGACAATACCTATTGTGACGTCAAGGCTACTCCTTTCCCGCCCGCCTCCCGCGCCGATTCTCCAGTTTCTACAGCGATTTATGACATCACAAAGAAACGTATCAAAAATATAAATTTAGAATCATTGCACGTATTCTTCAACTTGTTTTACTGAGATCCTCTCACTACCAATTCAAATCACACTGCACAGCCGCAACAGGGCAAAGGTGGACTCTAATTTATAAAATGATCCAATATATTTATTATGTGGCAAAGGTGGACTTATGTACACATTGCAGATAATTCCAACCAAAATGTCTGAACTTTGCAAAGTATAATTATATTTGAATATATATTAATAATGTTAACACAACTACTGCTACTATTTTTTGTGTGTGGTTGTGCTGGATGACAGGATGACTATAATGGCCAATATGCCATCAGCTAAGTTTTTATTAATTGCACTTTGCAGTATTCTGTTTCATAAGTCCCAGAGCAGCGGGGTCAGACATCTAACACAAGTGTCACCTGTCAATTTGTTCAATACTGCAATGGCTTACCAGTGTGTGGATTCACACGGCTGGTCTGTCAATGTGATTCCACAGTGAAACTAGAATGAAGTAGCTTTAAATGAGATTTGCATGGGTTTTATTTATTTATTTATTTTTACCGTCCCCTTATCTTTTTATGACATTTTAACGGATGGCTTCTTATTTCAATTACAGTTGTAGTTGCCACCCATAGCAGGTGTAACACAAGCTAGATCAGTCAAAGTTAGTAAGTGGCATCGGCTTCTAGTGAATGGATATATGGATATATTTGGGGTTTTAATCAATTTATGATTAATTGATTAATCACACCTGTGGCCTTTGATCGATTAAAAAATAACTGATCGTCTAATCTTTACCTGAGTGCAGTATCAATGGGGCGTGAAAAAGAAATCTTGAAAAATTGCGGAGGGTTCTTCTAAAGACCTTGGCAAAAGGGAAACGAAGGTGTTTTGATGTTGGGTGGGAACCGATTAGCTTTATTAAGAGGCTTGTCTTAATGCAGCTTGCTTCTCACAGTGTCTCTAACACATGTCTGCTAACATAGATTGTGCTGTTGGCTAATGATTACAGCAGGAAAGTATTTAACACATTACACCTAGTGCGCCACCTAGCGTCTTGAAGGCCATGTATCGCAACAGAAGGTACAGCCAATATTTCACAATATCTCAGAAAGAAGGAAGAAAGACTGCAACTTGCTAATGGGTGCTTTCCTTTCACGGCAGTAATACAAGTTTATCATATCATCTTAGTCGCAAGTAAGTTGGCTTTCTTTTTATTGATCATATTGCTTTCAAACAGTATCAGAAAATTAACAGCTTGTGACGGGTACCCGCCTCTGTGTGTATTATGTATCATTTTGTATTTGTGTTATTATTATTTAAAACATACTGTTTAATTTGTATAAAAGACGATGTTTTTATTGTTGTTTTTGCAGCATGGATGGGGTTAAACTTCCCCATCCATGCTAAACTCGTGAAGAATGTGACTGTCTCCAAATTGATTAATTTATTACTAATTTGGAGACAGTCACATGTATATAAACCCACAGCTTTGGCTGATCGGGGTCGGTTGTCCAGAGGAGGAAAGAGACAAGTAAGAGCAGATACTGAAAGGAAACAATTGCTACTCGTGCTGGCTTTAAACCAGTACAATACTTGTTTGATTTAGTGTTCACTTGGTTTTGTGTTTTGTCTGTTTGGTTTCAACTCGTAATAGACGTCATCATATATGCTATAGCCCGATTACATGAAAAGGGTGATGAATTTAGGTACTAAAACTAAGTTTATTTCATAACAATACCCTAAACCTAAAGTTTGTGGGGTATTGGCTGTGGATCACCAATTCATTCTCACAGGGTAATCATTATGTGCAGTGTTCTCCCACACCCTGTTTATGGTCACGTGGTAGGGATGTTGAGGGTGAATGAAGCACGATGTAAATTACGCACGCAGCACTACCGTATATGAACTCCCTGCTAGAGCTACGCTGTGCAAGCCTTCGTTCTGCAGCTGTATACTCTTGGCCTGTTCACATATGGTGTCAGAACTGGGCCAACAGCGCCTTGTAATGAATGACCCCTACTGGCCAAATAGGCACATTGTATGTGTGCATAAAAGACATGACTATGCCTGCACGTCATCACCTGGGGCTTTGTTGTATCCAGCAGCAGCGTTTGCGCTGCTGGAAATTCTGGGGCCAGAGCCCAATAAAAGGGAACCGCCGGCTATAGAGAAGGGGGAGAGGTGAGGAGACCACCTCCACCCATAGCAGTTTCACTGTCGGAGTGTCCCGCGCTGAGAGCAGCATGGCCACTGCCATCGCCAGGGGATGCCTGTTTGTCACTGCCTGGGGATTTTTTGCTGCTGACACCCAGGGATTTGCTGGGGCTGCTGGCGGAGTATGCCACACCGCTGTCTGCCTTTCTGCTGCCGGCGCTGCCACTGGCAGCATGTCCACTGCCCCACCTGCCTTTGCTGGAAGAGCCAGCCTTGGAGCTGTCAGCATCTTGGCCCAGGGCTATAGGCAAGACTTTGGGGATTTTAAGGGGGGAGGTGGTGTTCTATGCTCAAGGGGGAGAAGTGTGACGAGGTCTCCAGATTGATTGATTTATTACTAATTTGGAGACAGTCACATGTATATAAATCCTGAGCTTTGGCTGATCGAGGTGGGTTGTCCAGAGGATGAAAGAGAAGTAAGAACAGATACTGAAAGGAAACAATTGCAACTCATGCTGACTTTAAACCATTACGATACTTGTTTGATTTAGTGTTTTTGATTTTTGTTTGATTTACTTTGTTTTGTGTTTTGTCTGTTTGGTTTGGCCAACGAGCCATGTTGTTTTGTAAAGTGTTTTGTTTTTGTTTAAATATTTTATTTAATAAAGAAACTAGAGCATTTGCGTCTCGCCCCGTAGTACTTGCCTGTTGTGTATTCCATCCATTTCTGGCCTGATGTCACCACCAGCCAGTCTGTTCACACAGCTATATTGTACTTTTTCTTCAGGTAACTAAAATAAAATAGTACTCAATAAATTACATTTCTCTTTAGCTAGCCTAAATAATATTTACTCTCCAACCTTGCCTCTCATTATTTTGACTAAGTCATATATTAAATATGTATTGGAGACACAGCTCATAGTGGAAAATTAAATGCCCCTCTGGAAGATTATTGCAACCTCCAGGAAGCCTGTCGCTTCAGGCTCTATAGCCCCGTCGGTGATAATAATCTACCTTCGGGTCAATAATCTTCCACTATAGCCCTCCTCTCCACATTATATATAATAATGTGTGTTATTTTGGTGGAAACTAGACCAAGAATGTATAATTTACCTAAAGTTGCCTTCCCCCAGCTAAAAATTCAAATTGAAATGGGCCCAAGGTGTATCCTAGTATATTATAGCATTATTTCATCATACTTTAAGGATTTTGTAACATCAGCTTTCTCTATAAGTCTCCCCAGGGCTGTAAAATGCTCCTATATATACCAGGCAGGGCATATGTTGAACAACATTTAGAAGATGTTCTTGTCATACACAGCCTGTATTAGGGCAGTACTGAAGTTATTGTTGTTTTTGAATGAGCACCCTGGCTGGAGAGTCGGATTCCCCCTAGCATCAGCAGGTTATCCTGGATCACATATGATGTGCATCCTCCAGTTTTAACAGTGCTCTTGTGTAGAGTTTAATTATCAGAAAGAGATAGGAGGGAGAGGCAGATAATGAGTATTATGATGAGAAAGGGCAGAAAGGCTCATGAAAGAGCTCATAACATTACAATTAGGATACAATTAAATAAAAAAGAAGAAACAGATGCTGACACATGAATACAGCGCCACCATGTTATGCATATGCAATAGGGAAATCTCATTTCTCATACAACGTGTCATCCAACATTGTCAGGGAAGCAGACAGGATTAATGGCTGATGTCTGGAATGGTTCAATGCGGTGATATAAAGAAAACATCAATTTCCCTTTAATGTAAGACTCTTGAACTTGACAGACTTTTTAGTGTAGTAGCACATTCTACAGTATCTATGCAGGATATTTACCAGAAACAAGGTGTATGGTACCCCAAGGTTTAAGCTTTTTTTCATTACATATGGTTGGTATTTAATAAGTTTATGTTGAAAATGTCAGCTATAGATTCCTGTGAAATGTTATAAGAACATAAGAAAGTTTACAAATGCTCGTTTGGTAGTTAGCTTATTGATCCCAGAATCTCATCAAGCAGCTTCTTGAAGGATCCCAGGGTGTCAGCTTCAACAACATTACAGGGGAGTTGGTTCCAGACCAAAACAATTCTCTGTGTAAAAAAGTGCCTCCTATTTTCTGTTCTGAATGTCCCTTTATCTAATCTCCATTTGTGACCCCTGGTCCTTGTTTCTTTTTTCAGGTCGAAAAAGTCCCCTGGTCAACATTGTCAATACCTTTTAAAATTTTGAACGCTTGAATCAGATCGCCGCGCAACATACCGTACCTTGTTTCATTTCTGTTTTTCTTTCTGAACAGAGCTTGAAGGTGCCACAGGAACGTGCCTATTTGGCTCATGACGCTGTTACCATAGTGGAGGAGTCTGAGTGCTTTAAGTAAGTGAGCAGCTCAGAGCGCTGCAGAGCAGGTTTCATCGGTGATCCGAGTGAGTGGAAAAAGTATTGCTCTGAGCCACTCAGTTACTTCATGCACCCTGTATGTTCCGCTGTTAGCTAAGAGAATGCTCTTCCAATTGTGATGAAATGTATCGTGTCACATCATTCTAACTCAGTGATCCTCATATTCGTGCCCACAATGCCAGGTCATCGTGCCTGCGGCAGCTGTCTTA
The DNA here is from genome assembly GCA_030684275.1 of Acipenser oxyrinchus oxyrinchus. Taxonomy (NCBI): domain Eukaryota; kingdom Metazoa; phylum Chordata; class Actinopteri; order Acipenseriformes; family Acipenseridae; genus Acipenser; species Acipenser oxyrinchus. The sequence goes on from CM060247.1 coordinate 48,132,807, forward strand.
AATTATGGGTGGTGAACACATTTCAGGCGGGTCGTAGCGTGGGAAAATAAATAAAGCTTTAAACACGTTTTCAACAAAAGCGTCACAGCAGTCTGTTGACAGTGCTGCTCGCTTATGCTGTGCTTGTATGTACTCGACATATTTTTTGTTTCCTGAACGGCCTCTGCGATACGATCAACCAGTTGAATATCTGTGTTTTCTCTGCGGTAGCCCAAACATAAGTTAGCTGGGTGGGACATAAATTGTGTCTGTTTCAGTTGCAGGTACTGACAGTAAGTTTAACCAAAAGGAGAGTCAAATATCTGCCAAGTTTTACACAACTGTCCAATCATAAGCAAGCAGAGGCCGTTGACGGTATTCTGCATGGAAATTGAAGGCGAGTGAGTAGCCAATGGGAAAGTGAAAGATCTGACAGCTGTCCAATCATTCGTGAGCAGAGGCAGGGTGTTAATATGCCGGGTAAGCGCTGAATTTCACCGACTGTTATTGAGAAAAATAATACATTGCAGTATTTAGAATTTAATTTTCTCTATATATATGTTTTAATTTCACCAGACAAGGAAAACACCGTAGATTTGGTTGAATCCACTTTCTCTGAATAATGGTACTGGAGATGAGCAATATTTAAAACAGAGTAGTGTTGACAAATTTAACAAGTTGAAACAAAGCGAGACGATCTATCCTCTTTTATTTTAGTTTATTCATGGTTATCTATGTAAACATGCTATTTAAAAATATTTGCATTGCATATTTTATATAAATGATTTAAAGAATAAGCGCAGCACGCACAATTACTGCCTGAGACTTGGCCTTATCCAGGTATGTGGTTTCACACTACGCGGGATTGTGACCCGGGTAGCCAGAACCCAGGTCCGGACCCAGGTAGAAGTGCCAGTGTGAAAGGGGCTTAAGTCTTGTGAGTTGAATGGAATGACATCACAACCCACAGACATTTTTGCTTAGTATATTGGGCGTGTTAAGTCACTGAGCTGCTCTGGGCTCAGTGAAAAAAAAAATAAAAGCATTATGCTCAGTATCTTCTCAGTTTTTTATGCATGGCAACTGCAACCATATCTTTTTTGTTCTAATCTTATTCAATTTGATTTCTTCCAGTGACATAAAATGTGTTTCTTTGCAAATATGCTTGCTGAAAGTATTACCCATTCCTTGTATTTGGTTATATCCAGATTTGATGTACAGCGCTGGTCAGCAACAAAAAAAGACAAATTTAGCTATTATACCACATGAATCTGAACCTAACCCCTACCCCTACACCTAATGTCACTATTAAACTGTTACTATTATTTCAACACCGTTTGTTTCGCGCCCTCTAGTGGCTACTAAATCAGACCTTCACCGCCTGAACTGAAAGATAATACGCAGTAATATTATCACCTCTATTTCATAAATAAATTCATAATTTCTGTATTTCCCTCACTTTATTTTTGTTAAAATTACCCATTAAAGCTTAATGACAAAAACGTTTGCAGAATGTTCTATTTCTGAGTGTGAGTTAAGTGTTCGGTAAACGCATATGGCGGTCATTGTTTTAAGCATTTGATTAACAATTGTGCCAGTTATTCTTCTTCTGTTTTGTTAACCCTTTGCAGTCCATTTATTAAGTGCGTGTCAGGCGCGTCAGGTCCAATTTATTTTCAAAGATAAATCAATCAGAGGAGTTTTAAAACACCACAGACTAATATTAGAATGTACTCTTTTTAATCTCACCCTTCCTAAACAATATCTCAGTGTTTCCTGATCCTCATTATCTTTTTGAATTCTCACCTCAATAGTTTTATCACACACATTGCTTTTTCTCTTCATTACCTCATATTGCCAACAAGGCTCAAAATACTTTGCACAGGATTTCCATCGCCTCCATTCATTGCCTTAACCCAATACCGAATTCTCAGCATTTTCCTTCTTAAATAGAGTGGCATTTCCCCAGTAACTACTTGCAATGCTGCAACCGGGGAGATGAACATAGTGCTCCACTACATTTTCTAACAGTCCTAGCTTGTACCACATCCAGTTTTCACAAATCCTTACTGACCGCCTCATCATACATCCATAATCCAGTATAGGCCTAGTCAGTGCTCTATAAACCATTATCAACGTTTTCATACTTGCTCCCCATACATTACCTGATATACTCCTCAACAAATTCATCCTTCCTTTACAACATCTATTCTGTCTATCTGCTGTGTCCGTTTCAATTTCTCAACCAACAAAACCCCCAGAAATTCAAACACTTTCACTATCGTTAACTGTTGTCCATCAAACAAAATACTAATATCTCCCTTTATTTTCTTACGAGAAAAATAACTCCCGCTGTTTTTAACGTTGCAAATCTCACCGCCCATTTCTTTGCACATACATTTATTTCCTTCACTCTACCATTCAATTTCGTGATCCCACTATCCAAATTTCTATGTCTATTCCAAACAACACAATCATCCGCATACATCTAGCCCACGTGCCAGTTATTTGTTATGTACTGTCACTTTAAACAGTCCTCTCGCTCTTTGAGCAGCCACGTTGCGCCACGTTTCCGCGCATGTGCAGAATCATTGTAAGCGCTGTTCCGGGGTCGATACGGGAGTATGCAGACAGCTCAATAACAAACTCGGACCGGGGGAAGGGGATAACACATTATAACAACACCGACATAACTAATTGCAAATAATAATCACAAGCACATTCAATTCACTAAAAGAAACCTCAAAGCAAGATGAATTTCCTGCGAGGAGTAATGGGAGGACAGCCCACGGGGCCACAACCCTCTGGAGCAGAGACGGTGAGTTTTCATTTCACAGCAAGACTGAGCTAGCGAATCTGGTGGGATCTCGCTGAGAAAAGATCTGACAGATTCAATATTTGCAAGCAGTCTAGTTACTTCGACATGTTTACAGTATTTAAAAGCACCACCAACTTATATATCAGGTGATTTATCAGTAGATTCGATGTCATTAATGTAGCTGGTGACCTGCGTATGAAAACGAGATGAAGGATGTAGGGGAGGTTTTTTTTTGTTTGTTTGGTTTTTTTTTTTTTTTTATTTAAAAAAATACAATCACTGAGTACCCTGACACAGAGCCGTGAAGGGGGTTGGTGAATTAATATTGGGATGGGAGTGCATCCCCACCAGCTAGCGTTTATGTGTTACGACATACTGTGACAGGTTTATTTAACAATCAGTTGACCTTTGCTTTAAATTCATTCTTAAAAGTACGTGTTCTTCTCTTTGCAGCTTGTTGGCTTGGCAACATGCAGATTATATATATATATATATATATATATATATATATATATATATATATATATATATATACACACACACACACACTGGTTATAACGCGCCCCCTTATAGTGCGGAATCAGTTATAACACAGTAGGGTCGTGGCTCCCATTTGGTCCATAATGCCATTACAGTAGCCCTTTCATACTCGTTATAAGGCGGAACACAAATATCATGGTCTTGTAACTATGGCTCCCCACTACAACGTTATGAAGAGTGAGCACTGTATGTATACATCCCTTTGCATTTATTAGATATAACATGTTGAGCTTGCACCTAACATTAAAAGAAAGGGGATGGTGTTACATTTTTTTTCCTACAGCCTCTCTGTCATGACGTGACACTGACAGATGCACCAAACCAAGAAAACAAGACCTTAAGAAAGTGCATGAAGGGACTGTAATTGTCTTTTCTTCTGCTGCCCCGTATGATCTTCATATATCGGAACTACTGGCATTTGAATTGTTCTGATCAGTATCGGGCAAATCCTGTGTAGATTGGGTAGTGTGAGCCAAACTAAAGTAAGTGTAAGTAAATATATCAACAGGATTTCATGACCTGTTAAAAGACAGCAGCTGCTGGCCAGTACATGCCATAAAAGAACTGACAGCAGGTAGAAAACAGACTGGATTATGAATATATTGCATTTGTTGCAGGATCAGTTTACTGGACGATCAATAGGTTGCTAGTCTTGTGCATATAATTTTAGTCTTGTGTACATTATCTGAAAAAACATATTGGGACTCCATAATTTAGACCTCTTTCTCCCTCTTTTGTACAATAATTATTTACAATATGTATGTTGTTGATCACGCGTTTTATTTCTTTAGACTACAGAAAAAAAAAAGATCTGAAAGATAATGTGTGGCACATTTATTTCCAGCTGTTTCTTTGGCTCGAGAATACAGATCTGGTTTTAGTTGCCTGCAGTACAGTATGTTGGCTCTTGTCCAGTACGGAAATGTAGTTTGTTGGATTTAGAAGTGCACATTTATACTTAAAAAAATGGCAAGGGGATAAAATAAACACACAAATGTTTCAACATATCTTTTGAACAGAAGGTAAGGCACTTTAGTCTCTACAGAAAGCAAATAGTAGAACACATACAGTACAGTCGGAAAGTACAAGAAATGACTCTCAGTATTACAGTGGCTGTGCTTCCATTTTAAGTTGCTGGTGACCTGTCTTCCTGTCTTCTCTGTGCACTATTTCTAAATCCATAATGTCAGCAAATATTCGTCTCTCTCGACTGAAAAGCAAATTGGCACATTCAAGCTGAGCCCAAAAAGAGTAGCAAGTGATTGCTAAATGGTTAAACCTTAGTACACTTCACATTTTCAGACCCTCTCCCAAAGTAAACACAGGAATAGGATTTTGTTTGTGTACAGAAGGATAACGTGGGACTCAACCTTGTTAACCATTGCAGTGCAAATTTCAAGACACTTGTGCATCTTTTCCACTGTACAACCGAGCCGTACTGAGCCCTCACGGTGCGGTTAAGGGGAGCGTGGGTTGTTTTTCCACTGCAGAGCCGAACTGTGCTACTGACATCAGGCGCAACGAAAGAGTTGTTATTAAAAAACTCAGTTTGCCAAAAGATGCACAAACAAATGGTGTTCAAAAATTAATAGACAAAGGGTACAGTTGTATCTTGTATCGCTGTATTTTGTAAATATATTTAGAAATGTCTTTATAATCCACAAAATTTTACTGGTTGTAAATTTTGACTATTTTTGTAAATAAGTTTAGAATTGTTTTATTTTTGCATTTTTTATATATATTAATATAATAAAGGTCAAGGATGAGAAATTAGGTAGAACTTTGTGTTCTTGAGTGTGTGAATTAAGTGTACCGTACCCGCGGTTTATGTCCATTTGCTTCAAATAGTCAGAAATTCTGGTATAAACTTTCTCATTTCTGATGCACAACTCCAGATCTTGCTGAACACTTCTATCTGCCCACAGAGAAACTAGAGCCTGCACTTCCTCAGCGTCCCAAGGCTGTACTTTTCTGTCCTCGCACTCGCTGCCTGCCATGTTTGGTGTTTTTCTTTCTGGAGTGTACTGACTGATGCAGCATACTGATGAAAATCCTTAACCCCAACACTAGCTCGGCTCAGCTCGCAGCCAGATTCAGATGTCTTGTGAGGCCAGAGTTGCACAGTTTGGTTCTTGTTAGGTTTGACAAAAATAGCCAGTGGAGAACCACTCGTACCTGTATCGTACCATGGGTCGGTTGTGCCAGTGGAGAAGGGGTAATATATGTTATTTAGAAGTCTTGCTCCGTCAGGAATAAACAACTAGTTTTTTTTATTTATTTTTATTTATTTGTGTTAAAGGTTTTATTAGTTATTGGAAAGCAAACACAATATTTTTAATTTCTGGCAAAGGACTGGACCTGCATACAGTATTGCTTTACTTCATGGTTTGCACTATCCTTGATTAACTTCAGCCAAAAAATAAATCCTACAATTATAATTTATTGCAGCCCTGCAAACTAGCCGTTCGGTTGCCTTCTAACATAGCTATCAAATGTTTAAATGAACAATAAATAAGATTATTTTTCATGATGGCTCCATGCTGTTCAAATCAAGGTGGTAAATCTAGGTAATAAATTAGATTCATTTTTTTCTGTTCTTTTTTAAAATCTCTTATCATATTTTTAACAAAACTAGACTTGACTTTGAGAACTTACTTTTGTATGTATTCAATTTTTTTGTTGTTGCACATTACAGTATTTAGTTACAGGACATTTTTTAATTAAACAATAACTGAAGTACTATGCTGGAAGTTTTTACTTCCATTTACTGTGTGTTTACACTTTTACATTATATTTGGGGTTTCTTTTTTTTGGTTTTTATTAATTTTATTTTTCAGTGCTTATTTTTTTAGCTATTTTTGAGTTTTATGTAAATTGTGTTTTTTCAGGGCTTTTGCTTTTATATACTGTATGAAATTATTGTTTTCGGTTACTTTTTAAAATTCTTGAGCGTTTTTTTCTGTCACAATATGTACTTGCACACATGTACCTTCTTTGCTTTATTTCACAACTAAATCCTTATGATCACGGGCATATTCTTCTGGGGTTGTTTTCTGTGTGTTTAGGCATTTTTTTTACATTTCGCCACAATTTGCAATTCTGTTAAGTTCCACGAGAATGTAAATACTACCAATGAAACTGTACTAGCTTTAAATCTTGCATGAAAGAACAATCCTCCACTCTAGTATTTAACTCTTGCATGCGTGTTACAGTCCTCCAATAGAAATGTAGGAATTTGCTGTCACTCAGTAGTTGGGGTGGGTTTAAAGTGTTCAGAACGAATCAATGCAAGGTACAAGTCAGGAAGGCGGGACTGCCATTTTGTTTTGTAGGCTACTGTATTTTATTTATTATTTTCACAGGAAAAGGGGTCAAGTGAACAAATTAGTAACCATTTCCAGTGTTTTCCCGGCGTTTGTTGGATGTGCACCGATATAAATTTTCTTTTGTATGGGGGGAGGGGTTATCGGTTTTTATCGGTTAAAACTAAAAACTGCTGCTGTTTTTAAATAAAGGTTTCAAGGGGACGGGTAAGATACCTAAAAGGGGCATTTTCAATCCACTTCTTTTTTTTTCTGCCTTGAATTGACAGATTCAGAAGCTATGTGACAGAGTAGCTTCCTCAACCTTACTGGAAGACCGGAGGGATGCAGTCCGGGCCCTTAAGGCTTTATCCAAGGTATGTTGTTTTTAATCAGTACTGTAGCGCGGCCCTGAATTTACTTGTGTGTTTTTAGGAAACGCCCAAAAAACAATTAGTTTGTTAGAGTTTTCTCCTTAATTAATTGTAGCACTTCACAGGGTAATATTGCATTTCCTTTGCAGTTTTAGTAATGTAATTAATTACTAAAACTGTAATTACTAAAACTGGAAGAACAGGAACAACATTTTGCAGTACTATAGGAACATTCCCAGTGTATTTTAACATTTTTCATTTATGACAACGTGGCAAGAAAAGATTTTGAGAAGAACAGTATGCCATTTTTTTTGTAATTAACCAAGCTGATAAGGTGCCAGTGCTGGCTGACAGCAGATGCTGCTTTGTAAATTGAATGAACCCTTTATTTATTTATTTATTTATTTATTTATTTTAAAAACCTGAAACTCCAAGGATTGCGAATGTGTCAGTCAGTATGGGGAAGTTAAGAATGTAGTTTCTCAGCAGTCGCATGTCAGGTATGTAAGCAATCTTAATAACCTCTTAGTAACCCTTTGCAGACCTAGATTGTTCTTCTAAATACCTGGAGCCTTTCGTATCTAACTACATTTCAATGGTTCAGCAGTACTGTTGTGGAAGCAGCTGTAATAACTTCCTAATAAGGCAGCTCACTAGACCTCATTTGCACAGACATATTTAGAAGTTACTTTTAGAGCAGCAATTCAGAATAAGATTGCTGTCTAAGTGACAGAAGTGTCTTCATGTCTGACCATTTCTCAATTTTTCCAATGTTTTGTCTTTTTTTTTGTTGCATGTTTAAGTTTTCTTGCATTTGTGAATGTATATTTTATATGATGCTATAATAGAATGCCTGGAATTTTAGTTAGCTGCTTCTAAACAGCTGAGAAGCACCACTCCTCCAGTGCTATGGAAGTTTTAGAAATACTTTTTTGAGCCTGTTGGATTTAATCTCTTATATATTTAGATTGTCCAGAATAAACACTTTATTGCTGTGTTACTTATCTATCGAAAAGATATTTGCTGATTATTAATAATACCAATAATAATACTAATAATTTCTTTGGAGGGCAATAAATGCCACATTAGCCAATTTAGGATACTCTCAAATGTACAGATTGCAAATATACAGGTCTTCATGGTTTAAAAATGCAAAGACTGCTTACCAATTTTACAGAATGAATTGTGCGCCACTTCAAATGCCTTTAAGCAAGCAAAGTTCATTTCGTTTTCATGAAGGCAATCTTTATATCCTGGCAGTCCACAGTTCCATGTTTTTTTCATGATGAACCCATCTCCTTTCTACCATGTCAAATTGGAAAACCTTTCTCCCAAACTAGCATGAAATGCTCAGTCTCTTAGACTTCCTAAAGTTGATAAAACTTGTTTTACAAAATGTTATTATTATTTAATTAATACGATTATATTTTCTGCAGAAATATCGTTTGGAAGTTGCCAGTCAGGCCATGAGTCATCTAATTCATATACTGCAGACAGACAGGTAAGGAAAAAAGTCAGCTATTGCAACAGTTTTTGCATAGAGCAGGGGCTTCACAACCCTGGTCCTGGGGCCCCCGTGTGTCTTCTGGTTTTCATTCCAACTGAGCTCTCAATTACTTAACTAGACCCTTAATTGAACTAGTAATTTGCTTAATTAGGCCTTTTTAATTGTTCTCAGCTCCTAAAAAGTTGCAGAGTTCAAGTTACTTATAAAATGTTATAGCTAACTTGAAATCCGCAATTGTTTAAGAGCTGAAAACAAGTAATTAAATTATTTGTTCAATTAATTGTTTAGTTAAGTAATTGAGAGCTCAGTTAGAATGAAAACCAAAAGACACATGGGTTGGGAAGCCCTGTCATAGAGGATGGATTCTAGCCAAACGCAATCCAAAATATCTGTAATAATAATAATAATAATAATAATAATAATAATAATAATAATAATAATAAAATCAAAAATCAAATCTTGTATTTGAGGTTTATACATGAAAATGAAATGCACAGAACTTGAAAATGCAATCATTTTTATTTTAAGTTTTTTATTTTATTTTTTTATTATAATTAGGGCCCTCTGATTCTATTATGAAAAAAACCCTGTCATAAGCACCTGAATACAGTGCAATACAGTATTCCCTTTGATTTAAGTCCATTCTAAACCAAGACCTTGCTCCAACCAGGTTACTTATTTGAACACCTTCGTTCAATTAAACTAATTAAAGACCAGGTTGGAACAAGGCACTGGGCTCCTCAGTTTAGTAATTAAGTACCTAATTGAAACAAGGTACTGGACTGGAATGGATTTAAAAAAAAACATAAGTAAAGCCCAGCATACATGAAGAAACATTCTTCCAGGGTTCTACTTAAAAAAACATTTTTGCATTTAGCCAATCAGGAAAGACTCTGTGAGCATGAGTCATTGATCATGTGACTGTGCAAGATCATGACTTCTGCAGAAGATGACATGGTTTAGAATCCTGCTACAATCGATCGTTTTATTGATATGTACGCTGACGCATTGTAGTGTCATTTTGGGTTATTGGTGGTCCTACAAGCCTCAGCAGCTCCTCAAAAGTGTCTGGATTCATACAAACAAAATTGCATTAACTTAAGTGTAGCTCATTTAAAAGATTGTGGTCCGCTCCTCTCTCCTCACGATTTAGGATCCACTTCCTTGTCCACACGACTGTGTTCCTGTGCTTCCCCTTCTTTTACAAAGTGTTAGTGCAATTATAAGTGCAGCACTACTTTGTAGAGGTCTACCTAATTCGCGATTTTGTGGAAATCGGGAAATTGAGGAGTCAACGCGAAATTCACCTCTTTTAGGGGCCAATACCGGAATAGTACGGAGAGAAAACAAAAGAAACCTAATTTAAATTAACTACTGCACACTGCAAGTGACTCAAACTACGTATCTTAATTCTGTAGATAAGCTTTTTTTTTTTTTATTCCTTAGACAAATACCATTTAAAAAAATACTCCAAAGCGGTTAGCTTTCTTACTTACTGTTCACATGACAACAATGTTTTAATCAGCCTGCCAGTGCGTCTGTACTGGCATTTCTGTGACCTGTACTGTACAGTAGTAGGTGGGACAAAGTCAGTGTTGCATTTTTATTTTGATTAGGTTGCTAAAATCTAGTTTTCAGCATTGGAGGTAACATACCTAAAATGGACGACAAAGCAAAAAAAAAAATCTTGTAATATGACTTTGGAGAAAATACGATTGATCGCTATTTAGCTTCAGAATCTACTTCGGTTTATTTAATGTTTAAACAGGTCAGCGAAATCCTAATTTTATTCCATAACCCACCCACGAAAAATATGTAAATTCTCTGTGATTTAAGTAGACCCCTACTTAGAAGACATTCCTCCATTTTGGAGCGTGCAGCTGGAATGATCACTTGCTGCTTGAAAAAGTGTCCCGATTTTTGACAAAACATGTTTCCTCATGTATGCTGGGCTTTAGGACCACTGGGTTAGATCCTTAAAACACACAAAGCTTTACTTCAAATAACTCATTCAGGACTGATGCACATTGTTCTATGTAATTAAAAAAAAAAAAAAAAAAAAAAAGACTTTTGATACTTGTAATGTGAAGTCCGTCGTTTTCTGCAGGTCAATCAATCACTTTTGTGTTTTTTCAACAGTGTAGATTTACTGCAGTTGGTTTATAATAATGTAGAAAGAAGACAATGAATATTTTTTCTGTCCCTCAACTGTAGCTCAGACTCTGAAATAATTGGCTATGCCTTGGACACTCTGTATAACATCTTCTCTAATGATGAAGAAGAGGAACAAGGTATTTGCATTTCTCTCTTTTGTACATTAAATCACTTAAATTGTTGCAACAATAGTATTGATTATTGGTTGTCTGCAATGTAATTTGTAAAAGTATACATTTTCAATAGTGATCAGAAACAGGAAAATATTAATGGTTTAAAAAAGGATATATTTGTTTTATGATGCTAACGAATCCATCTTGTATCCGGTATGGTACATCTAACGTGTGTCATTAAAATTACCTAAGAATCGCAAGAAAACTTTTCCAAATGACTTTTTCCAAATGAAAAAAACACTTTGATCTTTTGAGGGATTTAAAATCTTGAAGTTATAATATATAATTATTTGCTCCTAATGTGCTGCAAGCTGAGCTACTAAATCTGTTAACCCTTTTAATTTGATTTATTTAGTTGATCTTTATGACCAATTAAGCTCTGCTCTTTCTTCTCTTCCATGTATAATTTTGCAGATGAATCTGAAGGTAAAACATTTACTTGTGCATGATTCTTTATAACCACAGTTTCTTGCTATGTTGTAATTTTTTAAATACAAATACTTGTCATAAATTGTACATGATGGGGAGAGTACTTATGACAAGACTTTATTTTAATGCTTTTCAATTTTTTTTGGCCAAGCATGTTTTCCTTTATCTGTTGTTAGTCTATGTTATGGGCACTCTTTTATATATTACTACTTCTTAGAATTGTAAGTGTCCTTTTTTGTTGTGAATAGAATTACTTGTTTTTACCGAAAGCATTTATTTATTCAATAAGTCATAGCAAGCCTATAACGATAATTCAGATATTAGGCTCTTTAAAATGCTTTTCAGGAAGATTTGCCTGTGTTCTGATTGGGAGTGCAGTAGCGTGGAAATGTATGCTTGAAAAAGCATAAAATAACATGTATGCATGCATGTACACACTTCACCTATTCCAGTAGAATAAGGTAACACAAGTTTAGCTTTCTAAAGTAATATTTCAAATGAGATTTAAAATGTCCTTTGTTTGGACTGACGTTGAGGGGTATTTGGAAGACTGAACTCTCTTCTTTAGTGTTTAAAGTACCAGTTTCATTGTGACTGGGTTCAGCTTGATTCAGGTGTCACCCACACAGAGTCCAGTTGTTTTTATGCAAAGTCAGTCTTGGATCAGAAGAGATCCATCCTGGACTGAACTTTCCTCTCATCCTGACAGATGGTGGACCTTCCAGCTCTGGAAAGCAAAGCAGTAAACCTGCACATGGTCAGTAGATTGAAAGAGGGTTTCAGTCTCTAGTCCTCTCCGTCCTTTAACTCTTCAAAAAAACAAATTTAACACTACTTTTTAAATTTGATATTGGCTGGCAGATTAAAAATTAAGGACATTTGCACTGAATGATTTGGTTGTTATTTTGCCTCAGCTGGTTTGAAAACATTAAACAAACTTTGAAAATCTTAACAATCTGGGTTTAAAATATAATAAAAAAAATAAATCTAACAGATTTTTTGGTTGCATTAAAACAAATTTATACAAATGGTGAAGAGTTACTGTCAGTTATGTCAGGCACACTCTAAATTCTTTATTTTAATCACTCCACATTAAAACATGCGTGTGTACAATTCAAAAGTAACCACCTTTTATGATGCAGTGCAGAATATTTTCAGCTGTTGCTCCTTCTTACAGACTAACTCTTTCTGTGTTTGATTTCTGTTCTGTGGTCTTCCTTTAAGTGTTTCAAACACGTTTTTTGGGTATAATTATTTACTTGAGGTTTGTAATGACTTTTTGCTGTTTTTTTTTTCCCCCAGACGAGAACGGACAGAAGCAAGCTGATGACCTGGGTTGTCAGTTTACAGAGATTTTTATTAAAGAACAAGAAAATGTGACCCTCCTGTTGAGTCTATTAGAGGCAAGTCTTAATACCATTCATTTTTATGCACATATGTCAGAACCCACAGATGATTTGAATCTTCATATACATTTTACAAATCACACCACTAGCAGGCACTTCAATTTTCGGGGTCACACTAAACATTTAAAACTGGGAGTTGGATATTTTTTGTTGTGGCATACCAATGACACAAAAAGTATAAATCTAAATTTTAACATGATCTTTATGTTTTTTTTCCTGATGGGCATACTGATTCATTTCTTCTTTTATAGCTCTTGAATCATTTTTTTATCTAAGGAATAGAACTTCCATGCGCTAATTAACTGAGATTTCCTTAAAACAAAACATAATTTTACCAGTCTTGTTTTAGTAAACACAGCATTAACCATATTCTAGAAGATGTAGACAGCAGTGTGGAGTAGTGGTTAGGGCTCTGGACTCTTGACCGGAGGGTTGTGGGTTCAATCCCAGGTGGGGGACATTGCTGCTGTACCCTTGAGCAAGGTATTTTACCTAGATTGCTCCAGTAAAAACCCAACTGTATAAATGGGTAACTGTATATAAAAATAATGTGAAATAATGTGATATCTTGTAACAATTGTAAGTCGCACTGGATAAGGGTGTCTGCTAAGAAATAAATAATAAAATAATAATAGACAAACAAATGCTACAGGTGGGTGCTGCTGATTTTTTTATTATTTTATTTTTTAGTAGTAGCACAAATGCTTTTGGTGGTGCCATTTAAGGTGAAGTTCAGCACATACTTGATTCATTAAAAGGGAACTGATTCTGTAGCAAAGAAACTAATGTGAGGGGCCATGGCATTGCATCCATTATTTTAAAACAGGCTATCACCTCATCCTAAATAATTTAGAGATTTACTTCCACCCTGAAGTAAGAATAAACATTCACAAAGTTAATATTTTCATTTCAGGAGTTTGATTTCCATGTGCGTTGGCCAGGAGTGAAACTTCTCACAGCCCTCTTAAAGAACCAATGTTCTCAGGTCCAGGCAGTCATTCTTGTAAGCCCAATGGGTAAGTAATATACCTTATTTAGAACGGTCCATTTGATATGCAATCATTTGTTTTACCTCAATTCTGTTATTGTTTTTACGCATTGAAATTGTTTATTTTATTTTTCACTGTTCGTGTTAATCATTGAGGCACTACAAAAGTGCAAAGATTACGAAATGCTATTTTTAACGTCTGTTATATAACCAACCAAGTATGATATGCTTTGGGGGGAAAAACACTCAAAACATTGGAATCCTCTGAATTGTAAGATACCTTTTCTTTAACTTGGAGTTTTTTTTAGTATGTAAATAACAAGATATTCTTGCATTCCATAGTCACTGAAACATAGCAACAAATGCCTTTATTAGATACCATTGTTGCAGCTGGAACTTTACCCATTAATGGATATACTTTCTCCTACAGGTGTGTCGAGGTTGATGGATTTGTTAGCAGACTCCCGAGAAGTTATCCGTAATGATGTGAGTGTTTATAAAACAGTGGTGGGACACATTGTGCCAACAGTTAAAAGTGCTGAAAAAATATGAATGAAGTTTAGTAAATACCAAATTCAAGTTTTAGTAGCATTCTGTTACATTAAAGTAATTGCATTACTACTGTTTTCTTCTCCCCCTAGGGACTGCTGTTGTTGCAGCATCTGACTAAATGCAATGCAGCTATTCAGAAAATAGTAGCTTTTGAAAATGCATTTGAGCGACTGCTGGATATCATTACGGAAGAGGGGAATAGTGATGGAGGTAAGCAGTCCCTGATGGTGAGAGAGAGGGACAGATGTTTACCTAGAGTGGGGCCATTTTCACAAATTATTTTTTTCCCCAGTGATAAGAAAATAAAACTGTGAAGCTCCAAACTGATAATTCATGAGGTTATTAAAAGCTCCATCACGCATGCATGTTGCTTCTTGCTACTCTGGCTTTCACTTTTACAAAAGGGGGTAGGAAAACCTTGGCTCTCCCACTCCATTGCAGGACTTTGATCCAACCATTTCCTTAAATGTTTAAATGGCCATGCTGAATATAAATTCAAACTTTAATGGCCTAGCTTGATCAAAATGAGCCAAGGTTGCCTACTCCTGCCATAGGAGTAAACAGTTTTGACATGATATTTTAAGTGTCTTGCACTTTGCCACAGTAGACCAATGTCGAGTTAATATTGTATGTTAAGTTCTAATCTTTTTGTCTATAGGCATTGTCGTTGAGGACTGTCTTCTTCTGTTATTGAATCTACTGAAGAACAACAGTTCTAATCAGAACTTCTTCAAGGAGGGCTCCTACATACAGCGTATGAAGCCCTGGTTTGAAGTAGGAGATGAAAACTCGGGCTGGTCGGCACAGAAAGTGACCAATCTCCATCTGATGTTGCAGGTAAATGATTTATTGATTATTGTAACATAATCTGGTTCAAATTGTAATATAGAACGGAATTGGTTTACTTTGTAAATTTAACCTAGATGGTTGTTTTTTTTAAAGGCTGCATTGCCAACTAGTGGATGATACATAACACTGCATATTTTTGCCTCTGTGAATTGTGAAGTAATTATTTAATAAAG
Organism: Acipenser oxyrinchus oxyrinchus; assembly: GCA_030684275.1. Classification (NCBI taxonomy): domain Eukaryota; kingdom Metazoa; phylum Chordata; class Actinopteri; order Acipenseriformes; family Acipenseridae; genus Acipenser; species Acipenser oxyrinchus. The sequence goes on from CM060247.1 coordinate 48,148,051, forward strand.
TAAAACAAAGGAAAGTAGGAATTGAACAATGTAAACAAATAAAAAAACATTAATAATACAAATATATAGGCAGGAAACATTGTGTGTGAGGATAAAGATACACAACAACTTGCATCGCTGTGCCTTTTTTTAGCTTGTTCGAGTGATGGTTTCTCCCGTTAACCCACCTGGTGCTACAAGCAGCTGTCAGAAGTCGATGTATCATTGTGGCCTTTTGCAGCAGCTCTGTACCATTCTGATGGCCACTGGTGTACCAGCTGACATTCTTACTGAGGTAGGAGAGGTTTTTATTATTATCTGCAGATATATGTTTACATTAATTTCAGGTCCCAAACCTAATGCAGTCAACATGTCCTTGCTTTGGTTTTGGAATGTGAACTAAAAACTTTACTGCACCAGTCCTTCATTGCTTCGGTCACGTAACGCTGACAAATTGATTGGTGAATAATGATTTCTGGAGTAGAAACATGGAAAATACGAACGCTGATTATTCGGATATATTCACGACTAACTTTTAAGGTAAACCTGAAAATTATTATTTTTAAAATAATATTAAAAAGAGCTGTGCACACATGATCCTCCCTCATTTATCATTGAAACCTTTAGAAATACAAGAGACACCAGTGGGGGAAGTGGCTCAGCTTAAAAATATATCCTCAGTTTTTAAACAACTGTGTAGTTTTCTTTCAATTTGAAACCAGTTAACGGGAACACTTGTTGTGCAGATCCACTCGTGAACATCTAAATATATCAAATTATACAATCTAGGTAAAAAGCAACCAGATTCTTTGAACATTGTTTTGTAATCGAGTGGTTTTGTTTTATTAAGGGCATAACAAATAAAATAGTCCATGGATACTGTATGGCAGGGATAGTCAATATGCGGCTTTTGAACGGACCGCAGAATCTATTTGTTTACTTATTATTATTATCATTATTGTAATTTTTTTAATTATTATTTTCACCCTCACAATGCGATCTCTAATAGTGTACTGTTCATTTGAGCTATCGTCAGTTTCCGCTAATAAAAAAACGAACAAGTTACTTTTTTTTTTATTATTACACTTTCTTACGCTCATACACTCATACGCACTGTTGAACGCTGTAGTCCCGCCACCAGTGCTTTCAATGTCAAGTTAACAGCAGTGTGTTTAAACATGGCAGCAAAAAAAGGAAAGTTGACACCGAAAATTGTTCATTTAAAGAAGAGTGGACCAACGCTTATTGTTTTATTTTGCCACAGCGACCAAATGCTCGACCGGTATGTTTAATATGTACAGAGGCTGTTGCTGTTATTAAAAATGGGAACATCAAACGGCACTGTGAAACAAAGCACATGGAGTTTGACCACAAATATCCACTGGGCTCCCGTTTAAGATCAGACAAGATCGCTTCATTAAAAGATGGGTATTCTCATAGCACAAATATTATTTCAAAGGCTACTTGTGCTCAGGAAAAGGCAACTGAAGCTTCACTGAGGTGTGTGTGGGTTATGACAAAACACAGGAAACCTTTTACAGATGCGGACATTATTAAGCAGTGTATGGTTACTACAGCTGAAACCCTTTTCGCGGAGAAGACAGACATTGTTGAAGCCTTCAGACAACTACCGCTGTCGGATACAACAGCTACTAGGTGCTCTGAGATGATGGCACAAGACGTTTTTAAGCAGTTAAGTGAGAAACTGAAAATGGGAACATTTTCCGTGGCACTGGACTAATCCTGTGATATCAGGGACACAGCTCAGCTCGCGCTGTATGTCCATTTTTTTGATGGAGAGAAATTTGTGGAGGATTTGTTGTCGCTTATACCGCATAACAATCACACGACAGGTGAGGATTTGTTTAATTCTGTTCAATCTTTTTGGTCTAATGAAGGTTTTGACATGACTCAGATTGTGTCAATTACAACAGATGGCGCTCCTGCCATGATCAATACTCACCGAGGGCTTGTGAAACGTCTGCAAGACCTGAACCCCAATTTGATTTCCTATCACTGTTTACTCCACCAAACCGCACTTTGTGCAAAGCTCAGCGATGAGTATGCTAATGTAATGTCAATGGTGATAAAACTTGTCAGCTTCCTTCGGTCCAAGTCAGCACTGCAACACAGGCAGTTCAAAAGCTTTCTTTCATAAGTATCTGCTGATTACGATGACCTGTTGGTCCATAATGACATCCGCTGGCTGAGAAGAGGGCAAGTACTAAGGCGGTGGGAAATTTGAGTTCATGTGGAAGAATATCAGAATACAATTCCAGGGAAAAGGGCAGAAGAACTATACGCATTTTTGAGAGATGCCGCAAGCATGAGTATCCTGGCCGACTTTGTTGATTTGACTGGCCACTTAAATGATTTCAACTTAAAGCTACAGGGGCGAAATCACAATGTAGTGGATCTCCATAGCAGTGTCGCTTCATTTAAAAACAAACTGAGTCTATTCAAAAGTGATTTGGAAACTGGGGAGATGCTGCATTTCCCAACTATGATAAGCTGCCGGGACGCTGCAGACGTGAATCAGATGGCTTAAGCTCTGGACAGGCTTCTTCAAAACTTCCAGCAGAGGTTCCAAGAATGTGAAAGTGTTTGGCAATTGGCACTTGGTGCGATCAAGCAAAAGCATCCTTTCCAGATGTTGAAAAAGCAAAACCACAGCATAATAATAATACATTGAGACTGCACGTTCTGCATCCACTGAATTGGTTGGAAGTGTAAGACTAAGCTTTGCCAAGTTATACAGATGTGAAAATTGCTTAAGCAGTCCAAAAACTACCCAAGGGTATTGTTATCATGTTGTTTGTCCCATCCCGGAATTGGCCCCTAAGGAGGTGAATTTCGCAGTGGCCCTACAATTTCCAGATTTTCGTGAAATCGCGAGTTTGGTAGATTCCCATTTATTAGCTCCTGTTTGGACGGCTACACCCGTCGTGGGCCGGATTGGAAAGAATACTGTATTTATGTATTTCTCAGATTAAATACAGCTATGCGTCTCACATGCCTTAAGAGACTCAAGGTTGGGGAGGCAAAAAACCACCCCTGTGGTTCTGCCGCCAGTAATTAATGTTTGTTCTACACTTACTAGCAAATATTATCTGTAGTTAAAGGGAATCTTTAACAAACAACATTTTTCCCCTAGACCATTAAAAACTGTGCTCGCAAAATATTTTTAAAAAAGCATTTCTTTAATGTGGTTTGTATATTTATTTTTGTTTTTTCCCTTGCAGACAATTAACACCGTGTCTGAGGTCATCCGAGGCTCCCAGGTGAACCAGGACTACTTTGCTTCAGTAAACGCCCCTTCCAACCCCCCACGGTGAGGCTTTGCTTTCTGTATTTGGAAATAAAACCCTGCTGTGTGTGATTCATTTACAAACAAATGCATATTCGCACACTCGTGTGCACCAGATAGAAGCTACAATATACACTACACTATATTAATCCAGTGTTTCATATCCATAATGTCAAGTATGACTAGAGTGAATTGCTTATTCTTTTTTTAAAAAATCATTGTATCCTGTAATGCTTTATCGCCTTTCTTTTTTAAAGTCCTTATTTTAATGAGGCCTCGGTCTCAGTGGGTCGATTCCCAGTTTGAGAATGAATACAAAATGTTCTGACCCATTTTAACTATTGTTTCTGTAAAACAACCAATTGCTATCCCAGTAATTGACATTTACCAATACATTTTCTGAACTCTATTATAACTTGCTGTTTTTTTTTTGGGGGGGGGTGCGGAAACAGACCTGCTATAGTAGTTCTGTTAATGTCCATGGTGAATGAAAGACAACCGTTTGTTCTGCGCTGTGCTGTTCTCTACTGCTTCCAGTGCTTCCTGTACAAGAATCAAAAGGGACAGGGAGAAATTGTTGCAACTCTACTGCCATCAACTATAGATGGTAGGTAACTGCTTTGAAAAATGTTAAAAAGTTCTTTATTTGAAAAGTCTGTTGTCCATCTCCTACTTTCAGTTTATATAAAGTAGTTTCTTAAGCAATCTTATTTTTTTTTTGTAGTATAAGGTATTACTACTAATTATTAATTTGAATAATTAGTTGGGGCTGGGGCCCCTGGAAGTTTAGACTCATGTGGGTCCAGTGCCCTTCACCTTAACTCCATAGTAAGATAACCACCTACCTAATATCACAGAAAGCATCTGTACCAGACTCTCGCCACATGTTTAAAGCCCATTATTGGATTTTAATCTTTCAACTTTAAACTGAGGCAGTTAAATAAACTTATTTTAAAATCTTAAAGTATTCTATCAAATTAAAACTGAGCATTTACCTTTTTGAATTCTTGTTTTAAAGCCAACTCCATATCTGCGGGCCAGCTGTTGTGTGGTGGTCTCTTTTCCACCGATTCAGTGTCTAACTGGTGTGCGGCTGTGGCTCTGGCCCATGCTCTGCAGGACAACCTGACACAGAAAGAACAGCTGCTGAGAGTACAGCTAGCAACAAGCCTGGGCAACCCTCCAGTCTCCCTGCTGCAGCAGTGCACCAACATTCTCTCGCAGGTATGTGGCTGAGAAAGCAAAATAGTTACCTGAATATACATAAATACAGACATACAAACAGTACTCTTTCAATGAAATGAAATTAATTATATTTGCAGATAGTTAACATGCAGTTAAGTTGCATTTCTGCCATTACACGGCTTGCTGGGTTAAAACCTGTATTTCATCCTTTTTTTTTTTTTTTGTCCAACCCCTATATTCTGAAAGAAAAACTTGAGTGTTTGGATGGGTGGGGATGGACATTTTATCCACACAAAATGTTTAACACCATCAAAAGCTGAATGATCTAAAAAGTGTGCCAAATAAAGACTGGAGAAAGTTGTTTAACAAAAATAATTCTCTATAGTGAGCTAATTCTTGGCATACTGCAAACTGAAGAGCCAGCAGCATTTTGTTCAATTAACATTGTTAAAACTTGCATTCAGATCCTGATGTCTGCCCTTCCGCCTCAAGACTGAATACTGCTTTTAATTCAAACCACCCTAGGGCTCCCGAGTGGCACATCCGGTAAAGGCGCTCCATGTGGAGTGCAAGATGTGCCCTATAGCCTGGACGTTGCCAGTTCGAGTCTAGGCTATTTCACAGCCGACCGTGGACGGGAGCTCCCAAGGGGCGGTGCACAATTGGCCGAGCGCCGCCCGGGGTGGGGAGGGATTAGGTTGGCCAGGGTTTCTTCGGCTCACCATGCACCAGCGACCTCTGTAGTCTGGCCGGGTGTCTGCGGGCTTGCCTGAAAGCTGCCCAGAGCTGCGTTGTCCTCCGATGCTGTAGCTCTGAGGTGGCTGCATGGTGAGTCTGCAGTGTGAAAAGAAGCGGTCGGCTGACGGCACACGCTTCGGAGGACAGCGTGTGTTCGTCTTCGCCCTCCCGAGTCAGCACGGGGGTGGTAGCAGAAATAAGAACCATATCAAAGCTTTACAGATGCAATAAGAAAAAAGGTGTTTACAAGACTTTTACCCTCAAACATGTGTATTCTGTATAAAGGGAGGTTCAGAGCAGACTGCAGTATTCCCTAGATCCAGAATATGACTACAGCACAGTTGAGTTGTATACTGTTCAACATGTTTCATGGAAACTTCACATCTGCCATTTTCAAACTAAGTCATGGCTGTACATCAGTATTGAAGCATCAGTAGTAGATTGTCCCATGCAGTACACCAAACTGGATATGAATACAAATGAAGCAAAATTTTGAATATGTTAGGGATTCTTTTTTTTTTTATATATATACTTGCAGTCTTTGCATGAGCTTAAATTAGTTGACAGATAGCAACGAATAAATACATTTAAATTATTAAATTATTAAATTAAATTTCAAACTTTTTGCTATATAATTTACAGGGAGATAAGATCGACCGGAGGGTAAGTAATTGTATGGACAGCACAGTGAGCGTTCGCTTGCCATCAGCAGACTGCTGTCTTTGTTTTGGTTCTGGCTTCTTTGTGGTTTTGTGTCCACTGATTTGCACTCATGTTATATATTTTTTTAATTTTTACTCACCGGTCAGTTTCAACTCTAACCTGCTCTGTGGGCTTATCTTCAAGGGGATAACAAGGCAAACTGGGTTCATTCCTTACACATTGGGCAGTGGGAGAGGAATCTGAATACTCCTGCTTGCCATCGGGTGGCACTGTGTTATTGTAAAATGTTTTGACAGGGCATAAAGTTAAGGTCATGAAGTGCAAGGCAGTGTTGCCTTCGTTGGGTGTGAAGATTCAGGGGCACCAAGTCATTTCTAGGGAGCAAAAAGGCAAAACATAAATCCAACCCAAGGGCACCAAGGCGATTTCACCAAGGCTATTCTGTTGATCCAATTTTAATTCAAACAAACACAAATCAATGTTTTCTGAGTGATTCACACACTAATTGTTACAAAAATAAAATATAGGTTACTTTTCCATTGTAGAAATAAAATGGTATAAAAAATCCAATTTAAAAACAACAAACTTTTAAAATGAAAAAATACAAAGGGTAATTTGGCAAAAAAAGAGTGTTTAGGGTATTTTTTTTTTCTAAACTCGGTCACGCACCACTGACTAATACATAGATTAGACTGGAGGCTTAGATACAGCCTTAGTGAAACAACAGCACAAATAATGTCAGTGAAGGGAAAGTTAGATAGATTTTCAGGCAATCTGGCTGAAGATTTACCGATGGCTGGAGTTTAATAACAATAGTGGTCAAATGAGTTATTCGGTCTGCAGTGTCTGTGCAACTGTAGCTTGCTAAACGCTGTTACAAAACCTGTACAAACAACGCAGCTTTGAAAAAAAAAAAATTCAAAATAAAAACTCCGTAAGGCAATGGCGAGTGCTCTGCATCACAATGATATACAGATGGATGTACATAATGTTAGATGTTTACGTTTGAGAGACTAATATAGTTTCACAGTTTTTGAAATTCAGTTGCAAAGGACTTAGTTTTGTTATGGTGCATATCTTACTAGTTAAGAAGCAGAACCATGTAAGGTAGTGAGAATGTATTATACAAAAATAAATGAAAACAGAAATTGATGCACTTCTCAAGATTGTGTTTTGTTCACTATCTCGTTTCATAATGCAGAGAGCTGCTACTTGAACCATGTCATACTAGCTACTTACTCATTTTTGGTGTAAGAATTTGAGCAAAACTATTAATTATCTGCCTATTGTGTGTTCATTTTTAGTTTTGGTGTTTTGGGGGGAATAGCACCGAATTACAAAACAGCAACGGCCATTGAAACGTCTGTATAAATTAGCAATTTATATATACTGCAGACCTGAAAGGAGTTAGAATATGTATTTCATTCTAATTGCATTTTAAATAAGACTGAGGCGATGCATCGTATCGTTTGACAACTATCTGTAGTTAAGCCTGTGCATTGTTTTTGTGTAAACGGTTTAAGCAAAGGAAATCTTTTTTTTTTTTTATTGAATTTGGAATCAGCAATTATCGTTTGCATTATGCGCAGAGCTTCTCTGCTCCCTTCAGTTCTGACTCACTGAATCTGCATGCGATTGAGCTCACCTTCTCCCCCCCTGCCCCGCCCCCTGTGAGTGTTTACTGATGGGATTGGGTCTGTGCAGGAGTCTTCATAGTAACAGAAGCAAGTTAAGAGCATTGTGGTAGAATTACAAATACTGTATCGACCGAGCTACAATGCCTTCCAGTTTGGCAATTATTTTCTAAAGTAAGATGGCAAGAAAGAAAAGTAAAGAAAGTAATGCTTGGGATACTCCGGTAACACAACTAATTTGTGTGACTATTTAATGAGATGCAGAGGTCACACTAGCCTTTAAAAATGTGCATTTGTAAAAAGAATACCATCTCAAAATCTGTGTTTTCAACCATAACATCTGCGTTTTTACATGTTGCATCAGCATAGTTATATTATTTATATATTAGTGCAACTATTTCAGATTAAGGTAGTTAACATGCAAAACAGTACACAGTATAAATAATGGTAGTAGAAATAGACATAAACAAGCTTACCATGAAAGGTTTTCTTATGAAAATCCCCCAATCCAGATGTAAAAAACAGTGTTGTAGAACATGTACCAATGTCTCTGCGGGTAGCTGTCAACATCATAACTATTTACAGTTTTGCAGTTTTTAAAGTTCTTTACATTTTCCTTTTAGCACCCAAGTCAAAAATTACTGGTGCTCTTTCCAAATCAGTCTTAATAATTCTCAGGAGCTTCAATTTAAATTGTCATAGGTTTTAGATGATCCTCACGTAAACAAGAGCATTTGCTGGTCTTCACTCTGTTCTGACAGCTAAAACCCTGCTCTGCTGAGTTAAAAGTAGGATCAGAGATGAACAATTCACGTAATTTTTCAGCTCTGTTTGAAATAAAATTAAAGTAACTGGAATTCGGCTCAGGCAAGATATGAAGGGAAAAGCAAAGATTGTTTTGTAATTAACAGAGTTTACTTATGAAACAGAATCAGCTAAATTTCACCTGATTAAAAATAAAAACCCGAAAACTCGCATTTACTTTTTCCAAAATACTTGTTTTATTTCTTAGCAATATGGACCTATGGGGCATAACACATTATTTTAAAATAAAATACAGTGCATGGTGGGATACTATCATATTAATTTCCACTGTTCATTGTGCTGCTTGGGTCTGTGACCGAGTTATTTTAATAGTATTAATAATAGTGTATGTATGCATTACGCCCGACTAAACATGAAACGGTACATCAGGGTGGACGCTTTGAGCTGGATTAATTAAACCGTTTCTAAATACGGTTCTTGATATCGGTTATGTAGTGTGGACAGGGCCTAAAAGTAAATATCCTTAATATTGCTGAGTAAGCCAAATATGAGGCTCATTGCTACCACCTACAGGACTGGAGTGTACCTTAATCAATGTTATATTGCAGAACAGTTTTTTTTAAGCAAGTATTTTACTGTCATTTTGCTGCAGTGTAATAGATTACCGTGAATATGCATGTCTGCATCCCATGAACGCAAGACAAAATATTTTTCCGTCCAATGGATTTATTTTGCGCCTAGGACGCAAAATGTTGTGTTAACGTGACCTCTGATATAAGTTAGGGGTGGGCACCAATATCAAATTCACGTACGCTCTCAGAGACATACTTTGTAATGCTAATACTGCTACAAACGCAGTATAAGATACAACAAACCCTGTGCATACCAATCATTATCAGTCTCATAGACAAACACCTAAAGTATTATTTAACCATTTGTTACCCATTGATTGGCGTTTAGGTACCAAATGCTATCTGCATGCTGCATTAAGCACCATTGGCCATCCGTTTTGCATTATTTTGAGATATGCGCATGCGTCAGCAGTTCATTACTTACGCTATTATTAATGTATTTTTAAAATGTAAACTATAAAATATAAATGAGGTGTACTTTTTAAACATCAAAACACACCTCAAAATAATGCAAAATTCGTCATGACACCCTACTTAATACAGCTGCTGAAGATTCAATTACTTCCAGATTGTATAGAAAGTTTGTGGGCAGTGAAGTATACAAATATTTACGGTTTTGAGGTGGCTGATGATGGAATAATAAAACAATATAACAAGACCTTGTTTTTCTCCATGGATATTGTGAAGCAAAGCACCACTAAGTTAAAGGAAGTTATTGCTTTTCTTATGTAAATATCTGTTAACGTCTGTATATGTATATATGTTTGATATTGCAGTTGTGTTATTATATTTTTCGGTGTTTTGCAAGACTTCAATATTATCTATCGAAATACGTGCACGATTTTGATATACAATTTTCATATCGTTGCCCACCACTAATAATATAGATATATACACACACAGTAGTCCTCACGTATAGGAACACCTCCTAAGAGAACAGATTTTTCCCATTTTAAATGCTTTGCCGAAAGAAACAGGAACTTTGCTTAAAAGAATACCTTTCTGTCACCGATAACGATTCATTCACAACTGATAAAGTACTGTTTTGTAACCCGATAACTCATTGTCACCAAACATAAATTCAAGCGGTTTATTCAGTCATGAGGCACACTGGTTTATTCAATCTTTCCAGAAATTATTCTGATTTCCACGAGTGCACCTCATCGCTATTTCTACAAAATGGCAAGTAAAAAAATGCCGAAATGCGCCACTGTTTCTTCCTACAAAGTTGGAAATTATTTGAGCTCTTGAAAAATGTCTGATTCGGGTTTAAGTCGCCGAGCAAATTGCTTCACCATGCTTTTAAATAATTTTGGGCATGTCTTAAATATTGCTCCATGTATTCATAATTAATCTAGACCTGCTGCTGTGTTTAACATGTGTATGGGTGCTGTGTTTAATTTAGTTTGACAGTTTAATAACGTTAATTTTTCTGTTACTTTGTTATTATAGGTTATTAAATTACACGTTCCTACTTTTCATGACATGAAACACATATTTATTGATTTATTTATTGATTCATATTGTGTAGTGCTGGAACAAATATCAGAATATTTGAACACATATTTTTTTTACATGTATTCGGATACAAAAATCAGATGTTCGGATTAGCTACAAATGTCAAAAATACCTTGCACTTCTTTACCGTCTCCATAATTTGCACAACAGTTTCAAAAAATGGCAAATGAAAAAAGATCTCTGTGTGATATGTAAGATTAATATATATATATATATATATATATATATATATATATATATATATATATATATATATATATATATATATATATATATATATATATATATAAACACAGGATCAACACAGCAGCTCTTGAGCCTCTATTTAGAAGTTTTACACAGCAAAAAGTAAGCAAACCAGATTATGCGCATGCACACATAATGATCTCTATGGAAAGCCATCTGGGACAAAAATGCGTTGTGCTGCTTTAGAGCGAGCCAGAATCTCATGGGACAGAAAAAAGGCAAGCATGTCATTCTGAAGTGCCTTGCTTAAACAGTACCCAACTTCCAGAAAATGTTGTGTTGTGATTTTTATATAGAATGTATATTTTGTTGTGACTTTCTGTTATGTGGAATGTAATAAATGAGAACCAACCAATTACAACGGCATTTCCATATTTTTTGTTTTATTTAAAGTGTTTAATTTAGTTAAATTTCAGTTTTCGTTTGCTTGTTCATCTACAAAAAGCCAGTTAATTCACTGGGGTAAAGTAAGGTCTACACAACTTATTCTTTACTCCTGGGATATTTTTCTAATTTAACGAGTTACATATTGTAAGGTCTTGCTGTAAAATAAAGGCACACACACAGGGGCCACGGCCACGCCCCCTGCAACTGCTGCTATGCTGTCTCTGCCTGCGTTCAGAAAAATAAACAAATATTTAAATTATGAGCGAATATCCGAACATGAAAATCCTGTGTTAGTCCCAGCACTAATATTGTGCCTGATGGTCAACTCTGTCTAAGAGAACACTTCGGCAAAGAGAACCCTTTGCTTGCTTCCTGAGCTGTGTTCTCTTAGCTGTAGACGACTGTATGTGTATATATAAATTAATATAATATCAATTTAGAAAGTTAATGAAGTTTGACCTTAATCTAACTTTCTGATTTCAACCTGGGCTGTTGAAGGAGCATTAATAAGGGATTTACATGCTTCTTTTCTTACTAATTGAATGTTATTGTTTGAATGCTTGTGCTTTTAGGTATTTGGACATTTTTTGTACTGGGACACGCATCCGAATATTCTAACAAACTTTTCTTGACATGTATTTGAAGTCAAAAATGTCTACTAGAAATTACATAATTGATAGAAATTAAAAACATGTATAACATGCGAAGAAATGGCAATGGCAGGGAATAAAAAATAAATAAATAAATAAAACGCAAGAAAAACATATTTAACTTCAAGTACTATGTCATCCCTTGTTTTGTTGTTAATTCGGTGGGGTAAAGTAAGACCTTCATAACCTATTCTTACTTCTGGGATGCTTTAATAAAGTTTTACGGACAGCCGAACATGAACACCATGTTTGCCACACTAATGAATTTACAGTGTTAACTACTAAGTTTTGTTCTAAAATAACTGTCAGCATGATAGGGTGTACATGCGCTGCTTTCAGTATGAGAACCAGATTTCTCTTTTAAATGGTGTACTATTTCAGCAAAAATGTAATTCATGCACAACACGCTGTATAGATGATTATTGAATGTGTATGTGATTTTATGTTTATTTAAGTGAAAGGCAAACTAAAAGTACTGCAGTGTGCTAAATCAGTGCGTTTGTGTATTTGTTTAATGCATACTTCATTAGCTATTGATTTTAATAAAAATAAAAAAAAAGTCATTTTGAAGCAAAATCGAGGAAGTATTCTGGTGCAATGGATTGGTTTGCATGCAATTTAGAAATGGAATAGAAGATGAATACACAATACCTTTTCAAATACTGTATCTCCAGAAATTCAGAATGCTGGTCACAAAACAAAAAGATTGATATTGTGTTTTTTCATTTTTTTTGTAGGGCAGCAAGGTTCAGACAAGAGTCGGCTTGCTTATGCTGCTTTGCACCTGGATAAATAACTGTCCAATTGCCGTCACTCACTTCTTGCACAACCAAGCCAATATTCCTTTTGTATCCTTTATTGACACACACTGTAATTGTTGTACAGTAAGCCTTTTCAAATTAAGCATTTTTATATCGATTTATATAAGTATAAAAATCATACTCTACCATGGTGACATTACAAAGTGATTGATGTAGAAAAATGTTGCTTCTCATTTGAAGTAATCTTTGACTATTTTAAGTGTCTCCTTAACAGCATTTCTCAGCTAACAGGTCAGATTTCAGAGAACCTTGAGGAAGATGAACAGCTAGTCCAGGGCTTGTGTGCTCTCTTGCTGGGCATCTGCATCTACTACAATGACAACTCATTGGAAAACTATACCAAGTATGTGCTTCCTTATTCTATAACCAATGTTAGGAAACTGATGTGATGTGAAAAAAACTAAAATATATGAGCCCTGGAATTATGCCTGCCATTGTATTATTATTATAGTCTTTTTTGTGAAACATGACAAAATATGCAAATGCTCTGCAATATAAGTACAGTGAAGATTGGCTAATGTAACCCAGTGTGACAGTAGTAAAGCTGAAAAGGTTTTTAAATTTGAGTAACTTCAGAGTTTAACACCTAATACCAATATGTTTGGGTGATAATTGATTGGCATGTGTCCTTTTATGAACCCCAACAGAGAAAAACTGAAACAGCTGATTGAGAAAAGGATCGGGAAGGAAAACTTTGTTGAGAAGTTGGGATCTATCTGCAAGCATGAACTGTATTCACGAGCAGCTCAGAAACCACAGCCAGTCTTTTCTAGTCCAGAGCAAATGCTGTTTGACCATGAATTTACCAAACTAGTAAAAGAACTAGAAGGTGAGCTTTTCAAAAATAAGGACAAAGATTAACATTGTTGTGATCGCTTTTATATTTGTCCACCCTCAATGTACAGCTTGTGTAGATGCTTTCCTTTATACATCAGCATATAATCCCTTATTTTAGCATACATCCATTAGATCTTGTACTACACATCAAAGTGTATATTTTCTTGTGGGTTATCTGGTTATATTAACAACTTTGAGTAATTTACTTGCAGCTGTTCTAACAAAAACTGTACATAAGTCCAGCGAGGAGGAGAAGAAAGAGGAAGAAGTAAAGAAGACATTGGAACAGCATGACAGTATAGTGACACAATACAAGGAACTCATTAGAGAACAGGTACTGTAACAAATTGTTGTATTGTGATTACCATGTGCTTTATGGTCTATTTTGAAGTACAATGCACATCTCTGAATTATTTTTGTCTACCAATATTGAATAGAATACAAAATGTAATGTGAAATCCCAAGTGTCTCTCACCAAATGAAATACATGTACAGATCTAGCCAAACATTTTGTATCACGCTATAGAATGAACTAATTTTGCTTCATAAAGTCGAATGAAACCTGATGAATAATGTTACGTTAACATATTCAATTACATACCGCTTTGTAGTTTTCCATATACTTAGCGAAAAACTGACCAACAAAATGTGACATTTTGAAATCTAACATGAAATACTGTACTACTGTTATGGCTTCCGGTCGACTTTTGTGATATCATTTTTATAGTTTCTTTGATTTACATAAATAAAATATCTAAATTTTGTTCATTTTGTTTGTAGTTTTATGATGTCTCAGTCCTAAGATTCTAGATGATATGATATACTATATGACATGGCACAGAAAATAATGTGCAAAAAGTGTGTCTCTAATTCCAACATTCTTTTACAATGATTAGGATACCAACATTTATTTTACAATGAATAGTAATTGAGCACCTCTCTTTCTTCTACAGGATACACAAATAAATGAGCTGAAGACACAGGTCTCTTCTATGAAAACCCAGAACGAACAGCTACAAGCTTCACTGACACAGCAGTTATCACAGCTACAACAGCATAAGGATCAATACAACGTTCTAAAACTAAAGCTAGGTACAGTACATACACTTTTTTCTTCTAAAAACTGGTCTCAAGTCTTAAATAAAAATGCAATTTACTAATTTTACTTTTAACCTAAACCCTACCATCGCCTTAGAAAATAACACAAAACAGGCCAAAATGAATGTTATTTATTAATAATTTAAAGATTTCTTGTTCATCGTATTTATGGCTTGATGGTTTCTAAATAGAAGTATGGATTTAAGGTTGTGCTGATATGAATTAAAGACTAGTATTCAGGTTTATAATTTTTTTTTTTTTTTGCGTGATGTCCAGGCAAGGATAGCCAACAACACAATGCCCATGGCGAGGGAGCTCAGGTGAATGGAGTTCAGTCAGAGGAGTTGAGCAGGTTGTGGGAAGAGTTAGAAGAGCTGAAGAAGCAGCATGGAGTGTTACAAGGCCAGCTGGCAGAGAAGGACTCTCTGATTGAAAAAATGGTAAGTGTTAAAACAGTATGCTACTGGATAAGCCACCACTGGATTTTGTTAGAGCATTTTACAGCAACTTGGAATCCTATTTCATAGGGGTAATCCCAGGATAACCACAGATAGGTTAGTCAAGTAGACCTCTTAAGTCTATATTTTAGTCCAAACACTGGAAATAAGTTTCTTAGCATGCATTCATCTTGAGGAAACTCCTAGTAATAAATTTAACAAGTAAAGAAAGAGACCTTCTATAATATATGCCAATTAAAGTATCAAGCATTGACAGTAAAGTATCAAACATTCATTCATACCTGTTTTAACAGTTTTGGATTTTAATCATAAAAATCCATTGTTTTATTGTAGAAGTCAGAAGGAGCACACGCTGTGGAGGGAACAGCTGGGAGTTCTGAAAACAATTCAGAGCTACAGAAGGTACTGAACTCCTTGGATTGTGAACTATGTTGTGTTTCCTGAGGTTGGACGAGTGTTTAAACCAAAGTTGAAAATTTCATTAGTTAATAGTCAGTTTCTTCTAAGATACAAAGTATTATTTGAGAACACCCGTTTACTGGAGGAACAAAGTAATTGTCAACTTTTACCGGGAGTACTAAAATTTAGTAAAAATGTTTTGACGGGAAGTCTTTGTTTCATGTTTATTGTGCTTAGAACACACAGACTTTAGGTGTCATTTTTTGTCAGCAGACTGACAATAAATCCGCTTTCATGCTTAGTTTGTAGAGCTGTTTGTATATGTTTTAAGGTTTTTCTTTATTATTTTAAAGTGATTGTAGCTAACAGTACCTTAAATCGTACATGATACTCTTCATTAGTTACATATCTCTCTAATGGGTAGTATTGAAACACAAACTTCTCAATTTTTATGCCTGATTCGTAGGGAATCTGTTACACTTGCACTTCCTGGGCCATTGCAGTGTCTTCTGGGTCAAAGCATGTTAATGGCTGAAAGCGCAGTTGGTTAATTACAGGAAAGAAACTGTTGAAGGGGGTCTGGGGTGCTGACCAAGGACATGCTTTTTTCAGTCTCTGTACACTTTGCAGTTTAACTTGAAATACCTTTCCAAGTGTGTTTATAAACATTTTCTTAGGTTAAACATTGCTTTTAAACTTCAAACCCATTCCAACATAGTTATAATGGTTTCATAAAGGATTTAATAAACTGTAAACTAATTTAATGTAATCAAAAAGTGGCAGCAGATTTAAATAAATTCCAGTTTTAACTTGTTTTTAAATTGATGTATATACTGAAATCTCCCCCCCCCCCCCACAGGAACTGGAAACGTTGAGGGCCCAAGTGCAGTCCCAGTCTGCAGAGATTAGTCAGCTGCAAGCTGAGAGACAGGACCTTTTGAACAAAGCAGAAACATTGGTAAGCCACTTTTTAGTAGCAGTTTGTAAGGCTGGGGCGATGCCTAATCTTTCACTATCGATTTACCGTTCTCCAAAAAAGCCGATGCATTGATTCATCAACGTTATGAAAGGTTAAAAAAAATTCACATACATGTGAAGCTGTGGATTACTGTGTAACATTGCTAGTAACGCTTTAAAAACTATTATGCATATTACATTGATTACATCAGTTTATGCACTTCCTATATATATATATATTTTATTTTTTTAATTTTTTTTATTTTGGGGGTCAAAGCAAAATCCCCCCAAAAAACATTGATTGGAAAGAGCACCAGTCATTTTGGACTTGGGCACTAAAATGAAAATTTAAAGAACCTTTAAACAGTAAAACTGTAAATAGTTATAATGTTGACAGCTACCCGTAGAGACATTGGTACATGGTCTACAGCACTGATTTTTACATTGTGAATGGGGCCTTTTCAAAAGAAAATGTTTCATGTTAAGCTTGTCTTTGTCTATTTCTACTACTATTATTTATACTGTGTACTGTTTTGCATGTTAACTTCGTTAATCTGAAATAGTTACACTGGAAAATAATATAACTATGTTGATGTAATATGTAAAAACGCAGATTTTGAGATGGTATGCTTTTTACAAATGCACGTTTTTAAAGGCTAGCGCTACGTCTGCATCTCTTTAAATGGTCACGTAAATTTAGTTCTGTTACCAGAGTATCCCAAAGATTACTTTCTTTACTTTTCTTTCCGTCTTTAGAAAATAATTGTCAAACATCGGAAGGCATTGTAGCTCGGTCGATACAGTATTTGTAATTCTAGCACAACACTCTTAACTTGCTCTGTTACTTTGAAGACTCCTGCACAGACCCAATCCCATCAGTAAACACTCACTGGGGGCGGGGCAGGGGGGAGAGAAGGTGAGCTCAATCGCATGCAGATTCAGTGAGTTAGAACTGAGGGGAGCAGAGAAGCTCTGCGCTTAATGCAAAACATAATTGCTGATTCCAAATTTAATAAATAAAAGCTTTCCTTTGCTTAAACTCTTTACACAAAAACGATGCACAGGCTTGACTATCGATAGGTGTCAATTGATACGATGCATCGATAAATTGATGCATCGCCTCAGCCTTAGCAGTTTGTGTGGGCAGTGGATAATAACTGGTACACTTTCCCTTCAGGGGCATACGATTCAAGCAAAATGCGACCTGACTAGAACAATCTTGTTTTGTATGCAATGTAAAATACTGGAAGCAAGATTGCTATCTGTTGCTTCATCCGTTATTGTATTATGTATTGTCATCTAATGACTAATTAGACTAATTATTTCTGCACCAAAGGTTTAATTGTTTTGTCGCTACAATATTTTCTTCAGGCTATGGTATCCGCACCAGGAAACACAGACAGTTCTGCAGCAGCAGCCAAAATTACAGAACTGGAGAAAAGACTCTCGGAAGTCACAGGAGAGACAGAAAAAATAAAGGTGAGTTCACAATAATTCACAGAAAACGGTCTGAGTAAACTTTCTTGCAGAGAGGACCTAGTGAAATCACATGTGCTTTGTTTTAGAACTAATCAAAGGATTGATAAAGAACACATTTAAATGTGGGACCTTTTCACAAAGCATGAATGCAGTTTTTGCGGTATGCAAACCAACAACAGTTAAATATATTATCATAAGAATCCAACCTTTTTGTTCATCATAATGAAAAACTTTTTGTCTCGATCATCTGAGAAAGTGTTTATTTAAAAACATATTTTTAGGATGTTTTCCCAGATTTAAAATCATTAAATATATATTTTAGCTTATGAAAGCAGTTTGTTGCTTTGGAGGTTCATCATTTAATTTCTTTAGGAATTTTTACTTTTTTGTTGCTAACTAAATTTGGTTTTGAATAATGGTCAACATTTCCTCTACATCTATTATGCTTCGAGTTTCAGCCTTTTATTTCATAGCTCATTTATACTGTCATGCCTTTTCATTTAGGAGGAAGGAAAGATCTGGTCCGACTCAAAAGCAGCTTTGGAGCAGCAAGTAGCCACAGCAAACAGTTCAGTAGCTATTCTACAGAATGAGAAGAGCAAACTTCAACAAGAAGTAGCAGAATCTAAAAAGGAGCAAGACGATCTTCTTATGCTGCTCGCAGACCAAGACCAGAAAATTAAATCACTGAAGGACAAGTTAAAAGAATTGGGAGAGCCGGTATGATGCTATATTATTCTTTTTTTCTTTTTTTCCTTTTTTTTTTTGTTTAATCCATCATGCCTCAAAAATTACTATAGGTGGCAGCCAGCACACACCTGATAAGTCAGGGCATTACAGGGTTTTCAAAATAAGCTGGCAACCGGCGCAATCCACTGTCTAAAACGATATCTGCGGCTACTTTTTATTTAAAAAATATTAAGATTATTTTCGGGTATTATTGTACCAAAAAAAAAACAAAACATATTCCTTTTGTTATGAGTTATTTGGGGAAGTTATGTCATGTATAGAGGCTGTCACCTTTAAGAAGAAAGGCATGCTGGGATTTCAGCTGATCCCTTGTCAGCTGACGGCAGAAGACGAAAGGGAGGGGGAGATCTGAGGAAGAGAGTTTGGAGAGACAGCACCCCAAACTTTAAAAATAAATTTGGGTCAGACTACAATACTTGGTACCAATAGACACTGTAACATTTGTTCAAGTTTATCATTGTTTTGAAAAGTTATTTTATTGAGGTATTTTAAAACAAATATTTGGTACGTTATATACACAAACATAAATGCTTTATTTTTACTTTAAGTATATTTAGAAATCTTGACAAAAACCATGCACATGGCATGGTATTTGTGACATGTACCTTGAATTAAGATGTGTAAATGTGTAGTGCTGTGCTCTCATTAAGTAGAATTTATTTATGTCCAAAATAACATTTTAATTAACTACTCCCTGCTCGCGTGAATGTCAGAATGATACGTCCGTACCGCAGCTTGTGTTAAACATGTCCATACTTTTCATTAATACCGTAATCCAGTATTTTATTGCGACTTTGTAATACTGTCTTGATGCGGGAATCTGTTTTAACTCTACATATTCCACATTGGTGTCCAACAGTAGGTTTGTTACGCCGAGTCCACAAAAAAGATGGAGAAATTGATAATAGTATTTTCGAAGTCTATTGTCTTCATTAAATTCACAAATTGTTATAAATATTGCTTTTGATTTATTATTATGAAAGACAAGATACCTTTGACACCAACCGATACTGGAGTCTTTTCTAAGGTCGGGACAGGGTTCTCAGTTTTTATTTGATGCAAATCAAACATTTGCATTATTAAACCACAATTTGTTTTGCTGTTAACAGTAGTGCTGGGACAAATATCCGAATATTCAAATGAATATTTTTGGACATATTCAGATGTTCATATTCGCTAGAAATGACAAAAATGTACCATCTCACCAGAATTTGCGCGACAAGTTTAAAAAATGGCAAATGAAAAAGAGCTCTGTGTGATATGTGCGATTTTAATATATTAAAAAAAACAAAAAAAACACAGGATCAACACAGCAGCTCTATTAAGTTTTTTACACAGCAATAGTGTAAACAAACCAGATTATGCGCATGCACGCATGCATAATGATCTCTATGGAAGGCCATCTGGGTCCAAAAAGCGTTCTGCTGCGAGCGAGTCAGAATCTCATGGGACATAAAAAAAAGGCAAGCAGTCATTCTGAAATGCCTCGCTTAAACAGTGCCCAACTTGCTGGAAATGTGTAGTGATTTTTGTATAGATTGTTTATGTTTTATTTTTTTGTTGCGACTTTGGTATGTGAAATGAAATAAACGAGAACCACATCGATTTGTTTTTTTCCCTTCATTTTACATTTCCACATTTGTTTTATTTGAAGATAAATTTCAGTCTTTGGGCCAGACCAAATCAAACCCTGATCGCTCTTACGAAATATAGAGTTTATGCGATAATATCGCTAGTTTCCATATCGCGTTTTCTTTATCCCGAAACCAAAACTAGCCATTTCCAATCTGCGAAATGGGAGAGAGAAGTTTCGTAGGAGTAGGAGGGACCGCCGAAAGCAACATGAAAACAGCTGTTGACCAATCCCCAGCCGGTATTTGTGACATTTTGAAGGGGCGGAAACAAGGCGCTAACATGCGAAAAGGCAGGCGAAGACAGCCAGGGCAGAAAAAAAAAAAAATACAAATCTGTGTTGTACTACTGTTTCATTTGAATATCAGTGAATGCTATTACATACAACAACAACTACTACTAGTAGTAGTAATAATAATCTGCTTTTATTTTTATTGTGTAAAATATTGAAAAATACGGACGCGAGTTTGAAAGAAAAACGCACGCGCACACACACACACACTTGGCAATTACCTTGTTTCCACGACGTCTGCAGCATTGTGCTGCACTGTTCTGTCACTTTTATGAAAGCGAGCCACATTGTTTTCATGATTTTTGTAAAAATCCATACCGTGCCCTGGCTTGGGTCAGCACCATGCAATGCCAGCATCCTCATACCCGACTGGCATACCCGTGCTGCCCAGAGCCCTGTTGTGCACAAGGCTGTATAGTAACTGCACAAGAACGAAGATTTAAAAAAATTAATAAATAAATGTTGGTTAACAAAGAAACAGTGTGCAAGTATTATAAAATTAAAATGCTAATTTTAAAAAAAAATTGGGGTGAATAGAACATCCAAAAACCAACGCAACACTGTCACCAGGATCAGTACTGGTACATATTATACAATAAGAAGTCAAATGAAATGAAATGCTTTCCAATGCAGTAAAAAAAAAAAAAAAAAGTTGATTGCAGATTTAATTTTCTTAAACGGACAGAGTCGGGTAGTTGTATTGTATTATTATTATTATTATTATTATTATTATTATTATTATTATTATTATTGACTGAATTAACAGCTGATCAGTTTTTTTCAAAATAAATAAATAATCAATAATCAAATAAATGGATAAAGGCAGCAGCTAAATAAATATGTGAAGTTATCCATTACAGTATGTGACAAGAGAGTATCAAAAGATAATAAATTAACTAGAAAGGATAATCTCTGAAAGATAATATTTAAACTGGTGTTGATTTATACACTACCGGTCAAAAGTTTTAGAACACCCCCATTTTTCCAGTTTTTATTGAAATTTAAGCAGTTCAAGTCCAGTGAATAACCTGAAATGGTACAAAGGTAAGCGGTAAACTGCCAGAGGTTAAAAAAAAAGTTTAGGTTACCAAAAACTGAAAAATAATGTACATTTCAGAGTTATACAAAAGGCCTTTTCAGGGAACAAGTAATGGGTTAACAACTTACAGCTGTTCTGCAGCAATGGAAGTAAATTAAGCCTTGAAAGTTGATGCTAACAATTCCTACAGGTGTCCCAACTTTTGTTGATTACTTACAAACCCTCTGTCTGTATAAAAGCAGTGTTGGAACAGACTGTGTTACTACACCCTCTTAAGCATTATTTGGACAGTATTGTACTGCAGGAAGTAGTATATTGCTATCATAATGGCGAGAAAAAGGCAATTAACAAAGGAGGACAGACAGACCATTATAACCCTTAAAAGTGTAGGTCTTTCCTTTAGAGAAATTGCAAAGAAAGCCAAGGTGTCAGTCAGTACAGTTTCTTACACCATCAAAAGGCACTTGGAAACTGGAGGAAACTCTGACAGGAAGAGGTCTGGCAGACCCAAAGCCACAACAGAATCAGAAGACAAGTTTCTGAGAGTCAACAGCTTGCGTGATAGGCGGCTCACAGGACAACAGCTTCAAGCACAGCTTAACACTGGTCGAAGTAAGCAAGTCTCAGTTTCAACTGTGAAGAGAAGACTTCGAGCTGCAGGTTTGACAGGTCGAGTGGCAGTAAGAAAGCCATTGCTAAGATGGCAAAATAAGAAAAGAGGCTTGCCTGGGCCATGAAGCACCGCCAGTGGACTACTGAAGACTGGAAGAAGGTCTTATGGACCGATGAATCAAAATTTGAAATCTTCGGTTCATCACGCAGGGTTTTTGTATGCCGTCGAGTAGGCGAAAGGATGGTTCCTCGGTGTGTGACACCAGCTGTCAAACATGGAGGAGGAAGCGTGATGGTCTGGGGCTCTTTTGCTGGATCCAGAGTCAGCGACTTGCACAGAGTGAGTGGCACCCTGAACCAAAACGGCTACCACAGCATTTTGCAGCGCCATGCAATACCCTCTGGTATACGCCTAGTTGGTCAGGGGTTCATCCTACAGCAAGATAATGACCCAAACATACCTCCAGGCTATGTCAGAACTACCTTAGAAGAAAAGAACAAGACGGTAGGCTTCAAATCATGGAATGGCCAGCACAGTCTCCAGACTTAAACCCCATCGAGCTGGTTTGGGATGAACTGGACACTTCTGCAACAGTGTTGGGAAGAACTTTCCGAACAATATTTGATTTCCATTGTAGAAAGATTGCCACGAGTGTGTTCGGCTGTTATATCTGCAAAAGGTGGCTACTTTGATGAGTCAAAAATTTAGATGAAATTTTGTTAAACAAAACGATTCCATGATTTCTTTTTTATCTCCAATTGTTTATTTGTTCTATGCTTTAATTTCAGAGTACATTGAGACATTAAACTGCGTAAATTTCAATAAAAACTGGAAAAATGGAGGTGTTCTAAAACTTTTGACCGGTAGTGTATATGGATGTTTACTGCATTCTTATAGTTCAGCTATCTGTGCACACAGCTTCTTTAGAATGCAGACTTTGCTTACAATACAGTTTGTTTTATAGCTTCCAAAGGTAATTTTTAGTGGGGTGGTCCCATCATTTTGCACACTACTTTTGTATAACGTGTGTGATTTAAAGCAGTAGGGGTATATTTAAGTTGCGTGAAAGAATATTTTGATTCAGAGTATTTCATTAATTTTCTTAACAAATTCTAGTTTTTGTATTGCAGGGGCCTTGACGATCCTAAAGTCCATTTTTCTTGTTGATCTTGCCTTGCTGTGAGCAGTGCTGAAATAAAGCTCCTTTGTTAAACTAATGGAGTACTTTGTCAGAGACGACAAGTAGACCATTACTAGTCTAGCACCTGGCAAACTAGGCAGAAATGTGCCAGAATGCACAATTTTTATACCTTTTATACCTTTTTCAAGATCCGCCCCCCCTCGCCGCAATGCGCATTTATGACATTGGTGCCCCCTACTACCTTGTAAGGGCCACATACTTCAAAACTAATTGAAAACCCTGGCATTACAAGGGTGACATTAATTGACTTTTAGCTGGAGCTTTGACATAAAACTTGTTTCCATTATTACAAAATTCTGGTCCCAGGATCAATTCCAATACAGGGTAAAATGCAAACAAATTACAAATAATTCACAGCATTTTCAATGCAGATGATTCACATGTTACATTCAAAATTTACCTCAGTAAATTTGGACAGATATTTTGGAGTTTATCATACTTTAACATGATTTTTACAGTGCTTTACCATACCTTTCTGTGATTTGGCATATCTTTCTTGTCACACGTCTATGCATTTATCACGTTTTATAAGGGTGCTTACCTGTGACAGTTTGATAAACTTGTTTCTGTCCAGAGATGTTTTGCAAATAATTTGTTATGCTTTGTCAGTAAATTAAGAGGCAAATTTCAGATTGACCTTCTGAAATGGTCCAAAAAAAAAAAAAAAAAAAAAAAAAAGTTTCCTATATTGAAGAGTGTTTATTTGGAATGATTTGTACCTGAATCGTGTTTTTATTGTACACAGATTGAGGAGGATGACGACCTAGACACCAGAGACCAATATGATGATGAAGATGACGAAGATGACGATTAATTTTTCATACTAAGACAAGGGCATCTGTGAGAAGAAGAAACACATTCTTAAAAAATGTACAACTGCATCACAGTAAAGAGGGGGAAAATCGGGGTGGTTCTTGAGCTGAAGTTGTTGAATGGTTGCAAAAATACACCAAGTTATCCACTTCATTAATACATTATTTTAATTGTAGATGTTATTTTAAGTTAGACAACTTTGCAAAATAGAAATAAATAATCTAACCATTTATAGAATGCACACAATATTTATTTTTTCCATTGCCCTCCACGTAAAACATTCATTTTAGCAGATTGTTTACAGATCTCATTTGATGTTTCAATTTCATGTTTATCTGGAAAAAAATAGGTCTCTTTTTTTTGGCATATATCACAGGTATTAAAGTGCATTTTTATATGCAACAATAAAGAATGACTTTGATTACCTGAAGGCAAATCTGGATGCAAATAATGAAAAGAGTATTTAAAGCTTGTAAGCGCCTGTTCTTTATTTGTAACTGTGGCTATACCAGATTCTGGAATTGACAGTCTCATTGAAAATAAAGAGCGCTGCCTGTTCTTGGGAGAATATGTTCAATGAAGTGTGCCTTCTTTTAAAAAGCTGCATTATACAGTTGGCTGTACAACGCGTAACTCACAATGTCAGAACATACACACTGTATACACACACACACACACACACACGTCTCTGTAACTACCTGCTGAACTTTGATATACCTCCATTTGAAATTCTACAAACAAGTTATTGTAGCAGCTCAGATGTATCCCTAAGTATGAAATATGTATCGTTTATGTAATTTATCGGCTTGTACGCCAAGGGGAATTAAACATGAGAGAATATACTTGTACTAAAACAATTGTGAATATTAAGACATTGATTAAAGGTTTTAGAAATAAATACTGACATGTTTTATTCGGTTGAATATTCAGGTTTTTCTTTATTGATGGTTGTTTAACATCTGGCTTCACATACCCTGATTTAGCACTAATCTTACCAGTTGCTGGTTAGGTTAAAGGATTTAGGAAGTTCAATAAAAACACAGTTCTTCGTTAGTTCGTTCAGGAGGAATATGGCATATGGAGCTGTCCTACAAGTTTTGGTTCACTGCTAAAAGAGTAAACAACATTTTTTTGAAAACCATTAAATACAGGCTTTTTATTATTTTATTTTGTTTATTTGAATATTCTTATGGTGGTTCATTATGTGTAACAGATTCTTGTGTACTATATATGGATTATAACAATGTTCCATCCCTGTAGCAGTATAAGAAGTACTTTTTATTGGCCATTGGAGCCAACACCATGTAACACCAAAATAATGTAGCAGGTGGAAGTTTTGACTGCTGTAAGCAAGGCTTCTATGCTTTTATTAGGTGACAAATATTCTGGATAACCAGCTGATATTCTTCATCGTCTCCACTTTGGTATAATGCTGCAAAAGTTCTTATTTTGAGGCAAGCCATTTCAACTTGATGTGCCTCAGTCCTATCTAACTGTAAACCTCACAATGTGTAGGACATGGAAACAAGGTATATCATTTGCAGCATGCAAGGTACAGTAGATTTATAATGATACACATTACTGTTATTGGCTGGTGTACTACATTAGAACATACAAATCATACTACCCCCTTTCCCTCTTTGCTTTAAAAAGCGAAATTTAATACCTAAACAACTTATACGTTAAAGTACAAAATCAAAGCCGTTAGTTTACAAAATAACGGTACTGTAAATGTACTCAAAAGAATCCCATTTTGAAAATATGCCTGATTTTGACATAGTTTAAATAGTACCTAGCAACAGTATGAAAAGTTGCAGTGGGAATTGTTTACACTTCAAGAATGTTGCTATAGATATAACAAACTTTCCTCATCCTTTAAAATAGACATTTGACAAACAATCCTCGCCAGCTGATCCACCGGACTGGAGGAAGGTGCTTCCTCCTCACTACATTAGTTAACAAACCTTCGTCTAGACGCAAGCACGTTGCTTTTGTTTTCAAACCACAAGTAGGTTCTACTGTCTGGTCTGTGTTGAAGGTATTATTTGTTATAAATGTTGAAATATGCCCTTGATTATGTAATTCCACAGTCATCAAAAATGCTTAATTAAACCCCTCAAGTCCGGGAAGCAAATCGCAGGTCTTTAATTAAAGTCTAGGTACCGCTTTAAGAGGGTGTTTCTAATATGTGTCATCCCAGTATCTGCCATTTAAAATGATGAGCTGTTATTTTCTATAAACAGACGACGAGAGTCTGAAATGAAACCAGAAATGAGCCAATAACAAAACAATTATTTTACATGTGACACCCCATTTGACTAGACCAGGTATGTGTAAAGATATTAACAGCTAATAATTTATAAACAAGTAATTGTACCTGTCAGACTAAAGTATACAGACACTAGCCTATTTTCCAACTTTTTTGCAATATTGTTGCCAAAATAAACAATTAAATATTAGAGCTGATAAGTGTTCAAAACACAAGCTAGTGAATTTCAAAAGACATAGCCTTCTGAATCTTGATCAGAGTTGATATTAATAGAAGATAAGGAAGGAATGCACACATTATTACTGCCAATGTGTTTACATCTTGTCTGCCAGGCAATACCCATTCTATATTTGTCTTGTTGGGCTGGAATCAGGGCTATATAGAAATTGGTCCAATATAAAGTAATCTAAAAATTTAAATAGCATACAAGGCTGGTGTTTTACCTATGGGTATGCTGAATAAACTCCCTTGCACAGTCAGATACTGGCTTTTCATAACATGCAAAGAAGAGCCCAATTTAATTATTTATGGTGGCAGTGTTTACATCCACCATCCATTTAGATACGGATGTGTGCTAATTTAATATGACTGCTCTGTAAAGTTTTTGTTATTGTTTCAGATGGTTTGGTGACCAATCCTTAATCATTTCTCAAAGTTGTGGCTGAAACTGACAACTGACTCACAACACTGAGGTGCAGCTTGATTACATTTTATGCAAATAATTTGCCTTACATTATTCAGTCATGTGAGTGACCAAGCATTTACACATTAATTAAGTTAATAAGCAGTTCACAAACGACTCGATAGAAAGGAAAGATTTGTAGATATTTATTGATGAACATTTCAAACCAGATATTGTACAGCGTGATACAATACTACAAATTATTTTGTGAAATAATTTGTAAATTAAAGGCATCTGTTTTTTAGAACGTGAAATAAAATACAAAACATCAACACTACATGACAGGTTTTTAATGTAAAAAAAAAAACAGTATGAAGTGCAATTCCACATTTGATACAACATAGCAGTACGGTATCTTGCAGCTAGCTGAATTGGGCAGTCCATGACCCATGACGTAGCCACACCTCGAAGGCATCAAGGGCGCCGATGCACAGGGCTCAGAAGCCTCAAAGGTGTCGAAGCGCCGAGGCGTATAGTCCTTGAGGCACGGAGGATGCCGAAGCACTGAAGGCACCGAGGCTCTGAGGCACCGAGGACCCGAGGGTACCGCGGGCATCGAGGCCTAGACACTGGGGAGCTGGAGCACCAAGCACCAAGCACCGAGGGCCGAAGCACCAAGGCACTGAGCTGTGTGTTTTTGTTTGGGCTGCTTGCAGTCACACAACCAGGAACAGCGCGTAGCTTGCAATGGTGTGGCGCGTAGCCTACAGACAGTTGCAGTCTGGTCTGCGTGCAGTCACACAACTGGTGCAGCATGAAGCTTACAGCGGAGTGGAGCAGTCCTCAGATGGTCCCGTGTGGATCGCGTGCAATACACAACCGGTGCAGCGGGTAGCTTGTAGCGGGGTGGCACAGCCTACAGACCTGGAGAAAGAGACAGAAAAGAGAGAGAGAGAGAGAGAGAGAGAGAGACTTTTTTAGTAATAAATTATTATTACCGCTTTATGGGTGCGTGTTTTGAATGTGCGGAGGGTCTGCTCAACAGTAGGCCAGGAGAAAATGGAGAAAGCGCACGTTTTTTTTGTTGTTTTTTTTTTACTGTAAACAGTAATGAAGAAACAATAGCAACCAACAACCTGTAGGAGCACTAGGCCGCGCATAGCGGATGGGCGTGCCGAGGTCGCCCAGAGTCCTCGAGTCAACAGCGGCACGGAGGAGAGCTGGGTCTCGCTGGAGGATCACGTTCTCCCTTCTCTTCATTTTTATTTTCAAACAGCTGCAAAAAGCAGAGGAAAAGATAGAAACACATGCAGCAAGCTGCAAGGGTAGTAAAAGCAGAATACAATTGCAATGTATTTTTAATTTTTAACACGAAATGCAGTTGGGTTAAGCTCAGTCTTCAGCTGCCGATTTTCTGATTCCGGGGAAGTGGCGAGCCGACTTCCAGCAATAAAATTGCAAGGGAACTGCAGAAAAAATCAAGAGAAAGAGCTCTTTAAAGAGTCAATCACACAACATTATACTTATTTCTCAAGAAAACATCTTTCAGCCAGTTTAGAATATGAAGGGAAAACTGAGACAACTCATTATCTAGACATGGTGCAATGTCTACATGAAACAAAAAGATCCATTTCAAATTTATGCTTGAACCCTTTATTAGGTTTAACAGATGATTATAAACATTATCCATGTATCCATGAAACTATTTTGAAAATAGAAAATAGGTGCATGGCCCCCCACTACACCCTCACTACCGGACCTTGGCCACCCCACTTTTAGAAAGGCTCCGGCACTGTTGACTGTGAATGATTATAAACATCATACAAAATAAGGGAAATGTAAAAATGTATTAATGTATTAAAATTACATCTGAAACCATTAACAAGTTAAAAGTAGTATGTAAATATCAACCATACACAAAATGTATGGTACATTTGCAGATTCCAATATATTCCAGATGCAGGCTCTGTCCCAGAGAAGCCCCTTCAAAAGTACACATATGGTGGGATCCTGGCAAACACACCTTGGCTTATTCTCTGTATTGACATTGCACACCTTTCCACATGGACAGTGGTAGTTTTCACAGGGGTCTAGAATAATTAATTTAAGATATTTAGGAAATTAACATCCTTCCTTAGACTAACTAATGTCATCAATCTATACCCTGCCTAGATAAGCTGCTGCAGAGTTTTATTGGAGCATTTTACAGGACTGGGGAATCACTCAAGACTGTGTCAAACACCTAACATTTGTTCCCTTTCAAGTACGAAATGTAACCATTACCCAATGGGTGTTTACCTCCTGAAGACCCCGAAACCTGAATATTATATACCAAATGCTCGGCCGAGTGAAACAATTATGCTCGTCCCCGGTATAAAAGGACTGTGCGCACAGATCTCAGCACAATTTTTCCTTTCTAGAACTAACCTAACAGAGGAGCCTGTTATCAGAAAAGTACTTGTTGCTTATGACTATATCATTTTTGCTAATTACTGTGCTTTACATAATTTAGGCGATATTTTATTACGCTGTAATATTTTTTAAAATTAATTACGCAGATATTGTGCGCTATGGCCTGTTGTTTGTTACGTCTCGCAGCGGCCTTGTGCCCCGCGTGAAGCCAGCAGCTTGAGTCGCTCCGTCCTAGGATCAAGCAACATAAGTCGGCTCACAGGTTGCTTAGCTCCGGGTGGAGCTAAATTAAAATTCTTGTTTTAAGTTACGAGACGTTAATTTTCTGAACTGTTATTGTTTTCGCTGGATAAATATTTGTCTCTCGTTGTATTTTCTGTGTTTTTTAACAGAAATACGCGCACAGCTGCTGGGCAGCAGCGCTGCGCTGGACCGAGATATACGATTCAGTTGAGATTGCTTGCAGTCCCATTCCACAGTATCCCGCTGCCATTTTGGTGACTACTTTTGCATCACCATTACGAGGGCTGTTAGCACCTCTAACAAGCAGATTTCACTCAGCCTCATATGAGTACTGACTGTGTGGTTTTGCCAGTAGCTTGTACAGGTGGGCATCTCTGTACAGTGCTACCCACGGTAACTGCAAACCAGTGGACCCGTAATGTACTGGTACAACCTGCTCCATTCCCAGCCCGGGACTGAGGTTACCGCACTGTACCGATCTGGTGCTAAAGTCACCGAACCGGTACCGAACCGACCCAGTACCGTCCCGGTTCCAACCCGCTACAGACCGGTGCTTATATCCGCGGTCCGGTACCAAGCAGGTCTTGTTCGGGTCTTGACCCGCCCCGTTGCTGTCTATAAGCAGACTGAGGCAGCGCCTGTACATTGTTTTTGTACACTGCATTGCTACTTGCATCATGCCTAGGGTTTATCCCATGCGACACATGCAAGGCCAATCTGCCTGTTGGAGACAAGCATGGCAGATGCTTTTCCTGCCTGGGGCCAGAGCACGCCAAGGAGGCACTGACTAACCGCATTTTCTGTGAGTTTTGTGCATCTTTCTCCAAGTGCACACTGGAGAAACGTCTCTCCCGTGGCTCTACAGAGCGCTCTGCGTCCCTTACACCTGCATGGCCCTCTTCCCCATCCCCCTCTGCCCTGTCTGTCCCCTTGGGGCCTCAGGGGGGTATGAGTGCAGATTGGCAACAGGATGGTGTGCTGTCCATCGCTGCCTCTGAGAAGGTGGGCGAACAGGAGCACGGCTGGGCAACTATAATAGTATTCTGGTAGTCTTCCAGTCCTATTTGCGGAGGTTCCTCTCTGACAGCCACAGGCCCTCACCACTACAACTGGATGAGCTGCGCCTGGTTAATAAGAACCTGCTCCGTCTATCAAACTGAATAGGCAGACTGTAGGCAGGAATCTGGCTGCGTTGATAGCTGCACGTAGGCAGCTTTGGCTTTCTCAGGCACGTGTGTCTGATGTGGTCAAAGCACCACTGTTGGATGCCCCCATTACACCGGGGCATACGTTTGGTCCTGCGGTGGATTAGATGCTGCAGTGCTCTCACGATGCCAAGGAGCTGGTTCCCCTGCTTCCCAAGCGACCACCTCCAATTGTTTTAAGTATTATAAATTAGCCTACATTTATTAATAAAGTCTTTAAGGGGTGTCAATTTTTACTGTAACTTATCTG
Source organism: Acipenser oxyrinchus oxyrinchus (assembly GCA_030684275.1). NCBI lineage: Eukaryota > Metazoa > Chordata > Actinopteri > Acipenseriformes > Acipenseridae > Acipenser > Acipenser oxyrinchus. The sequence continues at coordinate 48,179,145 of CM060247.1, forward strand.
TAAATATTACAAAACAATACATTAATCAAACAAGCTGGACGGAAGTAGAGTTCAGAATCTTAATAATATCTGTGGCGTGAGTGTGCTGCGCGTGCCTCAGACTCATCCATTCTGTTGCTGTACCGATCCACCTGTCCACACTAAACTGAGATAACTTTGAATTCAGGTAGAATCCCTGATTCCTGCTGTTTCATTTGAAAATAGTCTTTCATACCCTAACCATGAATACAAAAACTACTTTCACTTTCCTGTTCCAATCACATGCTGCACAATTCCCAGCTAAATCGAACAAAAGTATAACAATGGAACGGCCGTGCGGCGCCTGCCCCTGGCAAAACGGGAGGCAACTGAAGCTCTCGTCCGCGAGATGGCCACTGCTGGGGTCATTGAGCCATTGACTAGAACATATAATATAATACTATACATAGAAAGTTAAAGAGCTGTTTATCTGAGGTTAATATTCCATTCTAGAATTATAATATTACACCTGAACTGAGAACTTGAAAAGATTTTTACCAAAAAACAAAAAAAATGCAGTTTTAGTGTAGGTAAGTGTTAAATTAAAGTCTTCTGGCAGTAGATTTGAGTACAGGAGTTATTTTCCAAAAAATGCAACTTATATTTTTAATAAAAACACATCACTTAACAATATTGAAATTGAGTTTTCAAGCATGATAATAGACGAATGTAAAAAAAAAAATGAGTGTGTATTTAGATATCCCCCCTTCCGTTAACAGTAGTGCTAGGTTGTGTTGGGGTTGGTGGCGGAAGTGGTCTTGGGGTGGTCGTTGAGGGTCTTGTGGTTGTTGGTCTTGGGGGAGCTGCCGGGGTAAGACGGGGTCTTGCAGTTGGGGGGTCAACTGGGGGTAGAGGAATGATCTGTAATAATGATATAATACATAACATCAGATACAAGTATTGGAAAATGAACAGTTAAAGCATAGATAAATCAATCATTTTAAGTATCTTAGTATTATTGACATCTTACCTAAGTAAAGCACTATATTTTTTTCCCATAAAACAAAATACACTTTTAAAGGTCACAATGAATTTATCAAGGTAGTTATCATTTAATCAACATTACATGTGCATTGTCTGTGGAATTATATCAGAGCAGGCTGCATTCATAACATTTTATGTAGTATCTTCAGTATTAATATCTTGCAATAAACAGTTTCAGACTTACCTATGCATGATGAAAGTTAATGAATGTAGAATGTGTACATAGCCCTGGATCTGCTCAATCACCAGCACCAACCAGTGATCCCAGGACATATTTTTATTTGTCAACCGTAACAAGCGCACACCTGTCTTAAGGAGCTTTACTTGGCTATTATGTATGTTGTTGTGCCTTTTTCAATTTGCATTTTTCTGGACAATTTGCATGCAACAACAAATAAATGCCATAGTCATTGTTTTTAGTGCTGATTTCTGTATTTTAATGATACTGATGTGAACATATTGTAAAAGATATAAGCATATGACTACAGTTTTGAACATTTGAACTATTTTATGATTAGTATGGAAAGAATAATTTAAGATGTTAATTATTATTCATAATAGTAAGAACAAAACATGTGGCAAAACTTTACAAAAAGGTTCTCTTTATGTGAGCTGATGTTTTAGGTTTTATCTTAGGGTTAGGGTTAGGCTTAGGGTTAGGTTTAGGGTTAGGGTAGGGTGCTTGTTAGGGATAACTTATAGTGGGATTTCTTCTAGTGTGGAACTCATCATGTATGTCCTGGAACACTAAAGATTATTATTTACTTATACATATTCAAATATTCAACAGCACCAGTGGACTTTATTGAAAAGGGTCACCAAATGATTGTATAGGTCTTACTTATATTTAATTACAACAGTATGAACTTACATATAGTCGATATAACACATAGTCCTGCAAAACATGATTTTTTATTTTAAATTAGTTAACACACAGTTAACAAGTTATTTAAATAATAATGTTGCAGTATTCAGTGGTTCTACTGTCTAACTTTGCAGCATATTAAATGTTTTCTGGAAGCTTCTGCTTTATATTCTAGTCTCAATTATTTTTTAAAATCTTTTTTGCATAACAGGTTTTTGTTATTCATCCAAATCCTGACTCTACCCTGTCAGTCTAGATTGCTGTGAAAAAGTATTCTGCGTGCAATTTGAGTTTCATAAAAAAAAAAAAAAAAAACAGTTATGATTTTAAAAAAATTACCACTTGTGGATGTAGCTGCACATATCCATTAGGAAAATACATTTTCAATACCTATAAAAACAAGGGTAGACATATTATTTATAATCTTTTTTTAAAAAAGCAAGATTGTCTTAATCTATTCAGTCTTGAACAAAGAAGACTACGTAGTGATCTGATTCAAGCATTCGAAATTCTAAAAGGTATTGACAATGTTGACACAGGAGACTTTTTCGACCTGAAAAAAAAAAAGGACCAGGGGTCACAAATGGAGATTAGATAAAGGGGCATTCAGAACAAAACATAGGAGCCACTTTTTTACACAGAGAATTGTGAGGGTCTGGAACCAACTCCCCAGTAATGTTGTTGAAGCTCACACCCTGGGATCCTTCAAGAAGCTGCTTGATGAGATTCTGGGATCAATAAGCTACTAACAACCAAATGAGCAAGATGGGCCGAATGGCCTCCTCTCATTTGTAAACTTTCTTATGTTCTTATGTTCTTATATACAATGTAGTGCAGCGTATCAGCTATACTATTCATGCTTTTTTTAACAGCTGACTCTTTATGTACTGAAAGATCTGGCATTAACAGCAAAGTCTGTCAGACTGTGCTTGAACAATTTTGCCTTGTGTTGTAGCCAATTTGATTTGTTATCTGCACCATCAATGGAACATCATCAAGGATTCAATTGGTATGAACCAGTAGGTATCTGCAAGTCTATGAGTAGGTTGTAATGAACGATTCAAAGTGACAGATTATAATCTATCCACAGCCATATCAAAGGTTTTTACTCCAAAATTATAGTAGCCCAACATGAGGCTAAAAACAGTTATTTATTTCTGTTTGTTTTTCTTCCCGAACAAAACCACGCTAACGATGATTTGGAGAAAAAAGCTTTGATAATCTAGCCTCTATTGAATCAATCCTCTTTTTATCATATATATATGCATTTTCCACTAAGAGTTTAAAATAGAAGTAGAGGAGGTGGACAGTTTTGGTATTTTACTGTAACTAAAAGTATGTGCATTAACTCGGTCGCAGTACTGATCATCCATACTAATTCTGGATAGCAACCTACTCTACATGATAGTAGGCTAGTAAATGATGATTTCCATTACACAAGAGTAGATGTTAAAACTTCATGCTGATTTGAACTCGGCTCTTGCCAAGATAAGCACCAACTAAGACGTAGCTTTATAGTAAACTAATGTGATCCATCTGTGTCTCCATCCATTTGCATTTCCTTCCATATGATGATGTAGATATCCTTCTACCTGGTGTTGATGGCTGAAGTGTAATGCTGGCTCCAGGGATCAGCCTCCCTAGCGCATCAGCACACACAACGGATGCGATGCTGGCTCCGGGGATCAACCACAGTGCGGTCTCCCCAGCACATCAGCATGACAACCGTCTGGATTGAGTTAAGTAGGGTACATCTCTGGGGTCATCAAGTGGGCACCTTCCTCTGTGTTTCGTCGACTAGCCCACAACACCTCAAGAGGGCTTGACAGTGATTCTGGCATCCCAGCATCACCCCCCTCCGTAAGGACATACTGACTGATACAATCTGGATAATAATCCTTGATAATTGAATGGGCTGATAAAAATCAGGCTACAGGTATGTAGCCTATTGTCCAACTATGTCATCCAGATCTCTTTGTGTTCAGATAAAATAGAATTAGAGCCTTTCCACCAAGCACCAATTGAGGTTTTTTAAATGCTGTGTCAGTATATTTAATTATTACTGTTCGTTCAGGGATGTCATACATTTCTTCTGGGTCCCACTTCTGAATTTCTTCGCTCTCAGGCAAAAAGCTATTCTCAGTCCTGATACTTTCAAGGAATATGGGTTAGGAAGTATGTGCGACTTCTCTTTCCGTTTTGGAAAGCAAACCCAGATGAAACCGATAGAGTGAATAAAAAGATAAATAAGAATCAAAGGGAAAATTGCACCAAATATGGTCAAATAAAAGAAGCATTATGTTATTTTATACTTATTAAAAAAGAGAGCTAGAAAACACCAGAAACACTGTTTATTAAAAAACAATGTCTTCAGGTACTTCATGTTAACTGTTTGTCCAAAAGAGTAAGACTGAATCTGATGACAACAAGAAACATAAAACATGAAATTAATAGCACTTTATTTTAGCCAACTTATTAAAGTTGAAAGATAAAGCAAACATTTTCATTGTAAAATGCAAAAAAAGGTAACACTTACAAAAGTTTATAAACAAAGGAGTAAACTTTTGCTGTTATGCAACATGCTTGACATAAATATATACATCAATCCAATGAAAAAAATATATACTTCAAGCCGATGTAATGCAAACAAGTGCTTCCTAGAATTAGTCTAAAGGCACAATAAGATTATTATACCTAATAACATATAAGCAGATGTTTATAGGAGGCTGTGTGGTCCAGTGGTTAAAGAAAAGGGGTTATAACCAGAAGGTCTCTGGTTCAAATCCCACCTCAACCACTGACTCATTGTGTGACCCTGAGTAAGTCACTTAGCCTCCTTGTGCTCCGTCTTTCAGGTGAGACGTAGTTGTAAGTGACTCTGCAGCTGATGCATAGTTCACACACCCTAGTCTCTGTAAGTCGCCTTGGATAAAGGCATCTGCTAAATAAACAAATAATAATATTTGCTTAATTACAAGTTGTGTAGAAACAAAGTGTTTCTTCTCGTTTTGTTGTGTGATTTTGTGTAGTTATCCATGCATTATTACATTTGCTTCATAACTATAAACTACTAAAGGGCAGTGTATATAGTAAGACGATTCTGTCACAAACCCTTTGACTAGAGACTGGAGACATCTTTAGTATTACTAGACTGTATGTTAATGAATTTCCGCTAACTGAAAGTAATGCATTTACCTGATTTTGTTGTGGAATGAAGGGGTTAACAGCTGGTACCTATTTAAAAAAAAACCCAGTTAAAATCAGAAGCATTTTAAGGGAAAACCACCCTAGTTGATTTAATCGGCAAAATGTATAAAAAGTATGGATACCTTTCTGTGACTTAATCATTTACTTTTCTAAAGAAGCACTAAGTAACACTACTGGTTTTGATCATGTCTTTGATATACTGTTGGCACCATTACTCTTTTGAGATAATGTATTAGTAATTGTACTAGTTCTCTAAATGACTCACTGTTAAAAGTATTCTTAGAAATACGGTATGAATATTATTATTAATACATTTAGCATTTCACATTTCATATAGCTTGCATTTCTTTCATTTAACCATTGTTCAAACAAGCTAAAGCCCCTTTCACACTGGCATGCTGTACTCGGTTTGGAAGCTACCCGGGTCAGGACCCGGTGTTATGCGGATCGGTTATGCGATTTCACACTGCTTTTGATAAAGCAGGGTTGACCTGGGTGACAGACGCAAGTACACAATGCGCGTATCAATGCCCCATCCAATCTTCTCTGGATTGAACCATCAGCCCAAATGTTGATTAGAGCAAATGTTTCTTCATCCCTGCTGCAATCTGGCTCGTGCTGTGTCTCAAGCAACAAAAATTTGACTGTTTGTTATTTCGTCAGCCGTCAAGCATTTAGTCTCGCTCAACCCGGGTCAAAGCATGTTGACCCACATCCTGAAGTGGGTCGCTGGGACCCGGGTCAACCCGGGTACGACCCAGGTACGTGGTTTCACACTACGCAGGATTGTGACCCGGGTAGCCAGAGGTGCCAGTGTGAAAGGGGCTTTAGAGCCCACTTACATTTTGTCTCAGTACTTCTCAAAAACCGTTCGTTGGCAATGATATGTAGATCTTAATCTGTTTAAGGTTCATCAAAATGGTCAATAACTTTACTCTCCATTCCTGGTTCACATTCCTTAGTTTTTAGCATTTTTTTCACATTCCCACAATATAAACGTTTACCAAATTAACAAGCTATCGAATTTCATAAGCAAACAAGTATCAATTAGGAAGAAATTGATAGTTCCTCGATAATGAAATGGCATTTGAAACAGTGAATTATACTGATTCAATACTTATCGCTGTTTATCCCGTTTATTACAGAGTATGCATCTTTTGCTGTTTTGCTCTGGCCATTATTTGTCAGGCTTACTATGTGTCCCTTTTCAACTACAGATCATAAAGCTACATTTCTTGGGTGTGGTGGTCCAGTGGTTAAAGAAAAAGGACTTGTTACCAGGAGGTCCCCGGTTCAAATCCCACCTCAGCCACTGACTCATTGTGTGACCCTGAGCAAGTCACTTAACCTCCTTGTGCACTGTCTTTCGGGTGAGATGTAATTGTAAGTGACTCTGCAGCTGATGAATAGTTCACACACCCTAGTCTCTGTAAGTCGCCTTGGATAAAGGCGACTGCTAAATAAACAAATAATAATAATACATTTCCACAAGGGATTTTCAAAAGTAAGATTGCCACCTCTGCAATTGTGGCACCTGTGAGTTAGTAAATAGGAAATCTCTATACAAAATAACAGAGGCGACAGAAATTACAGCTGCACATCCCTACTGTCTTCAGAAATTTAGCTTTTTAAGGCCCTTCATAAGCAGACCTGGTGGAGTAAAATAGATATTTTTGGTGGAATACTTTGGAAAAGTATTAAGAAATTGAATGATATAAAAAGCTGTTTCAGATGTTGTTAGCAACTATAAATGTAAATTAATGAAGTCTGTTTTCTTTGACTTTTAACATGGTTCTCCACATAATTAATAAAATATATACATTTTTACCTTTCTGAGGTGTTGTGGTATATAAGTGTACACATGTTGAGATAGTACCCCCTGCTGAAAGAAAGGACAAATATGTTTGAATCTGAAAATAGAAAAAAGTGCTTAAGATTTGCTGAATGATTTCTAAATCTCAGTAGTACTGCATGTGACTCCAAAGTATGTTTATAATAACTTAATGGAAATGTAAACACATTTGTTTGTAGCTGCTGTGATGTGCTTATGACTTGTATTTACCTTTTGCAAGCTTACAAGTGATCTAATTGGTGCTTTATGTAACTAAGACAACTCAGCACAATTTTGGCAATTAGCTTGCAGCACTTTTGCCTTTTCAAGGAGTGGCAAATGTAACAGGGTGGCTGGGCGTGAACCAGAATCCGCAACACTGCCTGTTAAACTTCCTCCATTTAACCTGCAACAAATCTATGAAATCTGGGTCATGGCACCAGGTTCAATATTAAACTGAAGAACGTCTGAAGTATTTTACACCCTCCCCACCCCACCCCTGCAGCCTTAGTGGAACAGTATTTTGATTTAAGCAAAAAAGGAATCTAAAATGAATGTTTGCTGGATTGTTACAGTTACCTTAACAGAACCTGCAGCAGTCTTTTTAACTTTGATGACAACTGAGAATTCAGTACAAATGGTAACCTATATCTCTTTCACCTACCATTACAGGTACTCGATTTTGAATCCCAGCATAATGTGATTGATAGAAGTATGCCATCTAGAGGGGAAATAGAAAGTGATTTAATTAAATACATTTACAATTAAATTGAAACTCCAGAGCTTTTCTATAGCAGACAAAAACAGTGCTGTCATTTCACAGATGTATAGTGGGTGATGGGGAACACAATGTACAGTCGGTACAATAAAGGGGTATTCCACAAGGACCTGTATACTCAAATTACACTACAATTTTCTACCGAAACAATATGAACACAAGTTTTCTTAAAAATCATGCAGTTTTCACACTACAATGTGCATTCCATAACTGAAAATATTGTATTATGTTATATTGGGATAAACAGAAAAAAGTCTTACTTCGTGGCTTACAGAATTATCCCTCCTGACTAGTCTGTGGTGTCGTTGGTTAAAAATCTGGATGAGAAACAAAAAAAATTACTTTTGATAAAAACTGCATTTGCAGTTGTGTACTGTCTGAAATTTGTTTAGAACAATTATGACTTTGGGGACTTACTGGGTATGAGAAAGTCACAGTCAAAAGACAGACAAAGAGAAATACATTATCCATCTTTTTATTTTACAGAACGCAGCTAAAAAGAAAAAAAAAAAACATACTTGTTAAAAAACACAAACCTATATTGATTATTAATGAATACACATAGATTCTCAAAGCTATTTATTGCAAATCTTCATTACTGGTAGAGCATTTTTCATTTTAGAACTCAAATTCTAAAACAAACAAGAGACAACTTCAGACTATTTACACAACTCCAAATGAAATGTCTAGATTGGTTATTTCTGGTTTGGTAATTTTAATTAGTGCAATTTCTATGTGCTTATGACTATCAGTAGTAATTATCTTTGAGAATCTAGCCTATATTGTATCATCCATAACTATTAAACATCCAATAGTGCTGAATTGAGAAATACTAAAACTTAATAAAATCAATGAAAATGTTTCAACTATCTTTAAATACTAAAACTTAATAAAATCAATGAAAATGTTTCAACTATCTTTAAATACTAAAACTTAATAAAATCAATGAAAATGTTTCAACTATCTTTTTCAATGTCTTCAAAAAAAAAAATATATATATATATATATTCAAAATTACAAATCATTACAAATAGACTCAAGCTAGTTAAACATAGTTATAAACATTATAAGCATGATAGGTGATCCGGTCGAGACAGCCAGTGTGAAAAGCTTTTAAGAAAATAAAATAAAAAAGCAACAATAGTAATTACCTTGTACCAGATGTCGAAGGCTTAGATTCTGTATAGAAAGTCCCAGGTCTAATTAGAATATCTGAAAAAACTACGCCTTGGACGAAGTGCTCTTTGTACCCTTATCCTCACACTACAGAGGCAGATCTTCTACTGCATGTTTTCCAAATATGAAACCAGTAAAGAAGCCTTGTTAAAATTAGAAATGATTTCATTAGTGATTCATTTTCCATCACCCAGAAAACCCTCTTTCACTTGTGCTTCCTATCACATGCAAGGGAAACGCCACTCATTTTTACCTTCTCATTGTGGTCAGTGTTACCATACAGAGCCTTTTAACACCGCAGATGTTTTAACAATTTCATTTGTCACAGTTACACCATGTGACCCTGTCAAGATGAGTATGAAAATGAATGGAATCAGATATGATCCGGCACATGTACAGTACCACCACAGAGTGCCATTGTTGACTGTGTTACCAAATACCTTTCAATGTTGGAACAACTCTTTAGTTGATTGGTGTTTTCACATGGCTTGTATGTTATTACATAAGTCAAACCGAGAGTGAAGCAGCTAAATCACTTGTCAGCCATAGAGAGCACTTTTACTGTACATGGAGACAACCATTGCTACTAAAGTCTTTGATTCTGTCTCAGGCTCTCTGCATACTGTAGTTATTGCTTTAAAAAAACTTGACACTCTCCTTTCATACACTTTATATCCCAATGCAGGACTGAAAAAGTTGTTTTGATAGTTGCACTTGATCCAATGTATAGCATCCAAAGTGACTCAGTATTCTGAAGCTGGTGTTTGTGTGAAGACTTTGTTGACATTAAGGCATATGATGATATGGTTATTCTGTTAAGCCTTCCCAGGCATTGTAGGAAAATATGGAACTCTGAAAAACAGCAACCAAACTATAAGTAATTAAATAGTTTCAGTGCCGTATATGGAAATACGTCATACAGAATGATTGGAGTTATTGTTCTAAAGCCCTTTACAGGTATGCAGTGTTGAAAGTTCATCAGATGTTGAGAATTATGTAGATTTTGTACATATCGTTAGTGAAAAAATAAATTGTATAATGGCTGTTACGAATAAAACTTATTTATGAGTAAGAATTCATTGATTAGAGAAGGACTGTCAAACAAAAAAGTACCATTTTAGTTTAGAAAAAGGAAAAACAAACAGGTTGAACTAGAAGAAAAACATACTTTATTTCCATTACAGAAAAAAATATAAAAACGTAGTTCTATAAAATCATCAAGAATATACATTATTTGGTTTGTTTTATATTTCAGATTTGGTAAACAACAATCCCAAACATATTTTCAATTAACAAAAATGTAATCTTATTATACATTTAAGTTTTTTTTTTTATTCACTATTTTCTTACTTTTTGAATTTGATAATTGTTACAAGTTATCACATTTTTTTTTACATACAAAGACAGTATTGTTTATACATTATTTTTTACATAGAATTACCCATTTATACAGTTGGGTTTTTACTGGAGCAATCTAGGTAAAGTACCTTGCTCATGGGTACAGCAACAGTGTCCCCCACCTGGGATTGAACCCACGACCCTCCGGTCAAGAGTCCAGAGCCCTAACCACTACTCCACACTGCTGCCCCGTCAAAGTTTGCCAGAATGGCCTATGTAGAGATTTCAATTTGTGATAACGCAAAGGAATTTACGATTCTGCTTCAAAGCTGCATCTAAGCTCCCTTTGACCAAGAGAAAGGGGGAAGAGAAAAAAACATTAACTTGCAACTTTAAAAAAAAGTTTAAACTGTCGAGAGGGCATCGTCGAGAGGGCACTATCCCTATTAGAAAATGATTTTTGCCATTGTTTTTCTTTAAAAAATAAAACCTTAAACCTAGATTTACCTTGAACTTGTACTGATTTGTTGGGTACCTTTCTGCTGAGTAAAGACGTTAGAACATTTTTTAAAATAAAAAAACAAGGATGACACACATATAAAGAGAAAAACAATTTGTTTTTATTTAGTAAATCAATTTTTATGTTGTATTAACTTGTAACTTGCAATTACTGAACAGTCCGTGTATGATTGAGTCTGAACTACCAATACAATCTCTCATTAAATACCACAATGCCTCCTAAATCACCATGTTTCTACTTTCAGCCAAAGCCTTTCTCTCCTGAATCTATATATGAATGGAGCAATATTACTGAACTGTCTGGTCTCGTTATGGTGGTGTTGAAAGATGCTGTGTCTGTGCTCCAGTCGAGCTGACAGTCTGTGATTGATCTCAGCAGTTGCAGGTACAGGATTGGTTGCTTTCGTCGATGCAAAGTATTGATTGGCTGGTTTTGGTGGATAATAAAATTCATTTTGGACCAATTATGCCTTTGTTTAGTATTTACTGTCCAATAGATAAAAATACAAGAAGTCAAAAAGAAAAAGCCAGCACTTGCGCGGATTGATTTTAAATTTGATTCACAGTTGGTGCTGAGAATCTGCTAGAACTGGAAGCTGATTGGCTGACGGTAGTTATTTTCTAATTAAGCAATAATGACCGACAGACAGGCCAGGAAATTCCCTGCCTGGAGCTCATTATTGCTATTATAAACTGTTTAGACTTTTAACAGCAATAACATCAAGATTTTTAACCTTTTTTTTTTTTTTGAGTGCTGCAGTGCTCATTTCCTGTGCTGCTGCAGCGGTTCTTTGACGGAATAATTCCGCTTGTCAACAGTGAAGCAAACTATTTTTTCTCAACAAACACACCAAACATTCAAAAATCTAAATACAGTTTAGTTTTTAATTTACTTAAGACAGGGAAAACATTTATACAAAAGACAGTTGTGTTTCGTCTGCTATTAATAAAGAACAGTTTTAAATAGGTAAATATAACAAACTGATTCTATAACTAACAGTATTATTAAACACGTTAATTTATTACTAAAAGAAAATAATTAAATGAGTAATTTAAATATTGTAGTTATTTCTTTTGTAAAGTTAATTGCTTTTATTTGTTTTAAAATGTATTCATTTCAAGCGGGTATGTTAGGGGCTGAGGTTTCTGGGGGTGGAGCAAAGCATTGAGGCTTTGGGTTTTGAATGTGCTGCTGCTGATTGTCAACTATTGACAGCTGGTGGACGTTAATAATTTCAGAAATTAAGACATTGGAAAAATGTGAAGACCATTCAAGTTTGTTGGATAGCGATGGAGCCCAGTCATTTTTTTTTATAGAGGATTCGTTTTTGTGACCTGTTATAGCCATTATTTCACAGGTTTGGAGTCCATCAGCTTCTGAAAGAATCTTATACTGTGTTTTTTTCTTTCATTTTTATGTTGTGGTTCTGACAGTTGACAGTTATACTAGATGTTCTTTTTGGCGGATTGATACCTTACTGTACTTTATCAGTGATGGTTGTGTGGACATTCTGAGGGCATTTCCTGGCAGTTAATGCCCTTTACAGCAACCAATCAGAAGACAGCATTCGGGTTGTACTCATCTTGATAGGTTTATCATTTTAATTAATACATTCATTTTCTGTTATCACCCCTTCCATTAGTTGTACTTGTAGTGACTGTTGTAGGAGGTGTGGTTGTAGTAGACACCGTTGTAGGTGTGGTTGTAGTAGACACTGTTGTAGAAGGTGTGGTTGTAGTAGGGCCTGTAGTGGTGGCAGCCACGGGTGTTGATGATGTAATGGATGCGGTTGTTGTAACTGCTATGTTGCCTGTAGTTAAGGGAATAGCAGAAAGTGTTGGTAAGACCGATGTCATACTAGTGCTCAACGTAGTCATCTTGGTTGAAATCCATGGTCTGGCTCTGGTCCTTTTGGTGCACGGTCTTGATGTTGAAGTATGAACACGTTTTACGGGCTGTAAAATATTAAACCAAGCATCAAACCTGAGTAATTCTATTTTTATTCTAATGCAGCCTTACAATACATTACAGGTTATATTTTTAAACTTATCCCAGATTGTTGTTACTTAAAATAAATATATTTTAAATAACAAAAATGGGGTGACTTTTTTTGGACCAGTTTGTTTGGATCCCGCGAGTCTCAGGTCCAATAGCAGAACCACCTATGCTTTATGTCTTGGTTTGTCTCAGCGTGCATATGGTAACCAAATTAGATAACATTTGAATATAAGTTTAATATATGATTGGGCAATCTGAGATCTTAAAACACATGCATTAGCAGTTTACTAGAGTTAAAGAGCAACTTGTTTTGGGTATGAAATATTCTCATTTTCAGATTCACTTTGTATATCGTTTTTTTGTTGAGGCTATCAGATACTGTAAGTTCAGTGCATCCCTGCGGCCTCCATAGAACTCTGACTTCTAAGTACACCTGGTATACCAGAGTGTAACCATTTCTACTACTGGACCTAAAAAATACCCCATGGAGCAAATTTGGTATGTTTCAGGGGGGTTTATTGCTGGTTACTTTGAGATTAGACATGTTTCTGAGACTTCTATTGAGGCCATATTCAGGCTTTTAACTTCTGAGTTTTCAGAAGTCACCAGGATATGAAAACTGAAATAGCAAATGGCTTACAAAGTAATTCTAAACTACAATAGTAATACATATAGTAAAATAACTGATATTTCAGATCCGTACCATGTTGATCTTTGAGAGTGCAATACCATTTTCAGGGTTATTGCTATCTTTTATAATCTTTGATTTAAACACTAAAATCATCACATAAATGTACGTTTGTTTTACAGGTAATTTTTTTATTTCTACGGCAGAATATATACTTACACATAGAGGACGTCGATAGAGAACAATACCCTGAAATTTTCAAACAAAAAACATTTAAACAAACTGTTTTTGACTTGAATGTCAAAGTAATTTCTGTTAAATACTGTAATAATGTTTTTTTTTTTTTTTTTGTTATACAATGTTATCTATTATTTAAAAAAAATATATATATATATATATATATATATATATATATATATATATATATATATATATATATATATATATATATATATATATATATATATTACTGCAGAATAATTTAGAGGGTACATTAGGACCTTTTTATTTTATTGTGTTACATGTCCCCATGTGTTGCTACAACTGTTTACATAAGGTGTGTATTGTTTTTATTTATTTATTTATTTATTTATTTATTTATTTTACATTTTGACCACTTTTTTAAACTTTTAAAATGCATTCCCTGCCTCAAGATGGCTTCCCATGTACCTGCATGGACCACTCAAAACTACATTTCCTAAATCCACCTCAGTTACACATGTGAGCAGGAGGATGATGGGAAATGTAACACAATAAAATTAAAAGGTGCGTATGTACCCTTTAATGAGAAAATATGAATCTGCTTTTTCTACTTATAATCTGTAAATTACAGATTTTCTGAAAGTAAGTCTATTTTACCTGTCCAGGTTGGTATGTAAATCTGTATGAATAATGGAACGGGAAACCCTATTAAAAAAAAAACAATAATAAATTATATTATAGAAGCCAGAACAACTCAACAAAAAGCTCCTGCATGGAAAAACAAACAAACAAAACATTAAAACAGAGACATTTCAAATGTCACTTTCCTAGCTACAGTGAATGTTGAATTACTATGTGGTCTATTGAATATTCACAGCCATTCACAGATAAAAGTAACGATCATCTGTTACGTAACGTTAAATTTACCCAGTTTTGTTGCTGTGATGCGCCTTTGTGAACAGGACGACATGGCCAAAACTGCAAGGAAATAAAAAAAAAAAAGAAAATCAAAGCATGTCTCTTCCTCATTGCTCGTCACACTAATTTACTTAAATAAAATGAGAAAAGACTGTGGGCATTGCAGGACATGCTGTGTCAGTTAACTTAAAGATAAGTCATCTGCTTATCTTACTAATTAAAAACGCTTCACAATCAAATTCTCTCATGACTCCATGTATCTCTTGTTGCACTGTAGTTGTAGGTCGCTGATTTGGCAGCAGCCAATACTCTGTTAACAGGTCCACTGTAGTACACAGTTGGCGTTGTTACTTTCATCACACAACAAACCTACAGGCTGAGTTTGGTTCTGCACATTGACCTCGTCATCAAAGGACGAGCTATGGCACCTACTTTATAACAAGAAAAAAAAAAAAAAAAAAGAAAAAAAACCCCTCTAAATTCAGTAAGTCCATCATAAAAATTGTAAAACGCCAAAATACACAACAACGTGGTATTGCAACGTTATTCATTACACATACTGTGGCAAATCAATAATACCACTGTCAGTAACATTAAATGTCAGCAAACAGTTAATTTCTACAGAAGCCATGTATGGTCTGTGGTTACTGTACTTAGCAGGGTTTAGGACCCAGGGGAACTCTGTGGCAGGCATGCATTCAGTGCACAGGGCTAGCTCACATACTTGACCATCAGCGATGCCTTTGCGTGTGATAAGCCCCTCCGGTAAAAAATAATAATAATAATAATAAAAATATGAATCCAAATTTCAAGCTTCTTGGGCAACAACATATTCTCACATAATCCTAAGCAATGTTGGAAAATAGCATACTTTCTGTAAACTATGCAGGACTGGTTTTAATGGTGGGACATGGGAGCAAGAATGATGTTTGTGGTAAGCACTAGAGATCACAAAAACACCAAAAGCCAATGACGCTCAAAAAAACAGCGCTTCAGTTAATAACATATTTTGTTGCCAAAGTGAAAACGGAGATGAAGAAAGTTACATATGCAGAGACCTTAACATGTTGAGACTAGTTCACCAAATCTAGTAGACGTGTTCCCAGACTCACAAATTGCAAATTATTCTGCAGGAAAGTTTAAGGCCCTTGTGGCCGTCAACAAATGTCGCCCGTGTGACCAGGCCAAAGTCACACAAAGAGTGAAAGGCGGTTCTGTTAAAATTTCAGCATCAACATTGCTTTAGAAATACATATTTTGATAACGTGTTTATATACAGCAGTAGTGTATTCATTTAAAATAGATTAGAAGATAGTTAACAATTAAATGTGTTTAACAGAGTTTTTAGCTTTTTCTAACTGTCCATTTCACATAAAATTATTTCACATAAAATCTATTTAAAAAACTTCTGACATAAATCTGCCACATATAATTTTAACGTTCTTGGGTTTGTTAAAAAACAAAACAAAAAAAAAACTCAATGATAAATAAGTACAGTAATTTACATGAAACACAAATGTCATGTAAATAATAAATCATAAATAAAACATAGATTATTTTTTTCTTTGTATTTTTCATTACCTTTTTGCTGCTTGACTTATCTGCAAGGCGGTGCTGGGATTTGAAAACCTATATCACACGAATAAAACACAATAATGTGACCTAATACCAGCAGTTACAGGATTTATCCACAACATTTTAGGGACTATTTATTAAGAACTGTTTTTTTTTATAATCAGTTCCTTGAGCATGAACTTCTAACATTTGGCAAAACAGCCGTAAACTTAATTAATCAAAAGAGATGTTAGAAAAACAGTCCTTTACAAAACATAATATAACTATATTGTTTATGTTATGAGAGAAACCTTCTGGACAAACCAGCCAAAAAAAACCAGGTATTGATATTAACGTAAACAGTATACTTACAGGTGAACAACTCATTGTACACAGAAGAAAGGTCAATGGAATCAACAACTTTAACATCTTTATATCTGTGAGTAAATGCATTTAGGTTACTATGAATTAAAGGCACATTTTAATACCCCAACAATCAATAGTATAAATTGTTATTCTTGAGGATACTGTTATTTATACTTAAATTTAAACATGCACGTTTTGTAGGATTTCACTCATTTAAGCTTGTAAATAATTTATTAGATCAACAATGTTATATATTTTTTTTAAAACATTAAAAGACAGATATATCTAGATAGATTGTTACACATTGTTTACTACTTGGCATTCTCTGATGCAACTGCAATTGAAAATCTAAACTGTTAAAACACTCATGATCAGTAGGATAGTAATCACTGAAATAAAATAAGGGTCAGCACTCCAAACATCAAATGTTAAGTACAGTAAAGGGTACAGAAAAGAGTAATTTTCTAAATTAAAGTGTTTTGTATGCAAAACACAAATGGAGACAGTAAAATATCATGACAACTAAATCACTGGATACCCCCAATGATTCCGCTTTAAAGCAAACAAACAAACAAAGAAACAAACAAACAAACAAACAAACAAACAAACAAACAAACTAATAAATAAATAAATAAATAAATAAGCAATGATGCACCTGATATTTCAGATAAATGAATTGTTTTTATAATGCTTACCTTCTTTGAGACACAGGGAAAAAGAATGGAGTGTGCTAATTTCCAAAGACCTGGAGGCAGTGCTGTGGACTGCTGTTTGCTTCACTGACTCCTTTGCTCTATATGTACACTGTATCAGGAGCAATGCCTATAAAAGGTAAGATAAAGTCATCATCAGATGAGACATCTACTATTTACCAAGTTAATAAACTCTATGCCTCATTTACAATTTGTCTAACCTCTTGTCATGAAATGATACTGAAATGCAATTACATGTTCCAATGTTTTTTCTGGACAACCAGACATTATATAAAGTGGTTTTGAATGAGGAAGAAATTCCAGTTACCTACTCTTTCATGTTTCCTTGTTAGCTCCCTATTGAGATATCCACTGGTCACCATGTTAACACGATCATTAGTCAGAGGGTTTACATTGTTTTCTGAATAATCCTACTACATTTTCCACTTCCTTTTATTAGGGTGTTGAAAATGCCCTTCTATTTAGGTTTATTAACTTAGTTTAAGGTACATGCATTATGAAAATAAAATGGAATTTAGAAGTAAAAGGAAAATAAATAACATATGTAATTAAATAAAGTGTGATTATCCCATAATTGTTGGACCTTACAAAATGAAATAATGAATTAATTACAGCACAGTGGAAAACAGGGTCCTAATTCCCAGTGAGTCCTTGGCAGAATACCCAGTAAAGGCAGGGTGAATGGAATAGTTAGTTTGAAGTGTTTGACAACTTTCCCTTAAACAGCTGACTGAATTTTACAGTGGGTCTGTCTGAATTTTCATGAATCTATCTCATTTTTTTACACTAAAGGGGAAGTTTCATAAGCTGCTCGTTTTATCTCCTAGTAATTCCCTCCCAAAAGCTAAATCACAAACAGTATCTTGTATAAATTGACACATCATACTGTATTCCTGTCTGTTTTGTTCAAGTTTTCTTTCCACCGTGCTGTCGATATATATATATATATATATATATATATATATATATATATATATATATATATATATATATATATATATATTTTCAATGATTCAAGGTTTTTTAAAAGCCAACATGATTATGGATGATACTCAGTTTAATGGTATGTTCCTGACTCATGTATGTGTGTGACTCATGGCTATTCCAACACAGCACTGCCCGTTACACTTAAAAACAGATTTCTTTCATTGAATGTAATATGCATGTTTACAATAACAATATAATCTGCACATGTGATACCAATATAGTAAATGGAACTGCAACTGGTACGATTTATGAAATCATTTTGTTAGCTGCAGTTTTAATGGCAGTTGCTTGGTCTTTCAAGCTGTTTTTAGAAATACAGTACAAATACATTGTATTCATTATATGGTTTCACTATATAAATGAACAAATTACTGATGGAACACAACCTGGCCATTTCTTATGTAGTTGTCTGCATAATTATTAAGTAGGACTAAAATGCATTTTGCAATAGAACATACAATGTTACAGCTTTTAGCACAATATTTGTAATTAACAGCAGCGTTGTATTTATAAGTATAAAGTAGAACAGAGAGAAAACATGACCATGTTATATTGCTTCTCTGCTTGCAGTACAAAATGTAGAAAAGAAAGTTCACCTAGTTTTTTTTTTTTTTTATAAATTATTATTAAATTACATTTTCTAAAATTAATAATTGTAATTTACTTTTTTTTTTTATAGATCTTTTTAAAAGTAAGTGGGTTAACAACACCATGGATTTAAAATATATCTCCCTGGCCTTAAATTGTAGTAAAATTGGTTCTCCTGTGCTGCAGGTATTGTTATGGACACCCGGCTTTCTGCACCATTTGCTGCGTCTGCAGTGGGCAATCACCATTCCATCGCCATCTACTACTGGGCCCATTGGATCCCCATTGCCATGGTAACACCCTTTAGGCTTTGTATAATAGGAGCCTTCCTTATTCCTGCCGGATATAGGCTGTGTTGTCCAGTGGTAAAAGAAAAGGTCACTGACTCACTGTGTGACCCTGAGCAAGTCACTTAACCTCCTTGTGCTCCGTCTTTCGGGTGAGTTGTTGTTGTAAGGGACTCTGCAGCTGATGCATAGTTCACACACCCTAGTCTCTGTAAATTGTTTTGGATAAAGGCGTCAGTCAAACAAAATGAAAATACAAAGTATTTATTTAAAAAATCCTTCTAAATTATGACATGTCCTGAATTTTTGGCAGACGTGATCTGGGCATCGGAATCAGGTTTTGCAAACTGCCCGTGACTGGCAGCTGCAGACTCGGGTTTCTGTAGTAGACTACTGTCGGTGGATTCCGTTTTTCTTTTTGCAACAGCTACCGACACCACCCAAGGAACATTAATAATGCTGATGATGTCATCAAAAAGAGGCGGATTTTCGTTCTTGAACGACTGTATATCCATTCATAAAGTGCTTTGTGACAGTCGCCTGTATTCTCAGATCATTTTATGAGTAGCAGTATGGACGACTTTCATTAGTTTTAAACAACATTCGTTTTATTACGGCAGTCAGGAAGTACTTCTATGAATAGGGCCCTTTATGTTGTGTTTTTGGTGAAATCAGGTCAGTTATTGTATTTTGCCTCATAATAACTGAATATATTTTATTTAAAGTGTGTAATGCATACAGTATAAACAGAAATACTGGAAAAAACACCAGTGTGTTACAAGTTTAATAGACTGTAGATCTACAGTACAACAAAAATTACACAGAAACGGTGTAGGCTCAGTAATGATCTATCCCTTGTTCTTGTGTTTTTGCTGCCATCAAGAGATATTGTAATGTATGAGTAAGTGCAAGATTCCGTTACAATGTTCTAGATAATTATATATATATATATATATATATATATATATATATATATATATATATATATATATATATATATATATATATATATATATATATTTAAAACAATGCTAGTATTTAAAATGTCTTGCTCACAAACATTTAATGTTTTACAGTATGTGTCTTGTGGCTCTCGACCATATGGAAATGTTGGTATGTGGCTCATAGTATCAGGAGGTTTGGAGACCCCTAGTCTATATATTCTGCAATTTATAATAAAGTTATGTTTGTCAGAGTGTATTTTTCTTAATGTCATAAATATTGGTCAACTAAATAAATATTTTAATGACCATAATTGAAACCCACTGAATATGTAAATCCCAGTACTAGTATGGTGGTGTGTGCATACTGTGGGTTATTAATGCATAAAGTGGATTCAGTTAATGGCTAATTGAATATCAATTAAATACTTACTGATTGAATCAATTGATGCTATTACATTGATGACATTATCTGGCCTAGTGTAAAATGATGTAATCTCTGAATTTCAAAGACATTACACATTACACAACCACTTCTTGTGCTTCCATGCATTCTTCCATTTTCTAAAGTTTATTATAAAGTGAAATGTCATTTATTTGATTAAGAAAATTTTAAGAAAAAAAACAAAACAAGTTGTGCTTTCAGGAAATTGTATTTAAATACATTTTAACTAGCATAAGGTAAATTGTGTTACATACATAGAAAAAAAGAATAACCTTGATATTCAAACAGCTTTCATTACACATTCTGTAAAGGTTAACATTTAAAAGCATCAGCTTCACCATGTTACAAAAAATATGAAAATAATGCAAAGGGCTGAGATGTCTAGTAATTTAATATTTGAATACTTACAATGAGTTACACAACCTGTTTAAAGCCCTACACTTTGAAGACTGCAGCTGTGTTGGTTTGCAGATTAAAAGAGTTTCATTCTTAGGGGTGCATGCTGTTTGGAAGTATAGTAGTTGACATCTGGTATTTCATTTTCTGAGGGCTGTGCAGCTGCTATGGTTGGCTTTTTCCCTGCAGAAGCTTGTGTGGTTCCTGGGGCAATGGATTGCACTGTGTCCTATGCTGCAGCTGGTGAGTTGCCTGGTGTTAGCATCCTAACCCAAGCTGGTGTGGTCAATCCTGCAGTAGGCAGTCTGGATTGAGGGGCTGGCTGGTTGCCTGTCTCTGACATG
The DNA here is from genome assembly GCA_030684275.1 of Acipenser oxyrinchus oxyrinchus. Taxonomy (NCBI): domain Eukaryota; kingdom Metazoa; phylum Chordata; class Actinopteri; order Acipenseriformes; family Acipenseridae; genus Acipenser; species Acipenser oxyrinchus. The sequence continues at coordinate 48,200,228 of CM060247.1, forward strand.
ACTGGCAGGCTTCCTTGACCTGTAGGAATAACTTCAGGGATCGTGGGGCCTCCTCCCTGGCCTGCTGGGAGAATTTCAACAGTTGGCAGCCCAGCTTCAGGTGCGACTGGGTTGGTTCCTTGACCTGTTGGGACACCTCCAGCAAATGGTATGCTGCCCTCTGCTCCTGGTACACTTCCGCCAAAGCTTGGAATGCTGCCTCCAAAAGCTTGTCCAGCAAAGCCAGGGATGAATCCCGCAAAACCAGGTGAGATGCCACCAGCAGCCTGTAGATAACACAGAACAAAAATACAGCCTTCAACACTGCAGTGTAGAATGTTTAGAAAACACTAACTTACACAGATTCTTTCACAACACATAATACAATGCAGGAATTGATTTGCTTGGCATGATGTAGTGTGGTGTTAAGAATTGATATGAGATATAATCTAACCTGTTCTTGCTTCCCAAGAATCATGCTTTCATAAAGATATTCCTTGTTTAAATTGAAAAACAATAGATTTAGTATTTTAATACCTGTAACTCTTCAGAGCTTACACTTCCAGAAGCACCACCCTAGGAATTTAGGAAAAAAATACAGCTTAATTATTACTACTAGTTGCTTGTTTTATCTGTTAATAATATACTTATGTTATTTGTATTTCCAACATAAAAAGTTTAATTGATTAATGTCCTTTAAAGCAGATAGATAAAAAAATACTTATAAACCAGGACCAGTGTCAGTAGTTTCATATATGGTTGTCTTTAAAATAGTGGCTTTATCAGCCACACTGTCATGAATAATGATGTTATTGCTATCATAATTATAAAACTTAAAAGTATGGTAAAAGCTCATCCCCAAACATGTAAGTGTATAGAATCCATGCAGTTTGGTTACTTTGTATATTACACTATGAAAATACAAAATGCAACATTTACCGCCATTCCTGGCTGAAGCTGTACGTAAACAAGTTGTGGGTACATCTGCATGACAAAGTAGACGGTTTCAGATTAAAGTCATTATAGTAATATTGTGCATTTAAATTCATATAGGTGCATTTACCATGAATTAGCTGCTTTATTAAAACATACCTGCTGTTGCTGTTCCTGCCCTGGCTGTGCCTGTTGTTGTGGGAATGCAGCAGGTATTAGAAAACTGTAACCAGGGAACTAAAACAAAAAAAGTGTTTTTAGATACCGGTATTTTAAACAAATATGTAATATGATGCATTTTTCACATAATAAAAGAAGAAAAAAAAAATCTGCAAAATATTGCAAAGTGTTTTTCAGTAATGCTGTGAAGTTGTTTTTCAGCTGTCTGCGCTGCAGATTGAATAACAGTACATGGGCACCACCTGCTGGTAAACTGAAGCATCGACTGTGCTGTGGGTAAGCTCGAAGCAAAAACACAGAAGAAAGTCTGCATCTTTACAGAGACAATCAGCTTCTCATTTGCACACCTTGAAGTGTTTTCTTGCACTTATACTGTAAGCGGCCTATAATATCATATAATATAAGCAGCATGCAGTTGTACTGAGAAAATTGCATGGGTTGAAATCATTTTCAGCCAATCAGAGCACTTGGTTTGTTCGGGCCATTTTATAACATGCACTGCCATCTCCTGGTTAGATATGGTGCGTATCTTGAAAAGAATAAACTGAAATCCTTAAATCATCATTCTACGCTGGATTGCTGTATACTGTATATTAAACTATTGAGTAAACAGTGCACAGAATATCTTCTAGCACACTGGCGAGTACCTGTGGTGTCTGGCCCTGTTGAACAGGCTGGTAGTGCATCATTGGTAAAAATCCAAAAGTAGGAAATATCTGTGAAAAAATGGAGGGGGAAAAAACTTTTCTTTTTTGTTTGTTTGTGCACTTAAAACCCAATAACTCACAGGGTTATTATATAAATAACATTCAAAGTTAGAATTTCACTAGAATGAACCCAACCAACTATACATGTTGTTATTTAAGCACAGTTAAGCCATAATATTCTATATTTTAACATTACTACTGTGCTGTTTTTATTTTGAGTTTGGTAATCGTTCTGTTGAATTTCAAGATAAGAAAAAACAAGAGAGACCACTCTATGAAGCTGGTAAAATTCCAATCAGTGTCAATGAAAAAGTAAATAAGAAAGTGTCCCTAATCCCCTTAAGAACCACAAAGACTTACCTGGGGTTGCTGGCCCTGATGACTTGGTTGCTGCCCTGGGGCATTTGGGATCTGGATCTGGTGCTCTGGTTGATCTCCACGTTGTCCTGGCTGTTGGTCCTGTTGTGCAGGCTGCACTGATGCCTGAGGTGTAGCCGGAACAGCCTGGAATACAGTCGGGTTTGTCATTGTAAATGTATGCATGTATACAGCTTGTATTAGTTTTTTTTTTTTTTCAATAAGGTCCTACAGTCCTACTCAGTGGAATGGGTTTGGGACACCTCCAGAGATGTCACTGAATTACTTTTCGTAGGCTACAACAGTGCTAAAGAATGTGTTAAGTTTAAAGAACAAACTGTTGATTTTTTTAATGTCTATTCCCCCTGGATGCATTGTATAATACTACTGTACATTCCCACTATAGGGATGGAAATACGACTTTAAGACTAACCATTGCATATCCATTCCTGGTTTTACTATGCGTTTAATAAGACACACCTGAGCTTATTCCCTATACACCGGGGCTAATCAAGCACCAATTAAAACCTGGAATATGTGACATTGCTATGTAGTGGGAGTCTTATTTTAATCCCTGCCACTATTTGCACTGATAAGCAGTCTACTGTCCGTTATTGTTTGAGGATTGGTGAGATGTAGGCTGTTCAAAATGACACTTTTGGTAAATACTTCAAAATATGACCAATAACGTAATTGTTTCCTATGCGTCTAAAAAGTTAGCCAGCTTAAATATGTCTTTAATACTAAAGATTTAAACTTACTGTTGACTGCTGTGGTGGAACCTGATGGAACAAGACTGGTGATTCATATTCATACTGCAAAAAGGGAATAGATAAGGTAAAGGGGTGTAATGTTTCATATTTAACATAATGCAATCATATTTACAATATGTGTAAACTGAAAACTGCATATGGTCATATTGTTAAAAGGCACAGCTACCTGTTGATTCCTGTTTATCAGCCTCTCCTGTTGCAGTCCAGGCAGGTACTCTACGAGTTGAAAATTAGGAGGTAGTTGAGGGGATGATTGAGGGAACTGTGGGGGTTGTTGAGGGTACTGCTGTGGGGGAAACTGAGGAGGAAATTGTGGGGGTTGCTGTGGAGGCCGCAGAGGTGGGCTTTGACCCTGGGGCTGCCATGGTGTCTGCTGCCCTGTTATCTTTGGGGGTAAGGGCTGTGCTGAGGGGAGGTTCAATGAGGGGAACATCTGAAACAAAGTTGACATTTTTTTAATGTTACAAATACAATTCATAAATATCATATCAATAAAATTCAACCATACACGACCACTGAACTACACACATTGATATTTACTGTACCATAAACCCTTCTAAACTTGTGTATTAGTAGTATATCTGTACTGCCTTTAATTGTATTACTTTATTTGCCCATTGATAACTTTATTACAGAATGCAAATCAACTTTTTGAAAGCACATCGGGAATTAATCAAATGTTACGATAATTTGTGAATGCAAAAACAAAGGCATTTCCAGATCAATAAATTGAAGGATTAGAAGGGTGTATATTTTACCTGAGAGTGCTGTTGCTTAAACCTTTTATAACGAGCAATATCTTGCATCATCTAAGAAGAAAAAGCATATATTTTAAACAGTGTTATCATTTTGCAAAGAAATGTTTGCTTGCTAAACCATCAATTTATTTCACTTGAGTTTAATCATGCGGTTCTCACCATCAGCATAAACTTAAAAGTGACCAAGCAGTTAAAGTGATTAGTAATGAATATTTGGAAGAATTATTATTATTATTATTATTACAAATGTTGAGCCATTAGCCATTAGATTCTTACTTCAACACACTGTAGGTGTGGAAATATTGGTTGAGTTCTTAATATACAGCTTAATCTGAAAATGTTTTAATACTTACCTCAAGGCTGATACTGGGATATCTCAGCATGCCATGCTGTGGCTGCTGTGCTTGCTCCTGTGCTTGTATCTGTTGCTGCATCTGTTGATGCCACTGGTGGTATACCTGAAGCTGAAAACATGTAAAGAGATATATTGGCAACTTTTCTGGGAGCAACAAAACTCATTGGAATTTACTGATACAATTAAAAAAAGAAGACAAAAAGTACTTACTGGTACACTGCATGTTGTACCTAAAAGGCACATTAGGACAACTACAGCCTTCATTGTGGTTCAACTGAAATAAAATCGATGCATTATCCAACACTAAAAGAAGGTTTGAAATTCAGAGGGAGACATGTATTTCATTTTGTAACCGATTATTGAAAAATAAAAGCTCTGTTGGCAAATGTAACCATACAGGTTTCTAAAATATTTAGCTTTGCAAATCAAACAAAAATGTTAGAAACTTCCTTCTGACACTTATCTCACACGAGGAGCTCAGAATGTAAACTACACATCCAATTCCATAACAGCAACACACTACTGTGAAATAGAAATGCCTACAGTTAATTTCAGTACAGATAGCATCTTGGATTTATTCAACCTTCACAGGTAAAATTTCTGAAATGGAACAGGTTTATTTGAAAACAATACATCTGTAAAAACCTACATTACTTGGCAAAGTTAAGATAGATAAACTGATTTTTTTAAAATAATGTGTTCTAATTTACAATATATCAACAGTTTAAGTATATCATATATCATATCATAATTTAATGCGTACACATTTTTAATGTTTACCTTGTTTGGAAAAAGACGCTCCGAGATAACCGCTTCACTCGATTGAAAAAGCTTCTTTACTATCTGTATGAGAATCCTTCAATCCAAGAGAAATTTAAACCCTGTCTCCTGGAGAGAAGAACCAATGAGATTTAGCAGAATATATGACCTCATAGACACTTTTCCTTCCACATGCAGGGATTTTGATACAGACAACCTCTGATTATACTTAATTACATGTTGTCTTATCTTGCAATACAACAGGTGTCTGAAAAAAGTCTTAAACGTGACAACTATAAAATTTCAACCACTGACTGGAAGGTGAGACCTGAGTTGCTCTGGTGGCAAATTTCTTGCAGAATAAAAAAAAAAAGATCCGTTAACAGTAGATTTTTATATTATGTGAAGACAACTTTAACTGCATGCACAACAGTCATTGTATTCTTATTACTGGTAATATATATTTTGATAATTTGGGTTTCTTTTATCAAGGAGTAATTTGGCCATTGCATAAATCAATAAAATAAGACCCTGACAGTAAACCCTAACCCTAACACCAACCCCCAAAATAAAAATATTTTAGGACTAACCCTAACCCAAACACAAACATTTACCTTAACCCTACCCTAACCACATTTTCACGGGATCCAATCCCATCCCATAGACTTTAATGTTAATGGATTTCGGATATTAACAACTGTATGCCGCTTAATGACAACTTTGTTTTACAATTTCTACACACACGAATACATCGCGCGCACGCAACGCATGATCTATTTATGTATCCGTTTTCATAACACAGATGTACATTTATTGAGTCTGATTGTCGTCTGTCATCATGGCTTCAAAACGTGTCAGACGTTTCTATAGCCGATAAAGTTCGGATTCTGGAAACACTACGTGAACCCGGTGCTAAACAAGTATGGGTAGAAAAGTTTGTCATCTCAAAATCTGTTGTATTCCGCATTTTGAAATTGGCTACGAAGCTGCACGCAAAATTAAAAGTGATTTACAGCTGGAGGTGGCAAACCGTAAAAAACAAACAACTACTTCTTTTAAAATGATGCTTCTGTATTAAATGTAAGTAACGAATACGAAGTTTGTTCACTGTTTTTAAGGATACTGATAGTGTGTTATTGTAGTACTATGTGTACAATACAGTACTGTGTATACCATTTTGGTTTACACATCCGTGTAGTATTAGTAAACAGTTGTTTGTTCTGATATTTGGTGTTTTTCGTGTTTATTTTTTAACACTGTAATGAACCAAGACGTGTATTTCAGTGCGCTGTTTCTACAACTATAGTATACGTAGTTTTTTTCCATATACAGTACATACACTTGAAAATGTGGCTTTTCGCTTAATAACAACGTTCGGTTAATAACAACTTTTTGCTGGGAACCGAGAGGTTGCTAATAAGCGACATCTACTGTATGTGTGTGTGTGTGTGTGTGTGTGTGTATATATATATATATATATATATATATATATATATATATATATATATATATATATATATATATATAAAATACATAGTGACAGTATTATATGACCTCGCTATCTTTCATTTATAGCATGTGGTTCAGGTAAAAATTGATTCAATATTTTTTTTATTAACCTCTTATAATGAATCAATTATAAGCTTTATGGATGATACCAGACAGAATCAATATGAATAGTGCATATCGTCTGTAAAAGTAAACATATTAAGATTCACAAGGTGATTAAGTAATTTCCTTCAAATTAGAGGTTGAGTAAGCTTAACAGTTATAATTATTTGTCTTGGGTAGAGGGAATGCTACCACAAACATTTTGAATTTGCTGTTGTAGGTGAAACTAAGGGCATAAGCAAAGTATTTTGCACCACTTAGACTCTCAGTGAGAAATGCAACTTGTGGTGTTAGGCGGGCTCCCGAGTGGCGCATCTGGTAAAGTAGTTCTCCGACGCTGTAGCTTTGGGCTGGCGGCATGGCGGGCCTGCAGAGTGAAAAGAAGCGGTCAGCTGACAGCACACGCTTCGGAGGAGAGTGTGTGTTTGTCTTTGCCACTCCCAAGTCAGCGCAGGTGTGGTAGAAGTGAGCTGAGCCTAAATACAATTGGACATTCCAAACTGGGAGAAAACTGAGTAAAATAAATAAGAAAAAAAGTGTGTGGTGTTATAAAACAGTGTCAAGTGTCAATCAAATCTAAAATAGTTATGCATCCATGTTTAGAGGTTCAGGTATCAGCCTCACTGTTTGTCTACTTAACTTAATGTCTTATGTTTTACCTTACAGTATTTATTCGATTGACTGTTTTAGTTTTGGCTGAATACCCTGTATTTCTTGGCTCATCTAGTTGCATCAATGGGGCCCTGATTGTAAACCCAATAAATAGAAAAGGTGTGTAAATAAGCTAAAGTTGTAGTAATAGTCAATCACATCTGGATTTCACAAAGACATCTGGGATAGTTTTCTGCAATGGTGACTACCAAAATTAATTATATTTTAACAGAAAAACGATAGGTTGCGGATGCAACCCCGGTTCCCTGAAAGAGAAAATAACCATGAAGTATGGGATATTGCCGTCAGGCAGTAGCGATTGGCTGAGCTTTTATAGCAAAGCTGCCGATAGGCCTCTGCGCGAGCTGCCACGTAAGCCCGCCCCCTTGGGAGCTTACTATACGCAGCGCGCAGAGACTCACTTCCTCTTTTGCTCTTCAGGCCGTGAAGGCTTCTGGAGCGACCTCGCGGCTTGATGGTTATTTTCTCTTTCAGGGAACCGGGTTGCATCTGCAACCTATCGTCCCTTTCAAGTCGAAAATAACCATCAAGTATGGGAACAGTGTACCCAAGCCGTCGCGAGGGAGGATTCTCGGCAGTAGGACAGACTTACGCCATAACGCAACTGCGTAGGGAATACATCTACGCATATGCGGAGCTGCGCCTCAGCGTCTATGCTCGCAATGACACCTGTCCTAAGGTGGAATATTCAACACCATGCTGTGAACCACTCTATACGTCCGCATCCTGAGGCATCATAGAGTGTAGTACAGATGCTCCAAATAGTGGAGCAGAGGAATCCAGTACGTTTAACCGGTAAAACCTCATGAAAGTATGCGGTGTAGCCCAACTGGCTGCAGCGCAAATGTCAGACACCGGCACCCCTCTAAAGAGGGCCCAGGATGTCGCCATACCCCTAGTGGAATGTGCCTTCAACTGCCCTGGTGGCGGAAGGCCTGCAGATTCATAAGCTAATTTAATAGCATCCACTATCCAGTGGGAAAGGCGTTGTTTAGACAACGGCTGACCCAAAGTCTTAGAACCATGGCATATGAACAATTGTTCTGTTTGCCTCACAGCCATTGTACGGTCAATATAACATCTCAATGCCCGCACGGGGCAGAGCATGTGTAACCGTTCTTCCTCTGGGGAAGAAAAAGGAGGAGGATGGAACGCCATCAACTCGACTGGTTGGTTCATATGAAACGGGATATGACCTTGGGTAAAAGGCCGGATTTGGACGCATGGAGACCTTAGTACCGTCTCCTGCGAAAGGAGTACATGATGAATGCACTGAAAATGCGTGTAACTCTCCCACGCGTTTTACTGATACCACTGATAGCAAAAACGCAGTTTTTATAGACACGAAGCTTCATGTCCACGCTGTGGAGAGGCTCGAACGGTGCCTTGGTAAGGGCTTCTAGCACCACGTCAAGGCTCCATGACAGTAAACTGGTCGTCCTCGGAGGCCGCAAACGCCTTCGCCCTTCAGGAACTGCGATGCCAGAAAATGGCAACCTGGTGATAAACCGTCAATGCGTACATGGCAAGCCGATATGGCGGCTAAGTACACTTTAAGTGTAGAGGAGATTTCCCCTCATCTAACAGTTTCTGTAGAAACTGCAATATCACTGCCATAGGGCAGGATATTGGGTCATGGCCCTCCGCCAGACACCAACCTTGAAACAACTGCCACTTGTACGTATACTGTGACCTAGTAGAGGGTGCTCTAGCACTCTGAATGGTCGAAATCACCGCCTTCGAGAGCCCTAAAGCTGACAGGCGCTCCCGTTCAGGGGCCAAGCCCATAGCTGCATGAGCTTGGGGTTCGGGTGCCATAGCCCTCCTTGGGCTTGGGACAACAGGTCCGCTCGCAGAGGGAGCTCCCTCGGCCGACTGTGCAACAACTACACCAGGCTCGGGAACCATATTCTCCGAGGCCACCGAGGAGTGATTAGAATCACTGTCGCTTGCTCTACCGTGACCTTCTCTAAGAAGACGGGGAGCATCGGAATCGGTGGAAACGCATACAGGAGCCCTGGCGGCCATTCGTGAGCCAGTGCATCGACTCCTAGGGAGCTGTCGAGATCCTTCACTGAGAACCATAGGGGGCAGTGCGTGGTCTCTTGCGAAGCAAAGATATCTACCTGGGCTGTGCCGAACCATTCCCAGATGCGCTCTACCACTTGAGGGTGGAGATGCCATTCGCCGGCAAGAGGGCCTCCTCTGGATAGGAGATCCGCTGCGTAATTGACTCTGCCCGGTAGGTGAACTGCACGCAGAGAGGTTAAACGCGGTTGTGCCCATAGCAACATCCGTGCTACCATCCGGTGAAGACCGGGGACCGCAAGCCGCCCTGGCGGTTGATGTACGCCACAACTGTGGTGTTGTCTGACCGCACTAACACATGCTTGCCGAGAAGCACTGGCAAGAAGTGTCGGAGGGCGAGGTCCACCGCTCTGAGCTCTAGAGCATTGATGTGGGCTGACCGCCAGGGTCCTGACCACACACCGCGGGTCCCTGCACCGTTCCAGACTGCTCCCCAACCTTGGTTGGAAGCGTCGGTCGTGATAACTTCCCTTCGGAAGATGGGACCCAAGCGTACGCCCTGGTGGATGTTCGACGGAACTTTCCACCAGCGCAGTGCTTCCCAGCAGGCTAGGGATACCGTCAACCTGCGGTGTTTGTCTCTCCGCAGATGCAACACGAAGGCATTGAACCAGGCCTGCAGAGGTCTCTGGTGTAGTAAGCCCAAAGGAAGGGCTTGTGAGGCGGCAGCCATCAACCCCAGCATGCGCTGACACAGCTCCATGCTGACTGTTTGTCTCAACCTGAATAGGGAGAGACACCGCTCCATCGAGGCAACTCTTTGTGTCGACAGGGTCGCTTCCATGGACACTGAGTCCAGATGCAGACCCAAGAATTCGGTCTGTTGGCTCGGCACTAGGCGGCTCTTTTCTGAATTGATCTTCAGACCTAGCCGCTGAAGATGGTCTGTAACCATCACTGTGTGCTGTGCCACCTGCTCCTTCGACTGCGCGCAGACGAGCCAGTCGTCCAGATAATTCAGCAGTCGGACACCTTGAGCCCGCAAGGGAGCTAGAATGGCATCCATACATTTTGAAAAGGTTCGAGGAGCTAGTGACAGGCGAATGGAAGGACACAAAACTTGTATACCCTGCTCTGAAATGCGAAACGCAGATACTTCCTGTGACCGGGCAGATGGGAGCGTGAAAGTGCGCATCTGTCAGGTCCACGGTGGTGAACCAGTCGCCGTGTCGGACTGACTGAATGATGTGCCTGTGCGTAAGCATCCTGAATGATAACACCCGCAGGTTATTTGTTCAGTACTCGCAGATCTAAAATAGGACGGAGCCCGCCGTCCTTCTTGGGCACCAGGAAGTATTTGGAATAGAACCCTGGTCGATCAGAGCAGGGTCTACTTGTTGAATGGCACGCTTGCTGAGCAATGCCTGTATTTCCACATTCAGAGCTGAGGACTGAACCGAAGTCCTTTACTGCAGTTATAACCACTCCCCGGAAGGGGGGAGGTTTTAACTGGAACTGAAGGGTGTACCCGGTGGATATAGTTTTGTGCACCCAGATGTCGTTGGTGCATTGTTGCCAGAACTGGAGCTGGGAGGAACTGGCTGCCAGGTGTTCTCAGGGCTGTTTAGGCTGGGCTCGTTCGCGAGGGCCTGGCCAGAGCCCCAAGGGCGTGGCCTGCCACCACCTCTAGGGCGCCACCCTCCGCGCTGCGGTCTTGAAAATGGAGGTTGACCGCGCGCTGCTGTGCTTGAGGGAGAGGTCTTAGTACCCCCTGGCCGTGGCTGGTGCTGCGGTGGTGTCCTGCGCCACTGATGTTCCTGAGGCCGCTTCGGCTGGAACGGCGGTTTTGGCCACATTTTCGCCATTTGCTGCGACGCCTCCCGCGCCTTGGCGGAGCGTTGCAGCATCTCCTCCACCACTGGACCAAATGTGTGTCCCGGTGTAATTGGGGCATCCAGCAACGGGGCCTTATCAGGTTCCTGCACTCTCGCCTGCGAGAGCCAGAGCTGCCTTCTGGCCACCACCAGAGACGCGATGCTCCTGCCCTGAGCCCACGCGTTGAGCTGGGCCAGCTTCACCAGCAGTTGACTGACGGTCCCCAACTTCGCTTCTGAGGGCGCAAGGGCACTCAGGTAGGTCTCTAATTAGTGCCGCTTGGTAGACCGTCAGCAAGCTGGCCACATTAGAGAGCTTGACCGCCTCTGTGGCGCAGCGTACCCCTTTTGAGGTGTACCTCAGTGGTCCTGCACTGCTTATTGGGGCATGCAGGATCTTTCGTCAGCCCCGATAATGTTGGCGTCTTCACCAACGCGGCGAACGCAGCGTCCACAGGTGGGAAGGACGCCAACCCAGCCTCATTTGCCCCATGCATGTTAAAGGCCGAGGCCTTGCGAGAAGTCGCAGGGGCAGAGGCCGGAGCCCCCCAGGTGGACTGCACCTCCTTAATAAAGTCTGGGAATGCCGGAAGCATCCTGGACTGATGGGGCTGGGCTGAAGGACACTGCATCGATATCCCACTCCCCTTGAGACTGCACTGGAAGGGCGACGACCGGTGCAGGTTGTGGAGGGGCCACTGGCTGACTAGCAATGGGCCCAGTCGGTTGTTCTGGGACTGGAGGCACCACATTTGCTAGGGACATGAGGATGGACTGCTGCCCCATCATAACCTCCATAAATTGAGACATTTTGGAGGTTAGCTCCGCCACCCCCGACCTGTCTCTGTATCGCCTGTCCCGACGAGGGAGCGAGGCGTGCTGTCCGTCGAGGCGATCTGGAGTGCGACCTAGACTCCCGACGGGGCGCACCCTACGAGGGAGGGGCTGCGTTCCCAGCGCGTCTGGTGGGGGACCTCTGACCAGCCGTTAGCTGGGAGGACGGGCTCCTGGAGAGCTGCAGCCGCCCTGGCGGCGTCGCCGTCGACGACGGCGGGGCAGAAATGGTGTGGGACGATCCAGAGGAAGGAGAGTGCCCACCCACTGCTTTCTTCGCCCTTTGGCGGAGGGTGCGTGTTTGGAAACCAGCACAAAGATGGCAAAAAGCCCTATCCGCCAACGCGGATGCGGCGTGCTCTGGCCCCAGACACGCCACACAATCATCGTGCGGATCGCTGGCAGGCAGCTTTGCCTGACAGGTCACGCACCGATGAAAGCCCGACATCTCTGTCAAGCGCGGCTCAACGAACGCCGAAAGTGCGTCGAGCACCGAAGCGCCGAAGTGCCGAGCGCCGAGCGCCGGCGCCGAGCGCCGAGCACCGGCGTCGAGCGCCGAACACCGGCGTCGGCGCCGAGCGCCGAAGCACCGAAGCGCGCGGCGTCGGCGCCGAGCACCGAGCGTCGGCGCCGAGCACCGAGCGCCGAAGCGTCGAGCGCCGAGCGTCGAGCACCGGCGTCGAAGCGCCGAGCGTCGAGCGCCGAAGCGCCGAGCGCCGAGCGTCGAGCGCCGAGCGCCGAAGCGTCGGCGCTAAGCACCGAAGCGCGTCGAAGCACCGAAGCGTCGAGCACCGAAGCGTCGAGCACCGAAGCGTCGAGCACCGAGCGCCGAAGCGCCGAAGCGCCGAAGCGCCTAAGCGCCGGCGCTAAGCACCTAAGGTGCGTGCGTCGAAGCACCGAAGCGCCGAAGCGTCGAAGCATCGAAGCGCCGAAGCGCCGAGCGCCGAAGCGCCGAAGCGCCGGCGCGTCGAGCGCCGAAGCGCCGAAGCGCCGAAGCGCCGAAGCACCGAAGCGCCGCGAGCGCCGAGCGTCGAGCGCCGAAGCGTCGAGCGCCGAGCACCGAAGCGCGTCGAGCGCCGAAAGCGCCGGGCGTCGAGCACCGAAGCGCCAAGCACCGAAGCGTCGAGCGCCGAGCACCGAAGCGCCGAGCGCCGAGCACCGAGTCCCAAGCGCGAAGCGCTGCACCAAGCGCCAAGCGCTGCACCAAGCGCCGAGGCGCTGACACCACGCGGAGTCCGAGTACCAAGCGGAGAGACGCTAGCACGAGACGCCTGAGCGTCAGCTGACCCGCAGAGCGGAGACGCTAGTGCTGGTACAGTGTCTGATGCTTATATACTTACCTAGGTGCTAAGGGAATATGTGCTTTGGTGGTTGTCTTCCTAATGGGACGCTGCAGCAACACTATAGTGCTTAGTGACTGTAAGCGTACAGCTACCACGCGGTAGGGATGGAACACACCGCAGTGGAGTAATATATAGAGGCTGCAGAGCAGGCTCCACACACACGCGGTCTAGCCAGGCAAGACCGAGGCTGCAATGGGCGCGTGGCCAAAGGCCAACGCAACGCGCGTCCTAACAAATATATATATATATGTACAACAAATATAAAATATATTACAAAAACCCAAAAAACACACGATAACAATTATAAAATAATTATAGTAATAAGGAAAGACGGAGACCACGAGAATAAACAGAAACGCGATGCCAAAGCAAAGCGTGAAGGAATATATAATGTAATATAAATTATATACACAATTATATAAACCGAAAATACCAAAATAATAATGAGTACAACTGAAATAAACTCGGAGAAGGGGCAAAAACCAGCTTCTCAAGCCTAAGCTTAATGAGTACAATCAGTCGACAAGCTCTAATTACCTACCGCTACCAATGCTGAAGACAGAAGAGGAAGTGAGTCTCTGCGCGCCGCGTATAGTAAGCTCCCAAGGGGGCGGGCTTACGTGGCAGCTCGCGCAGAGGCCTATCGGCAGCTTTGCTATAAAAGCTCAGCCAATCGCTACTGCCTGACGGCAATATCCCATACTTGATGGTTATTTTCGACTTGAAAGGGAACTATTGTTTTTAATGCTAAATGTTGGTGCTTTGACTAAGGTTGGTGAAATTATAAGCAGTGCTTTTACACATATTGTTTATTTATTTTATTGCACATTTCTTTTTAGTTATTAATATTTTTGTAGGAAAACTATGTAGATTTCACTTTATTTATTTATTTGTATTGTGTGAATTTGAATTTCACTGTGTGTTTGTTTATTTATTTACACTGTTTATTAATTTGTTTGACACTGATTGTCACTGCATAAACGATTCCGCTGCTGGACCTGATAATTGATCACAGGTGTTTGTAATAATAATTAACTGAAAGCTTGTTAACAAATCTCGAACGGGTATAAAAGGTTTAGGATTACAGCTGGCGGACAAACTGCTATTTGTGCGGATCTGGCGCTGCTGTTCTCTCGTTTTAAGGGGAGGATTGGGCTGTGTACGTGAGCTGAAACAGATCAACTACCTGTGTGGTCCAGTGTTCCAGTCATTTTTGCTGGCATTGATCTTGCGGAGCCTTTTATTTGAAGAAAGGAGAAACTGTCTTGGCATTTTAAGTCTTATAATTGCCCTCCTTTCTTTGTGTTTTTATAAATGACCGTGGTGTTTTCTTGTCTATGTTTTAACTGTATGACTTGCTTGGCATTTTAATTATTTTAAGATTACTAGTATTTTAAGATATGCAAGTTTAGAATTATTGTTGTACCAGTGTCTCTCCTATTCCCCTGTTTTGCTACTAGTTTACTGAATACATCTTTGTTAATTTCAATATACTCTGTGGTTAATGACTCCGTATGTGTGTTGTCCCTTTACCCCTTCCAGTGCCAAATACAAAGAACCTGAGCTGAGGTAATCTATTTATCTGTGTTGTTTTTATTTTGGGTGTTAATTACACCTTGGCGTAGTCGGACTACAAATTAAAAATTTTAATCAAATATTATTATATGCTTTATTGTTATCCCTGGTCGGTTTCTATAGGGTGCTTGCCACAGAATTGTTGATTTAACCATTATAATCTGTATTTCACTTGCAAGCACTACCTACCATCCAATGGAAAGCATAGCAGAATTAATGTCTCTTTTGGTTTGTTCACCCAGGAAGAGCTGAACTGTAAATAAGGGGTGACAGGAAGATCTAGACAGCAGAACTGAAGCCCTGTTCCAAATACAATAGCCTGTGGTTCTGATGTCACTTCGTAAGAAAGGCTAATGGCGAGACTGAGGTAAGAAGTTTTTCCAAATATGTTGACTGAACAAAACCTTCCTCTAAGCCCCTGACTTCCAAAACCTTAATGTTCCCCCTGGGAATGTTGAGCTTTATTTTGAATCCTCAAAGTAAAGCAGATACTGTTCAAAACACAGACAAAACCAGGACAAATTTAGTTATTTTGTCCGGTGATTAACATTTTTTTATCATTATTCACAACTTTGAACTTCTTTAGGCTTTGAACTTCAACAAGGCACATAGGACAAGTCTATTTTCTGAAGTATATCTCTCAGGTTCCATGGGAATTTAATTAAAAAAATATATAATTTATGGTAATTTTGTGCTGCTGAATCAGGGTAACATATTTAACAGATTTTTGTATGATTGAATAATGTTTAGGCTCCTTGTCCTCCTGAATCTGAAAACTTTATTACATTTGTTCCCAGAAAATACAGATCCCTAATAAGAATGACTATACTATGCATGGGACATCTACATATAGGCATCTGCAGGTACAATACATCTCAATAGGGTACTATTTGTCGTACACACAAAAGCCCAAACACTGTCAGATACACAAAATGTCTAACACGCTTAACTTTAACAGTTCCTTTAACTACAGAATACGTAAATAAACTAACCACCTTGTAAATAATAAAGGTGAAATGTCTTCCATCTAATATTATCATATTGACAGAGGGCAATCAACCTTGAAGTCAAAAAATATTATCATAGTTGTTTTGATATTTAAATAGTGTGTTGGCTGAAAAGCCCCATAAAGTCTGGTAACTGATAAGATTTTTTTGCAATACCTGTCAAATTTCTGTTTACCTGACTAAAAAAGATGTATGTTTTATTCAGGCAGACTTGTAACTGGGACAGACAAATATGTCACTGAAGACCGAAAATAACATACACAAAACCAGCCATAATTGAGCCTTGAGGTATTCCATCATTAACAGGCTTGAGTTCGAACAGACATTACCTATACTTGGTCCTACTTTCTTTCTGACAGGTAGGATGCAAGCAACCACATAATAGCATATTATTTAAGTTAGGGGATTTCTCTCTAAGCATGAACAGGCTGTGATTCAGTTATCCATCTTTTTGGTTTGATAACACCAATGGTGTCAAGATGATCCTGTTATTTAAAAAAAAAACTGTTTGATAGAAAGTTTATCCTTAAACCTGTTTTCATAAAATTGATTTAAAAAAAGATAATTGTTCAAAGTGACTATTTTTGTGGCAGTGAA
This sequence comes from Acipenser oxyrinchus oxyrinchus, assembly GCA_030684275.1. Classification (NCBI taxonomy): domain Eukaryota; kingdom Metazoa; phylum Chordata; class Actinopteri; order Acipenseriformes; family Acipenseridae; genus Acipenser; species Acipenser oxyrinchus. The sequence goes on from CM060247.1 coordinate 48,216,570, forward strand.
ATAATGGACCCAATTCACAAAGCTTTAACTTGTGAGTTATTTGAAGTATGTGTTGATGGTGTGGCTGACCTAAGGAACTGCACATGCAAGTAGCGTGTTGATTTGAGTTGTATAAATAAAGTTTGTTGAAATGTATAAGTTTGAGGTTTAGAATTCCCTCCCTAATAAGACGTGTGTGGAATGTGGCTAGGCATTATAATTGATTTATTGATTATCAATGAACCCTGGCCACATGCTATGCAAGAGGAAAATCAGTTCCTTTGTTCTCAACAAGCTGGAGATGGGTGCGAATGGTCCGTAGCTGGTTTCTGACTAGTCTGGTAAGGTAAGAAACAAATGATTTGTGCATATTACTATAACATACATTAAAATAATAGTATGTTGTTAAAAAATAAATCCTGTGTTAAATTGTTTAGTTCCATGTAAGCAAATTAAACAATTGTTGATTTATAAGCTTTTAATGACTTTACTGTTCTCCTTTTTGATCCTTAAGTTTACTCAAAATTTCTTAGCAATGAGTGCTGTAAATTAAATTGTGGGTTGTTGTGGTTACTTAAAAAGAGACAACCAAAGCTGTACATACAAGACTTGTAAAATAATTATCTGCAATTGCTCATTTTGCTGTACAGTTAGTAGTGGAGCCTGCTGAAGCAACTTGCGTATAAATGTAACCTACAAATAGATGCTTCAACAGTTGCCAGAAAAAGGAGAAAGTTTACTTGTGTTCCATGATCTACTTGATAAAATTACACTGTAGTTTTCATACAACTGAAATTCATTCACGAATAAACACCAAGGCGGTCTTGGGTCGTGCAGAGGGGGACAAATGCACTTGCCAGTAGCTGCTTCGGAGATCGAGAGAGGAGAACCACTTTGATCCGGACACCAGATCCAGGGACTCATCTATACAGGGGAGGGGTTATGAGTCCTTCTCCGTCACATTGTTAAGGTGCCGGTAGTCGACGCAGAAGCGCCACTTGCTGTCCTTCTTGGGGCTGTCCGATGGCTCAATGATGCCGGCTTCTCTCATCTCTTGGAGAACCTGTTCTGTAGCCTCATGACGTGCCAGTGGTTGTCGGCGGGGGCGCAGCTTGATGGGATGGCCGCCCCTGTCTCGATCTGGTGTTGGACCAGATGTGTCCGCCCCACGCTGACGGTGATAGTGAGACAAATTTTATGGCAAGTAAGAACCAGCATTGCAACCTTTTTTGTAACTTGTACATACATGCATGTACTGTAACAATTACAGTTTAAACACAAACTTACATTAGTAGTCAGCACTTGTCTATGATAAAGTACATAAATGGTCTACCATAAAAGAGCATGTAGCTGTTAAAAAAACAAACAAACAAAAAAAACACCTCATGTCTAGGTAGTTCCTGTAATGCATGGGACAAGCCATGACCATATCCTAAAATCAATTGCACTCATTATATTCACATTAGAAATGGAGAAGATTGTTAGGTATACTAAGCACATGTGTTATTACTAGATGTGTTACCTTATTCAGTTTGCTTAAAATTGCAATTATTGATAGCGCTGCATGTTTTTGAAACTGCAAAGATGCATGTAAAAGCAAAAGAAAAGCAATTCTATTAACTACACCCACATTTACAACCATTATCCAGGTGTTTTGTGAAATTTGTGTTTATTAGTTCAGTTTAATACAGTGCCTTGCGAAAGTATTCGGCCCCCTTGAACTTTGCGACCTTTTGCCACATTTCAGGCTTCAAACATAAAGATATGAAACTGTAATTTTTTGTGAAGAATCAACAACAAGTGGGACACAATCATGAAGTGGAACGAAATTTATTGGATATTTCAAACTTTTTTAACAAATAAAAACTGAAAAATTGGGCTGCAAAATTATTCAGCCCCTTTACTTTCAGTGCAGCAAACTCTCTCCAGAAGTTCAGTGAGGATCTCTGAATGATCCAATGTTGACCTAAATGACTAATGATGATAAATAGAATCCACCTGTGTGTAATCAAGTCTCCGTATAAATGCACCTGCACTGTGATAGTCTCAGAGGTCCGTTTAAAGCGCAGAGAGCATCATGAAGAACAAGGAACACACCAGGCAGGTCCGAGATACTGTTGTGGAGAAGTTTAAAGCGGATTTGGATACAAAAGATTTCCCAAGCTTTAAACATCCCAAGGAGCACTGTGCAAGCGATAATATTGAAATGGAAGGAGTATCAGACCACTGCAAATCTACCAAGACCTGGCCGTCCCTCTAAACTTTCAGCTCATACAAGGAGAAGACTGATCAGAGATGCAGCCAAGAGGCCCATGATCACTCTGGATGAACTGCAGAGATCTACAGCTGAGGTGGGAGACTCTGTCCATAGGACAACAATCAGTCGTATACTGCACAAATCTGGCCTTTATGGAAGAGTGGCAAGAAGAAAGCCATTTCTTAAAGATATCCATAAAAGTGTCGTTTACAGTTTGCCACAAGCCACCTGGGAGACACACCAAACATGTGGAAGAAGGTGCTCTGGTCAGATGAAACCAAAATCGAACTTTTGGCAACAATGCAAAAGCGTTATGTTTGGCGTAAAAGCAACACAGCTCATCACCCTGAACACACCATCCCCACTGTCAAACATGGTGGTGGCAGCATCATGGTTTGGGCCTGCTTTTCTTCAGCAGGGACAGGGAAGATGGTTAAAATTGATGGGAAGATGGATGGAGCCAAATACAGGACCATTCTGGAAGAAAACCTGATGGAGTCTGCAAAAGACCTGAGACTGGGACGGAGATTTGTCTTCCAACAAGACAATGATCCAAAACATAAAAGCAAAATCTACAATGGAATGGTTCACAAATAAACATATCCAGGTGTTAGAATGGCCAAGTCAAAGTCCAGACCTGAATCAATCGAGAATCTGTGGAAAGAACTGAAAACTGCTGTTCACAAATGCTCTCCATCCAACCTCACTGAGCTCGAGCTGTTTTGCAAGGAGGAATGGGCAAAAATTTCAGTCTCTCGATGTGCAAAACTGATAGAGACATACCCCAAGCGACTTACAGCTGTAATCGCAGCAAAAGGTGGCGCTACAAAGTATTAACTTAAGGGGCTGAATAATTTTGCACGCCAATTTTTCAGTTTTTATTTGTTAAAAAGTTTGAAATATCCAATAAATTTCGTTCCACTTCATGATTGTGTCCCACTTGTTGTTGATTCTTCACAAAAAATTACAGTTTCATATCTTTATGTTTGAAGCCTGAAATGTGGCAAAAGGTCGCAAAGTTCAAGGGGGCCGAATACTTTCGCAAGGCACTGTATATCTTGCTGGGGAATATAGTGGAGTTCGGCGTTGTGTTCCAACGCATACATATATCTGTCTTAACTGTTATTTTTAAAAACATGGGTTTACATGGTTGTTTTATTATTTGTTGATGTTGAGTACTTTTTCACAGAGAAATTAAACTACTGTAGACCCAACAAGTTTAATAAAAAAAACACAAGAGCAACATGTACAGTGTTTGCAACGTCAACCTCCTGTGTCTCTCACCATTTGTCAGCAAATAGCCCTTTTACACCTCTCTCTCTCTCTCTCTCTCTCTCTCTCTCTCTCTCTCTCTCTCTCTCTATATATATATATACACACACTTGAAGTATATAGGTCTCAAAGCAAGTTTTTTTGTTTTTACACTGTGTTATTTGTGAAAGAAATTACTGCATTATAAAAGTCATACCAGTATTTAAGTAGAAAACATAAAACAACGGTTTTTATACTGACTAGACATCAACTACGGTTAAATATACCATGATAAAAAGATATGCTGCAACTTGAAAGTTGCTTAACATGTTATTAGATGCACATACTTTTTCAGACAGGTTTTGTTATTGAAGATATAAGCTTTTTTCAGAGTATTCATTATTTAAAATAATGCAAAACAAGTAAAGGAAACTTGCCATAGCTGCAATGCGTGTTTCTGGTACTTAGTAATTTGTCGTTTTGAATAATTTTTAGATGTCTACAAGTCTAGTGTGTATATGTGTGTGCCACTGCAGTATGTTCTAAATATGAATAACCATGATGTTGTGCCTCATACACAAGTCACAGATGAAACTTAATACTGAAAAAGAGTCATATTGCTATGACAGAAACACATGACACCTTTCATATCCACCTTATTCCCCTGATCAGTTCCCACCTATTTTCTAAATTAAAATCATGTTTAAAAAGATTCCAGTTGAACAACTACCAGACCTTCTAAAGGTCACACCAGAAAACCTTTTGACCAGCCACCCAAATATTTCTGTTAACATCCTGACAACTTTTTACACTTAGAAAGTCTGTTTCAAAGCTCTTTTCAAACGCTCTTCCTGCAGTAATCCTGCAGATCTGAAACCCCAGGGCACTAGAGCTTTGAAACAGACTTTAAAGTTATGTGTAAAAAGTTGTCAGGATGTTAACAATGAAAAGAAAAATTACAGGCACGTTATTTAAACAGTTGTAGCAACATGTGGGGACGTGCAACACAATATTTTTCGGAACCCCGATACTCTTTAAATAATGTACGTTGATACAGCTTCATTCTTGTACAAAGGAATCTGATGTGAAACGCTTGCATCTTGTGTCAGTTTTAATACTTTTTATGGAAACTAACTTGCACATAATACACTTTTTAGCTGACAGGGAACATTTGGGGGAAAATAGACCTTAGTTCAGTTAATGCAGGTAAACAACCAACCAATGAATGTGATTATTTGTTGGAATTTGAACCTTACAGTATGCTAATTCATTTCACAAAGCGAGTTGTAATGTGTTACACGTCCAGCAGGTGACATTGCATGACCAAGTTTCTGCACAGTACGAATGCAATAGTTGAGTTGTTTTCTCTTGTAGTTTTTTTTTTTTTTTTCAGTGTTCACAACATGAAATGTAAATCTTACAATTTAAGGGGTCTGGCAAGATAATGGCAACCCCAACGGTGTTGTGTTTGTAAAAATGTAACTTTAAAAATGCATCTGATTGATACACCCATCAATATTTTCCATATTTTAATTGAACTGAAAATGACAGTGCTTTTTGTTTTTTTGACACTGAAGCCTTTGAGTTTTAAAGGAAGAACTATAGTATCCATATTGGTTAAAAAAAAAATATATATATATATATATATATATATATATATATATATATATATATATATATATATATATATATATATATATATATATATACAGTACTGTGCAAAAGATTTAGGCAGGTGTGAAAAAATGCTGTAAAGTAAGAATGCTTTCAAAAATAGACATGTTAATAGATTATATTTATCAATTAACTAAATGCAAAGTGAGTTAACAGAAGAAAAATCTAAATCAAATCCATATTTGGTGTGACCACCCTTTGTCTTCAAAACAGCATCAATTCTTCTAGGTACACTTGCACAAAGTCAGGGATTTTGTAGGCATATAGTCAGGTGTATGATTAAACAATTATACCAAACAGGTGCTAATGATCATCAATTCAATATGTAGGTTGAAACACAATCATTAACTGAAACAGAAACAGCTGTGTAGGAGGAATAAAACTGGGTGAGGAACAGCCAAACTCAGCTAACAAGGTGAGGTTGCTGAAGACAGTTTACTGTCAAAAGTCATACACCATGGCAAGACTGAGCACAGCAACAAGACACAAGGTAGTTATACTGCATCAGCAAGGTCTCTCCCAGGCAGAAATTTCAAGGCAGACAGGGGTTTCCAGATGTGCTGTCCAAGCTCTTTTGAAGAAGCACAAAGAAACGGGCAACGCTGAGGACCGTAGACGCAGTGGTCGGCCAAGGAAACTTCACGCAGCAGATGAAAGACACATCATGCTTACTTCCATTCGCAGAATCGGAAGATGTCCAGCAGTGCCATCAGCTCAGAATTGGCAGAAAACAGTGGGACCCTGGTACACCCATCTACTGTCCGGAGAAGTCTGGTCAGAAATGGCCTTCATGGAAGACTTATGGCCAAAAGCCATACCTCCGACGTGGAAACAAGGCCAAGCGACTCAACTATGCACGAAAACACAGGAACTGGGGTGCAGAAAAATGGCAGCAGGTGCTCTGGACTGATGAGTCAAAATTTGAAATATTTGGCTGTAGCAGAAGGCAGTTTGTTCGCCGAGGGGCTGGAGAGCGCATACCTAATGAGTGTCTGCAGGCAACAGTGAAGCATGGTGGAGGTTCCTTGCAAGTTTGGGGCTGCATTTCTGCAAATGGAGTTGGGGATTTGGTCAGAATTAATGGTCTCCTCAATGCTGAGAAGTACAGGCAGATACTTATCCATTATGCAATACCATCAGGGAGGCATCTGATTGGCCCCAAATTTATTCTGCAGCACGACAACGACCCCAAACATACAGCGAAAGTCATTAAGAACTATCTTCAGCGTAAAGAAGAACAAGGAGTCCTGGAAGTGATGGTATGGCCCCCACAGAGCCCTGATCTCAACATCATCGAGTCTGTCTGGGATTACATGAAGAGAGAGAAGCAACTGAGGCTGCCTAAATCCACAGAAGAACTGTGGTTAGTTCTCCAAGATGTTTGGGCCAACCTACCTGCCGAGTTCCTTCAAAACTGTGTGCAAGTGTACCTAGAAGAATTGATGCTGTTTTGAAGGCAAAGGGTGGTCACACCAAATATTGATTTGATGTAGATTTTTCTTCTGTTCACTCACTTTGCATTTTGTTAATTGATAAATATAAACTATTAACATGTCTATTTTTGAAAGCATTCTTACTTTACAGCATTTTTTCACACCTGCCTAAAACTTTTGCACAGTACTGTATATATCTATATTGTAAGACAGCAGGGAGGGGGTTAAAGTCTCCCTGCAAGAAAACATGTGCGGAATGCACATTTGTTTAATTTAATTGTGTTTTGCTTTATTGTTTAATTTGATTTGTTAATTGTTTTATTATTAATTAACCCCTGCACCTGGTAATTATTGTTAAATCAGAACCAGGTGCAGGGTATTTAAAGAGGGCAGTTGGATTGCTGAAGGCTGCTGAGTGGAAGGAGGCAGAAGAGGTACTCTGCTTCTGAGCAGTCAAGAGGAAAACGTAAGCGGTGTAAACCTGTGTGGTTTTTGTTTGTTGGTGTTTTGTTTGGTGAGGAAATGGCTTAGCCGTCCCACTTGTAGTCAGGGTGTTCCTGAAAGTTTAGTTAGTGCTCGTAAAGAGCTAGGTGTTTATTTTGTTTATTTTGTGTTTGTTTTATATTGTTAAAAATATAGTGCGTCAGCGCCTAAAAAAATCCATTCCTGTGTGTTGGGTTGTGTTTTTAAAGGGGCAAAGAACCCGTGTGGCAGCGGTTCTTTTACTGAGTGTGTGTGATATAAATTTTAAAAAGTGTATGTATGTAATATAAATTTTAAAAAGTATTACCAGGGGAGTAGCTAACCTTAAGTGTGATAGCATGTTGTTGAATTGAAAAACACAACCATTGCTGTGGCATGTTTACAATTCCTAGTGTAACCTGACAATGGGTACATAATGGATGAACATATTATATATACATTCTAATATTATGAATGTCTGTGGGTTAGTTATCTTCCTGGAGCTGTTCATTCCTCAACCAATATCCTTGGCTAACAATATCAGTTTCTTCCCTGTCATAAGTCAGTAGTATGAAATAAAGCATGTTTCCTAAAACACACAGGTCCCCAGCAATCGGCCCACTCGCTTGCAGGATGAAATTATGCCAATAACACATTGAACAGCACTAATTATATTTTGTGGTGTACTACCAGAACAACATATAGCCCTTATATTGGATTTGCACCCCAATATGAATCTTCTGAATAATAGGAAAGACTCTGTTTTCTTCTTTTGTTTTCATCTTCCATTTTGTCCTTCTGTAATTTTATTTTTATAGGGATGGGTATTGCCATTGATTTTTGTTTTTTGCTTAGTTTTTTTATATTTTATTTTTTTAAATTAATATTTAGTTTTGATGCAAGTAGTGATCTACAGGACAATCCCAAACAGATTTAGAACTTGTTCAAGTGTATACCAGCATCTCTGTTTCAGTGTACAGCAATAGGTTATTTGTTGAATAGGTCTTGGTTCAAATGTTTCTTTCTTACACATTTAGATTGGCTATTCATGTGTTATTTATAATGCACTCTATAATATCTCTGATAGACTGCAATCACTTTATGTTGTTACTGACAAAAGGCACTGGAGGGAGGCAGAAACCAAATTTCGTTTGTTACAATTTTCCATATATGCAAACACACAAGAACTAGCAGGCTATTTATAGCAATATTACATTCTGCTATATATACAATAAACATAATATAATGATAGTATACTTAAAAAATGCAATTCTTATAGCTTTTTATTTTTGTCTGATGCATTTTCTATAATGCAGTAATACACTTTTATGTGACTTTTTTTAGAGTTTAATGTTAAAGCATCAATTGAAACATATAGCTAAAAAAACAATCAAATATTTAAGTGTTTCCTTTTATTTAAACTATTTTTTACTATAATCTGTATCAGGAATTGTAGTAACTATTATTAAAAAAAAACCCATAAGCAAAGCACATATTTTATGGACAAGATGAAAAGCAGATACTATTTAAAGAGTAAGTAGCGGAGTTCTGAAAAATATAGCATTAGACATCCCCACATGTTGCTACAAATGTTTAAATAATGTACCTATAATTTCTCTTTTCATTGTTAACATCCTAACAACTTTTTACACTTAGACCTTTAAAGTCTGTGCCAAAGCTCTTTTCAAAATGGCCGCTCTAGTGCACTGGGGATTGGTTTTCATTCCAACTGAGCTCTCAATCACTTAACTAGATCCTTAATTTAAATGGTTATTTGCTTATGTAGCGGGTGCTACTGATTCTATTATATACAGTGAACATTAGGGCTTGATTTGCTAAAATACCCTGATTTAGATGCTTAATTAGCGTAGCTGATCAGCACCATCAACAGGTGCTGTGGATTGGGAGATTACAAAATGATTTGCTTACCTTTAAAAGTGCCATAGCGTTTGTCATTTCAGAGTAGCACACCTTTTCCACGGAGCTGTTTTCCCAGGTGTCTGTCTGATGTTTGTTTGATGAGTGGAGGTAGGCCAGTTACATTATCTGTTTTACCCAGTGTGATTCATTGTTATTTTGAATTATTTTTAATCACGTCTTTAATTTTAGTTCCGGTACTTGTAGGGGGGGCCATTATAAAGATGTTTGAATCCAGACTCGCCTGAGGTAATGTGATTGATTGTTTAAAGGTATGTGTAGGGTGGGTTTATGTACCATGTAGGTTACAGCCCACCTGAGGTATTGTGATTTTATAAATATTTCTATTGTACAATGGTAGTAGCGTGCCTTTGAGGAGATGCTAAGTTTTTTTTTTTTTCATAGGATAAAGAACGCTCCCCACTGTTTTTCTTAGATGGTGTCAATACGGGTTATTTTTGTTATATAATTTTAGCAACGCTTGCAAATCAATTGACAGTTAGTTGAGATAATATTGCACACAGGTGATTCACCATTTGCGTATAGCATACTTTATATCCAAACTAAGTCTTTTGTGGATTTTTGTGGAGGCGGTGCACTTCCTGTTGCTGGGATAGCTATAGTCACTGCAGGGTTATTTTGGATTTTTGGGTATTTGGTTGAGCACTGTGTGTTGTGTTATTTTTTATTCAATTATGCGCTTTTGATGATTTTGTAGTTTTAAGTTTATTTTTTATAAATTCATTTGCGTTGGTTATTTTGTTTCACTGATTTGGTTCTATCTGTTGTGGTTGTTCACTTGGTGGCTCTATTGCCGTCCTGTCTTTTGGTGGTGGGCGGCCTTCACCGATCTCCACAGTTACATCCTATTTGCTGGAACCTTTACAATTGCATATTTGTTTGTATTTTTGATTAAGTATCATTGATTTGTTGATTATTACCTAGTATAATAGATTGGTTTGTTTTTATCTGTGCTCTATGAAATTTGGGGTTTTTCCCATTTTATAATATCTTGATTTTAAACTGTACCGACCTCTGTATTTTCATTTATTTGAAGGGTTCTTGTGTAGGGATTATTCATATTTAACTGTACTTTTGGGAGTCCCCCTCTCCTATATATTAAAAGGGGCTGGCGTGGTCGGGTCTATCCATAAGGTGGCGCTACATTTGGCGCAGTCGGCAGGATATTTAAAACAGAGTTTTCTTACAGTTTGAATATATTTGTTTATTTATATATATATATATATATATATATATATATATATATATATATAGAGCACAGAATATTTTTTTTATCTAAGAAAAACAGTGGTTTGTGTTTGAAGACAGCAGAAGAAGAGAACCTGGGTGTACCACTTTTTGAGAGTGATAAATGGGTAGGGCTCACCACAAGGGAAATAGAACAAGTCAAGCATTTGTTGAGAAAATATAGGGGGGTATTTGCGCATAATGAGGGTGATTTGGGGTGTACCACCTTGATTACACATGAGATTCCAGTAGTAGATGAGGCACCTGTCCATCAGCGATAGACGAGTTCCCCCATCCCAGTATGATGCCGTAAAGGCTCATATTAAGCAGTTGCTGAATAGCCAGGTTATCAGAGAGAGCAGTAGCCCTTACTCCTCCCCGATTGTACTGGTCCAGAAGAAAGATGGGAGCCTTCGTATGTGTGTAGATTATCGGCAGCTTAACGCAAGGACACGCAAAGACGCTTACCCCCTGCCTCGAATTGAGGAATCATTGGATGCCCTTTCTGGGGCTCAGTGGTTTTCAACATTAGATCTAGCCAGTGGATACAACCAAGTTCCAGTACCAGAACAAGATTGTGCAAAGACAGCATTTTGTACACCTTTTGGCCTCTTTGAATTCAACCGTATGCCTTTTGGTCTTTGTAATGCCCCAGGTACCTTTCAACGTTTAATGGAACGGATATTTGGAGACCAATGCTTTCAATCACTATTACTTTATCTTGATGTGGTTGTGTTTTCCTCTACAGTGGACCAGCATCTGGAACGATTGGCATTGGTTTTCGAGCGACTCCAAACTCAGGGATTGAAAGTGAAATTGTCCAAGTGCCATTTCTTTCAGAAGGAAGTGAGGTACTTGGGGCACATAGTTTCCAGCACTGGAGTTCAAACTGACCCAGAGAAGGTTGCGGCCATTGGAGAGTGGCGTCCACCCTGCACTGTAACAGAGCTTCGTTCTTTTTTAGGCTTTGCAAGCTATTACAGGCGGTTCGTGGAAGGATTTGCCAAGTTGGCAGCCCCATTGCACCAACTGGGGGCTGATCTGTTGGGAGCACCATTGGACTGAGGAGTGCGAACGGAGCTTCCAGTCATTAAAAGCCAGGTTAGTTTCAGCCCCTGTGTTGGCCTATGCAGACTTTAAAAAGCCATTTTTTCTAGAAATAGATGTTAGTTATAGTGGACTTGGCGCAGTTTTATCGCAAGAGCACGAAGGGAAATTATGTCCCGTTGCCTTTGCTAGTCGAGGCCTAAGACCAACTGAACGTAATTTGCAAAATTATAGCTCTATGAAGTTAGAATTTTTGGGACTTAAGTGGGCTATGTCAGAAATTTCGTGAGTATCTCCTGGGACACCACTGTACAGTTTACATGGATAATAATCCTTTAAGCCTTCTGCAGACAGCTAAGCTAGGGGCTCTAGAACAGTGCTGGGCAGCCCAGCTTGCTATTTTTGATTTCAACATATCGCCCAGGCCACATAAATGGAAATGCAGATGCCCTTTCTAGGCAGTATGAGGACAAATCTGGAACAGACTCAATTGCAGAAATTGGGCCTGGAACAATGATGCCCAAAGTGGTAGGCCAGATGGCAGCAGAAACCTTGGAACATTTTGAAGATCAGGGGGAGGTAAGACAAGATAACATTCAGGCCTTCCCTCCCGACCAAAGGCAGACTTGGTCTCGCTGCAGGCTTTGGATCCTGTAATTGCACCTTTCTTGACTTTTTGGAATAGGGGACAAGGACCGAGTCGCCCAGAACGTGGGGACCTGTCTAAGGAAGTACCGGGTCTCCTTAGAGAGTGGGACCATATAGAAGAGAAGGAGGGGGTACTGTATCGCGGCATCAATGTTCCAGATGGGGGTAAGGAGCTTTTTCAATTAATACTGCCTAAAGTACTTCAAGCGGAGGTCTTGACAAGTCTCCACAATAATCATGGACATCAAGGGGTTGAATGGACAATGCAACTGGTCAGGAATGGGAAGTGTAGTGGAACGCTGGTGTGCCAGTGTTGTGTGTTAGCTAAGGCAGTTCAACCAAAGGTACGCACCTTTATGGGACATTTGATAGCATCTCGTCCTTTAGAAATCCTGGCTATTGATTTCACTGTTTTAGAATCCTCCAGTGATGAAAGAGAAAATGTGCTGGTACTCTCAGATGTATTTTCTAAGTCCACACAGGCCATCCCAACCAGGGATCAGCATGCAGCTACAGTAGCAAAGGTTCTTGTTCAGGATTGGTTTTACCGTTTTGGGGTACCTGCAAGGATTCATTCTGATCAGGGAAGGCATTTTGAAAGTGCTTTGATACAACAACTGTGTAAGCTGTATGGCATACAAAAAAGCCGCACAACACCTTATCATCCACAGGGAAATGGACGATGTGAGCGATTTAATCGCATGCTCCATGACCTGTTGAGGACCCTCAGTCCTGAGAAGAGGCACTGGCCTGAACATTTACCCCAAGTTGTGTTTGCATATAACACTGCTGAGCATCAATCTACAGGACGATCGCCTTATTTTTTGATGTATGGTCGAGAGCCCCAGCTGCCAGTGGACTTCTTGTTGGGTGTTGAAGCCACCGAGGAAAACCTTGAAGACTGGGTCAAAGTACATCTGGAGAAATTACAAACTGTGTATGGAGATGTCCAGTGCAAGTTGGAGGCTGCTGCTGCCCATAGAGCCCAAGTGAATGACAGGTCAGTGAAGGATTTTGTTTTGCCTGAGGGACAATTGTTCTATCTGCGGGACCACAGCGTATGAGGAAGACATAAGATTCAAGATTTTTGGAGCCCTGTGTTATATCGAGTGGTTCGTGCCCCTGGTAACCAGGGTGCTGTGTACTCTGTTGCCCCTGTGGAGGAAGAGGGTCCAGTCCGGCATGTTAATCGCACTGAAATGCCTGCTCCTCATTGTGGATGAAAGACCAATGATGGTACCTCCTGATCAAGGTTTGTGTTTGCCAAGTCCTTCTATTGGCTTAGACTCTGAGGGTGAGGGGTCTTTTATGTTTGTTTTCAGTGATGTTCCCCAGATTGATGGCCCGCCGAGTCCTAAGATACTCCAGGTAGATGAGCTGCCGAGTTTCCCTGTTCCTTCTCAGATAGATGACTCGCCAAGTTCTCCAACATCTCCGGTAGATGTTCGGTCAGGTTCTCCAATTTTAGTTCCGGTATTTGTAGGGCGGGCCATTATAAAGATGTTTGAATCCAGACTCGCCTGAGGTAATGTGATTGATTGTTTAAAGGTAAGTGTAGGGTGGGTTTATGTACTGTGTAGGTTACAGCCCGTCTGAGGTATTGTGATTTTATAAATATTTCTATTGTACAATGGTAGTAGCGTGACTGTGGGGAGATGCTACCTTTTGTTCTTTTTTTTCATAGGATAAAGAACGCTCCCCACTGTTTTTCTTAGATGGTGTCAATACGGATTATTTTTGTTATATAATTTTAGCAACGCTTGCAAATCAATTGATAGTTATTTGAGAGAATATTACACACAGCGGAATCACCATTTGCGTATAGCATACTTTATGTACAAATTAAGTCTTGTGGATTTTTGTGGAGGCTGTGCTTTTCCTGTTGCTGGGATAGCGATAGAGTCACTGCAGGGTGTTTTATTTTTTAAGTGGTATTAACCACTTTGGGCCATGCTGTTCCGATGATATATACCACTTCTGGGGTTGTTAAAATCACCACCCCAGGCATGGTATATATATATATATATATATATAATCATGGGAACCGCACGGCCCGTGATGGTTTATATCTTACATATTGTAGCGATCTCGGTTAACGCAGGCAGGCGCATCACACAGGATGAGGCAATCCACACACAGGCGGAGGGCGAGGGCGAACCCGGGAACTCTCGCACTAAAGCATAGCGCCGATACCGCTGTACAAAAGAGCCAGCTCCGTTGCAAGAAACTTACATCAGGCTTATGTCTTTGTGTGTGATTACATCACCTACCAGTCCAGCTGCTGCCTTCCCCCATGCCTTCGCCCATATATGAATCAGTGGTTGGAAATTCCGGCCTTTGATTGCTTAAAACCTCATCACAGGAGGAAAAATAGATTGAACTATTGCCACAACATCCTTACACCACCAGGAAATAATCTCTGTCTGTCATGTGATTGGTTCACATCACTGTCAGTCACGCCCCTTTTGAAAGGAACACCTTTCTCCCTCTCCTGCACTCTTCACAACAAGAGAAAATGGCAGAACACTGATTCTGTGAGTTAACAGAAAATGAATTCCAAAACATACTACAAAAGAAGTATGCTCCAAAAACTAAAATGGTCATTAAAGTATCACTGTCACTGTTTTCTGACTTTCTGAAATTCAAAGAAATTCAAATCAACGAAAACAAATATGACGAGTGGGATATAAGCTGGATTATGCAGCAGTCAGCAAACCAGACAGAGAGAGAAGAACTTTGCTGACTATACGGCAAAGTTTACGGTAAACCATTTTCTGTTATTTATTATGTTGTATCAGCTTGTGATGGGGTACACCTCGTCCCTGTATTATTATTTGTATATTTTGTATTATTATTATTATTATTATTATTATTGTTGTATTGTGTTTTTATGCAGGCGGACAAAGCCGTCCGTCTTAGTTATTATTTGGGATGACGGCGAAAAGCCGTGGGTTTGTTTAGTTTATTTATTTAAAAACCTCGTGCAGCCGGTGACCATCTCCCGAGTTAATTCATTGATTAATTGTTGCTAATCGGGAGATGGTCACCTGTATAAAACCTGCAGCTTTTCTGCGCTCTGGGAGAGAGAGTTCAGGGAGTAAGGAACGAGAGAGTTAAGGAGAGAAAGAGGTGAAAAAGAAACAACTGCTATTGTGCTGGAACAGCCAGCACAATATTTGTGAGTACAACTGTTTGTGGGTTTGTTTTGTTTGGCCAACGTGCCCTTTTGTTTGCTGTAAAGTGTTTTGTTTATTATTTGATTTATTATTAAAACGCGAGCGCAAACGCGTCTTGTTTCCCCTACCTACCTTTGCTGCCTTTGTTTTGTGTTGCTTCTTCCTGGTCCGTGACATCAGCCTGCAACCACTCTGCCACATATGGTGTCCTGCGTGGGACAAACGCCTCCAGGAGCCGGACCAGGAATACAAAGGGCGTTTTTATTTTTTCGAAAAGTGTTTTTGTGTTTGAAAAAAAAAAAAAAAAAATGGGAAGAAGCGGGCGGAGGAAGCAACAGCAGCGTGGGGCGGTCGCAGGTCCCACTGCATCTCGCCCACGCTGG
Source organism: Acipenser oxyrinchus oxyrinchus (assembly GCA_030684275.1). Taxonomy (NCBI): domain Eukaryota; kingdom Metazoa; phylum Chordata; class Actinopteri; order Acipenseriformes; family Acipenseridae; genus Acipenser; species Acipenser oxyrinchus. Next base: position 48,232,045 of record CM060247.1, read on the forward strand.
ACGCCTGCCTCACCTGCTTGAAAGGTGAGGAGTGGTGCTCGCTATTGGCGAGGTTGGGCACATAGCACCTGACCAACCCCTCCATGGCAGGAGAAGGAGGAGCCAGAGCGTCCAGCAAGGGTGAGGGAGGACCTGCATCCTCCAAAGAGGACGAGTGCACTCTCCTCCGAGGGAGTCTGGGACTGGCTGGTGGAGCCGGGAGGGATTATGAGGAAGCCCTCCCTGCAGTGATCAACCTCCTGTGGGCCCGAGATGGGGAGCGCTGGGAGACCTGGGAACAGCAACACCACCCAGCGTCCCTCCCAGACATCGCAGCCATGGTGCTCAATTACCTGGCTGCCGATATGAGTGGGGTCCTGCCATCTCCAGGGAAAAGGGAGAAGCCCCGCTGCCGTCTCCAGCGCCCGAAGGAGAGGAGCCACCACTGCCGTCTCCAGCGCCCAAAGGGGAGGAGCCATCGCTGCCGTCTCCCGAGGAAGAAGCCTCGCCGAGGTATCCAGAGCCAGCGGAAGAGGGAAAAGGGAAGGTCTGGGACGATGGCTGGGAGGCAGTTGCAAGGCGCCTTGCGGCTGAGTTGTGCCCCGGCTGTGGAGAGTATGGCCACACCGTGGCTATCTGCCCCTCCCAGTACCGGGAGGAGCCCGAACGTCCCACGCCTGAGTGGGAGGAGCCCGAACGTCCCACGCCTGAGTGGGAGGAGCCCGAACGTCCCACGCCTGAGTGGGAGGAGCCCGAACGTCCCACGCCTGAGTGGGAGGAGCCCGAACGTCCCACGCCTGAGTGGGAGGAGCCCGAACGTCCCACGCCTGAGTGGGAGGAGCCCGAACGTCCCACGCCTGAGTGGGAGGAGCCCGAACGTCCTACGCCTGAGTGGGAGGAGCCCGAACGTCCCACGCCTGAGTGGGAGGAGCCCGAACGTCCCACGCCTGAGTGGGAGGAGCCCGAACGTCCCTACGCCTGAGTGGGAGGAGCCCGAACGCCCTACGCCTGAGTGGGAGGAGCCCGAGAGCGTCCCACAGCCCAAAAGGGAGGAGTCGGTGCGTCCACAGCCCAAAAGGGAGGAGTCGGTGCGCCCACAGCCCAAAAGGGAGGAGTCGGTGCGCCCACAGCCCAAAGAGGGAGGAGTCGGTGCGTCCACAGCCCAAGAGGGGGAGTCGGTGCTTCCACAGCCCAAGAGGGGGAAGTCGGTGCTTCCACAGCCCTAGGACCCAAGCTGCCAGCAGAGGGAGAATGCCTGCTGTCCCCATTTCCACCAGCAGAGGAAGAATGCCTGCTGTCCCCGTGTCCACCAGCAGAGGAAGAATTCCTGCTGTCCCCGTGTCCACCAGCAGAGGAAGAATTCCTGCTGTCCCCGTGTCCACCAGCAGAGGGTGAATGCCTGCTGGGTTCCCATCCACCAGCAGAGTGTGAACGTCTGCTGGTACCACTTCCCCCACCGTCACCACCCGGAGGAGAGGAACAGGAGCTGCCTCTGCCTCCACCACAGTCCCCTGCAAGAGCGGGAGAGCCGCACCAGTCCCCTGCAAGAGAGGCGGAGCCGCACCAGTCCCCTGCAACAATAGGAGACCACACGCTGCTCGCACCTCCATCGCCAGGAGACTACACGCTGCTCGCACCTCCATCGCCAGGAGACTACACGCTGCTCCCACCTCCACCGCTTCCTCCACTAGGAGCAGAGGAGCAGGAGCTGCCTCTGCCTCCACCACCTCCACCGCTTCCGCCACTAGGAGCAGAGCAGCAGGAGCTGCCTCTGCCTCCGCCACCTCCACCGCTTCCTCCACTAGGAGCAGAGCAGCAGGAGCTGCCTCTGCCTCCGCCACCTCCAGGAGCAGAGCAGCAGGAGCTGCCTCTGCCTCCGCCACTGCCCAGAGCAGAGGAGCAGGAGCTGCCTCTGCCTCCACCACCGCCAGGAGGAGAGCCGCAGGAGCTGCCTCCGCCACCGCCTCGAGCAGAGGAGCAGGAGCTGCCTCTGCCTCCGCCACTTTCAGGAGCAGAGCAGCAGGAGTTGCCTCTGCCTCCACCACCACCAGGAGCAGAGCAGCAGGAGCTGCCTCTGCCTCCACCACCGCCAGGAGCAGAGCAGCAAGAGCTGCCTCTGTCTCCGCCACCTCCATCGCTTCCACCACCAGGAGCAGAGCAGCAGGAGCTGCCTCTGTCTCCACAGCTAGGAGCAGAGCAGCAGGAGCTGCCTCTGTCTCCACCACCACTAGGAGCAGAGCAGCAGGAGCTGCCTCTGTCTCCACCACCGCCAGGAGCAGAGCAGCAGGAGCTGCCTCTGTCTCCACCACCGTGGGAGGACTGCTTGCCGCTCCCAGCTCCACCAGCAGAGGGTGAATGCCTGCTGGTTCCGCCTCAGCCGCCGTGGGAGAATTGCTTGCCGCTCCCAGCTCCACCAGCAGAGGGTGAATGCCTGCTGGTTCCGCCTCAACCGCCGTGGGAGGACTGCTTGCCGCTCCCAGCTCCACCAGCAGAGGGTGAATACCTGCTGGTTCCACCTCCACCATCATGGGAAGGACTGCTCCTGCCCTGCCTCGCACCGCCCAAGGATGCCTGCTTCGCACCGCCCAAGGATGCCTGCCTCGCTTTGCCCAAGGATGCCTGTCTCGCATCGCCTGGGGCTGCCTATTGCTCTGCATCGCTGCCAGAAGTACGGTGGCCGGAGCCCCAGCAAGGGGAGCTGTCGGCTTTGAAGAAGGGGGAGGAGGTCCGGAGACCACCAACCCCAGCAGCACTTTCGCTGCCGGAGATCGTGGGGGAGGTCAGGAGACCTGCTCCCACTGCAGCACTTTCGCTGCCGGAGATCGTGGGGGAGGTCAGGAGACCTGCTCCCACTGCAGCACTTGGGCTGCAGGAGATACTGTGGCCGGAGCCCCGAAGAGAGAGCTACCGGCTACAAAGACAGGGGAGAGGTCAGGAGACCACTTTCCCCAGCAGCAGTTTCGCTGCAGGAGTTCTTGTGGCCGGAGCCCCACAGGAGGGAGCTACCGCTACGAAGAAAGGGGAGAGGTCAGGCGACCAGCATCCCCGCAGCAATTTCGCTGCAGGAGTGGACCAGCATGCTGTCAGCCGTGCCACTACCGGCAGGGGTGCTGACAGCATTGCCAGCCATGGGCCCACTGAAGCCTCCCTTCCCAGCCCGAGACTTTGTCCTGGACTGCTGGGTTTTAAGGGGAGGTGGCCGTTGAGGCCATGTGTGCTACGCACAAGGGGGCGTGTGTGATGGGGTACACCTCGTCCCTGTATTATTATTTGTATATTTTGTATTATTATTATTATTATTATTATTATTGTTGTATTGTGTTTTTATGCAGGCGGACAAAGCCGTCCGTCTTAGTTATTATTTGGGATGACGGCTAAAAGCCGTGGGTTTGTTTAGTTTATTTATTTAAAAACCTCGTGCAGCGGTGACCATCTCCCGAGTTAATTCATTGATTAATTGTTGCTAATCGGGAGATGGTCACCTGTATAAAACCTGCAGCTTTTCTGCGCTCTGGGAGAGAGAGTTCAGGGAGTAAGGAACGAGAGAGTTAAGGAGAGAAAGAGGTGAAAAAGAAACAACTGCTATTGTGCTGGAACAGCCAGCACAATATTTGTGAGTACAACTGTTTGTGGGTTTGTTTTGTTTGGCCAACGTGCCCTTTTGTTTGCTGTAAAGTGTTTTGTTTATTATTTGATTTATTATTAAAACGCGAGCGCAAACGCGTCTTGTTTCCCCTACCTACCTTTGCTGCCTTTGTTTTGTGTTGCTTCTTCCTGGTCCGTGACATCAGCCTGCAACCACTCTGCCACACAGCTATATTTAAACAGAATATATAAAGTTGTATTTACTATCCAATCTTGCCTCATTTATTTTCTTGACTGATTAATATATTAAATATGTACTGCAGACTCAGCCATAGTGAAAAATTAAATGCAGTTCCACTGAAGATTCGGTTCGCCACAAAATATATATATATATACAGTACTGTGCAAAAGTTTTAGGCAGGTGTGAAAAAATGCTGTAAAGTAAGAATGCTTTCAAAAATAGACATGTTAATAGTTTATATTTATCAATTAACTAAATGCAAAGTGAGTGAACAGAAGAAAAATCTAAATCAAATCCATATTTGGTGTGACCACCCTTTGCCTTCAAAACAGCATCAAGCATCAATTCTTCTAGGTACACTTGCACACAGTTTTTGAAGGAACTCGGCAGGTAGGTTGGCCCAAACATCTTGGAGAACTAACCACAGTTCTTCTGTGGATTTAGGCAGCCTCAGTTGCTTTCTCTCTTCATGTAATCCCAGACAGACTCGATGATGTTGAGATCAGGGCTCTGTGGGGGCCATACCATCACTTCCAGGACTCCTTGTTCTTCTTTACGCTGAAGATAGTTCTTAATGACTTTCGCTGTATGTTTGGGGTCGTTGTCATGCTGCAGAATAAATTTGGGGCCAATCAGATGCCTCCCTGATGGTATTGCATGATGGATAAGTATCTGCCTGTACTTCTCAGCATTGAGGAGACCATTAATTCTGACCAAATCCCCAACTTCATTTGCAGAAATGCAGACCCAAACTTGCAAGGACCCTCCACCATGCTTCACTGTTGCCTGCAGACACTCATTCGTGTACGCTCTCCAGCCCTTCGGCGAACAAACTGCCTTCTGCTACAGCCAAATATTTCAAATTTTGACTCATCAGTCCAGAGCACCTGCTGCCATTTTTCTGCACCCCAGTTCCTGTGTTTTCGTGCAGAGTTGAGTCGCTTGGCCTTGTTTCCACGTCGGAGGTATGGCTTTTGGCCGCAAGTCTTCCATGAAGGCCACTTCTGACCAGACTTCTCCAGACAGTAGATGGGTGTACCAGGGTCCCACTGTTTTCTGCCAGTTCTGAGCTGATGGCACTGCTGGACATCTTCTGATTGCGAAGGGAAGTAAGCATGATGTGTCTTTCATCTGCTGCAGTAAGTTTCCTTGGCCGACCACTGCGCTCACGGTCCTCAACGCTGTCTGCTTTCTTTGTGCTTCTTCAAAAGAGCTTGGACAGCACATCTGGAAACCCCTGTCTGCCTTGAAATTTCTGCCTAGGAGAGACCTTGCTGATGCAGTATAACTACCTTGTGTCTTGTTGCTGTGCTCAGTCTTGCCATGGTGTATGACTTTTGACAGTAAACTGTCTTCAGCAACCTCACCTTGTTAGCTGAGTTTGGCTGTTCCTCACCCAGTTTTATTCCTCCTACACAGCTGTTTCTGTTTCAGTTAATGATTGTGTTTCAACCTACATATTGAATTGATGATCATTAGCACCTGTTTGGTATAATTGTTTAATCATACACCTGACTATATGCCTACAAAATCCCTGACTTTGTGCAAGTGTACCTAGAAGAATTGATGCTGTTTTGAAGGCAAAGGGTTGTCACACCAAATATGGATTTGATTTAGATTTTTCTTCTGTTCACTCACTTTGCATTTAGTTAATTGATAAATATAATCTATTAACATGTCTATTTTTGAAAGCATTCTTACTTTACAGCATTTTTTCACACCTGCCTAAAACTTTTGCACAGTACTGTATATATATATATATATATATATATATTAGTGTATATATATTGTGTGTGTGTGTTAATTATCAAGACCTGAATGTCCGGTGCAGGGAAGAACAGTTCCAGTGAAGATACTCTTGCAGGTATATGTATAGTGTTTTAAACTAAAACATCTGTTTACTCACAGTATATTGTGCCTACACACTAGCAGTCCTAACCATGCTTGTGTTTCTCCTTGATTAACATCCTTTATATACTGTACATTGTGACCAGCAACAGTTTAATTTCAAAATAATTAGAATGTGTAACATCTAGTATGTTCAACCATTTTAGCATTTTAATATACTTTTTTTAATTGACTAACTCTTTCTTGCTGAGAACTGAACTTGTTCTATACATGTAACGTCTGAGAATTGTCGGGACAGGTGACATCTGTTCTTTAAGTGAGGAGTTGCTGACTGCCTGCCAAGTCAAGATAGACATATCTGTGGTCTGTGTTGGAGAAAAGAGAGATAAGGAGAGGGGGATTCCTCCTCTTGTCTGGGGAATGTGTGGGTTGTGCCAAGTAGAGGGTGGGGGTTAGGTTGTGTTGGCATATTGGAGCACTCACTCACAGTTGGAAAAAGGGAGGCAAGGAGCTGACATCACCAACTGTCCTGAGCTAACAGCAAATGGGAAGTATTGCCTATTACATGGGAAAGTATCACCCTATTATGTTACTCTGCAGTAGGGCTAGTTCATATACTCCAGTAGTAGTGAATGCCTCTGTATAATTTTCCCTGTATGTAATTAATAAAACCTGATTACTGTGACTTGAAATTGTTTGTCGTGCCTGATGCTTCTACTGTCAGGGTCTCAATGTTAAGGGAACAGTAGGCTTTGTTTTCTTACAACTGACTTTAATAACATTTTGACTGGAAATCTCTTTCAAACAAACTTTAAAAATCATCAAATAAATATTAAGTGACACAAATTATTTATTTGGTTGCAATAATAAAAAATAGTAATAGTTTGTGACTAAGAGATTGCTCAATTTGAATTAACCTTGAGTTAATCCTCAACCAGTTTTTTAAATTGTAATACCCTAAGTTATATATGTTGAAAGAGGTGTCTTAGTGTGCTTGAGTAGGTGTATTAGGGAGTGGTGGGAAAAGACTTAACAACATAACAGTAAACAAGCATAGCAGAATCTTACATCACTTGGATGATGTCTATCATAAAATGCACAGTTCAAATTGCAGACTAAAATGTTACTTCATTCTGCAGTAAAAGGAAAATACCCTTGGTATTTTAAATCTGAAGAAGTCACTTTAGATCAGGTTTTGAGATAATTACATGTAATGCAATACTACAACAACATTTATGCCATGTATCAAATATTCATTATCAAGAACTGTTAGACATTTCTGAGATTTTCATACTCTGGGGTTAGCAATTATTGAATTAATATTGCATTATAGTGCATGTTATGAACAAGTAGTTACCACCTTACAAATACTTGAATGATTATATTTATTTTCATATTTTTTGTTAAAAGTGTGGGAGCCACACAATATTCATTTCTTCCAAATTGCTTTTCTTAATATTTATAACAGCTGGCATTTCAATGTATTGACTGTGTGGTTCAAAATAAAGCCACAGCTCAGATTTCTGATGCAAGATATACTAATAAATTATTCCCCGTGCTGAAGCAGATACTGATGTTAAGCAGTGAATGCAGATAACGCCGGTACAGAATACTACTGGATATTTAGCATCCATTCCACAGCCTTTAAAGTATGCACAGTGTTCCGTGTTTTTGTTTTTTATCTTTAAAAAAATCTTTAAAAAAGTTTATTTTGCATATAAAAACGGTAAAAAAATCGAAACATCAGTAAAAACGGGGTGAAAAATCTCAGTATACACACTTTACATGTGGAATATGATGTGCAGCAGTTCTGAATTTCTGATTAAGTTTAATGTCCCTGGCTATGATGAAGCAAAATCTGCAAAGTTAGCTGGTACTATGTAAACGTTTGGGCAATCGCTGTGCTGACGGATACAGTATCTACAGAAGGTATGAACATGACATCAGCACAAAACAAGCCAGGTTTATTCGCCATTAAATCATAAAAATAAAATAAAATTGACAGAACTGGGTGGCGCAAGCATCGGATGACACGTCAGAAATCACACTGGACATTTCCGTCAATGTGTTCCATGTAAGTTTACAATCACCATTTTCTGTCAAATATTTATGATTAAGAATGTCAGCGTTAGGCAGTGTTTTTAGCTGATGGACAGGCAGTACTGTCGCACGATAAGTCACCGATACATAACTCTGCAATAAACTGGCTGTCCAGCAAAGCACAAACTCATTAACAAACTTATTCTGTGCCGCATAAATGGATTGCCTGTCTCTGTTCACTTTCTTGTTTTAGTTTAATGTGTCGCTTATTTTTCAGTATGTTCCTTTATTGTCAGTGCGAACATGCACCTCAGTGCAGAAGTATTTGCAGCGCTATGCATCCTATGCCTTATCTGACCCACTTCTGCTATTTTTGCTTTTTGTATACTTCGAAACATTCATTTTCTTTCGAGTATCATCCACTAAAAATATTATATTTTCGGGTATTTCAATTCAGTTTTTGATCAAGCTAGTAGTTACTACACCCAGCAATTGCCACAGTAACCAGACTGATTGGCCAACATAATCAGGTGATAGTGTGTTTGTGAAGGGACAGAAAACCACAGTTGAACGTTATTTGATCCTGTGACTTCTAAACATCTGCTGTATCCTAGGATACAGTGTACGGCTGCTTATTACAATGTCAGAGTCAAAATAAAACAGCATTTTAATCAAATGATTGTGTATTTCCTAGAAAATAGTACTGGGATAATATTGAATATAGACAAAAATTGGGTATAAATCAGTAAAAACCGACGTCCACTAAAAAAAAAAAATCAGAATAAACCGGAAGCATGAGAACACTAAGTATACAGCACTACTTTTCATCCCCTCTTGGTAGGAGTGGGAGCAGGAGCAGGACCAGGAGCAGGAGTAGGAGCAGGAGCAGGAGCAGGAGCAGGAGCAGGAGCAGGAGCAGGAGCAGGAGCAGGAGCAGGAGCAGGAGCAGGAGCAGGAGCAGGAGCAGGAGCAGGAGCAGGAGCAGGAGTAGGAGCAGGAGCAGGAGCAGGAGCAGGAGCAGGAGCAGGAGCAGGAGCAGGAGCAGGAGCAGGAGCAGGAGCAGGAGCAGGAGCAGGAGCAGGAGCAGGAGCAGGAGCAGGAGCAGGAGCAGGAGCAGGAGCAGGAGCAGGAGCAGGAGCAGGAGCAGGAGCAGGAGTAGGAGCAGGAGCGGTGTAGGAGCAGGAGCAGGAGCAGGAGTAGGAGCAGGAGGAGCAGGAGCAGGAGCAGGAGCAGGAGCAGGAGTAGGAGCAGGAGCGGGAGCAGGAGCAGGACCTGGTGCAGGTGCTGGAGGCGGGGGTACCAGATCTGGGGCTGGAGAAGGTGGTTGTGGAAAAAATGGTAGACGAGGAAAACTGGGTAGAAATTTTAAAAATGGTATAATCAAATCAGGATATCGATAGCCAGGCCTTGGACATGGTCTTCGATGCGGCATGTAATATGTATAATATGACTGTAAAAAAGAGATTAAAATAGGAATTCAGTATTGACTCTCGTAAACCTGAGAAGCTTTTAATTGAAAATATGTTACTTTTCTGCATGTCACTATAAAACAGGTAAATAATGTGTTTCATAAATCAGTGCTGTATATATGTTTTTTATTTATTTTATCTACCCTCTAAGGGAATAATTTCCCATCAGCTCTTTTACACTGCAAACTTGCCCCAGTAATATAATAACAACACTGCCATGAGTCAAACAGAGCAGGCACCATCAAATGCTTTTTATTCATTGTCAGCCAGATTGTTTTACACGCTAACACTACAAGATTGCACAGATATTTGTATTACTCAAAATACATTTTTTCCCCTATATCCCAGTTAAAATCTCCCAGGTCAAAAATATGCATATTGTGCTTATTTCATTAAATCATGCGTAAATACTAGCACTTTTTATTGTGGCTGGACAAGAGGCTTTGTCCTGAGTTGTCCACATTAAGAGGGGTACACTATACTAGGACTGAATGAGTGATTGAGGGATACATTATTTTGTACCAAACTACCACAATTCTTAGGTGCATGACTATTCATTGACCATCTACCTCATCTTAACCCTTAAAAAAAGAGCCTTTTGAGTACTTTTTGCATCCTATTTAGTTTTCTGATAGAATAGTCTGTGGTATCTTTAATATGTACTCGAGGAAGTACTTACTTCATCACCATCAGAACGAACTTCCCAATGATGATATTATAGAGATGTACAGTTAATGTAGGTGTAACACATATGGCCATCAATTAATTTAAACACTCAAACATACAATATTTCAGCCAGAGAATGGGGATGATTTTTAAAATGTCTTCACTTTTCTTTACTTGCACTTACTGTACTGTGAAGCTTAAGAGAACATTTGTAAAAAGGCAACCTGTTCTTTTAGCCCAACACATTGAAGCTCAGATTGTTTGCAGTATTTTTCTCTCTTTTTTTTTTTTTTTTTTACAATTTACCCCAAATACCAGTTTAAATATGGAAAGCTGTAATGACTTTGACAGAGATCACAAAACAGGTTAAGCCCTGCAAAACAAAATCATTTGTTTGTGAATAGCAAACTGAAAAGAAGAACGTTACATTCTGATTCTAGCTACTGATAAATAATTCTTAAGGTATTCCATTTTGGTAGGGTACAGATGAAAGGTGGAATTCGAAGCAGTGATTGCAGGACAGTTAGAGGGAAAGACCAAAGGAAAATAAAACAATATGCAAGAAAGGCATGGGAAGAGTTTGCGGACTACACAGTCATAAAGCCCTGCTCTGTGGTGCTGAGAATCGAGTTTAATAATGAGTTTGGTCTCAGCAGTTTTTATCTGGTTTTGAAAAATTACTGAATAATGACATTCTGAGGCTCCTTTGCTTTCACTTGTCCCCTACTAAAATGGAATAACTTAAGAATTATTTATCAGTGTCTTTATTTGCTATAAAAAAAGACAATGGGAGACTTAAAAAAAAAAACATTACTTACTTGTACTTCATCACTATAAGAACGACTTGCCCTTCTTTTGTCTTCAGCCATCTACAAATTATAGAGATGTACAGTTACAGCGACAGTCTATACCAAAAAATGTTGTATCCTTATAAAATGTTACTGTAGCAAAGGTAAAGCAAAGGAAGTGTAGTAAAGAATATAAAGACAATAGAGAATGCAAAAAATAAAAATGTTCTGGTAACATAATTATACTAAAAAATGAATTTTAGATACATGTTGATATGTCAAGTGTATATTTTGTACCATCTATTTTTAAATGCTCTGGGGCATATTTTGAAAGTGTTTACTGTAGTCTTTAATCAACTAAACATCCAAGTAATAAAATTCAAGGGCTTATCAAGTTTCTCACTGTTCAGGGTTTTCAAAACACACACCAGATAAAAACTGCTGAGACCAAACTCACCACTTGATTCTCAGCACTGGCTTTATGATTGTGTAGACCGCAGACTCTTCCCATGCCTTTCTTGAATACTGTTTTGTTTTCCTTTGGTCTTTCGCTCTAACTGCCCTGCACTCACTGCTTCATATTCCACCTTTCATCACACATAGTATTCAAAGGATTCCATTTAAATTGCAAAAGGATCTCCTCAACAAAGTGATTCAAACAGTTTGTCAACTCAAAAGGGAAAAGCAGTAAACAAGTGTTTCCGATAAATTCGTAACACTTTGTTATCTCTAATTTGACATATAACTTGTGTATTTCATTATTTAAATAGATAATAATCAGAAATAGACAAGTAAGTCACCTCACATGTAAAACAGAAAAAAAAAGTGAGCAACTCCCATGTAACCTGCCTTATTTTACTATACATATTGGTTAATACTTGGTAAACTTTCTGTACTGTTTTTTCATTCTAAATAATTATATTAATTTAAATAATAAATACTACTGTGTAAAGGTAATTAAGCTTTAAAGGTATGTATAACATTGTATGGAAAATACTTACAGAGCCAGGTGAAACCCCCAAAATTAACATTAAGAACACTGCACTCCTCATCTTCTACAGTCTGAAATGGGCAGTAATAAAATAAATGAGAAAAACTGTTATTGAAACAAAAATAAATAAAAAAGAACTCATTATGATAAATTGGATATAGTCATATGAAACAAACCTGTTTAATATTTTAAAAATCCAGTAATATATAAAGTAAAAGATTTACCTTGGGTCTTGAAGGAATATAGAGATGAGAGATATGAACACTGAAGAGGAATGTATGGCATTACCACCTCTTTACTTCTATGTCTTTATATTTGTAAAATACTCTCCTGCATCAATTTAAAGTCTGTAGCCTTTAGCAAGGTTTGGTATTCCATTGGTAGGATTAACAAAATAAGCTCTCAATGCTATGGAAAATAACAATATAATTAATTATTAATGATAATAACAATACAGCATGTTTCCATGCATCATAAATGATGTCTGTTTGTGCAAGTGATATTGAGGATTACCCCACACTTTATTACTAGCTTATGCAAGAATGACTCAGATACTAGTCACCTTTAAAAAGAAACAGAAGATGAAAGATTGTATTTAGATGGTCTAGAAGAGGCTTGATTAACAAAGCTCCTGATTAGGCGGGCAGTAGACCATGCACCTTGACAATGCACATCTTCAGGTGGGGTAGATACCCAGTATTTAAAAAAACAGTGAAATAACTATATACACTTGAGCACAAGCTGAACAATTAATGTGCAACAGCAAGGAAAACTTTTAAAGTCAGCTCAATCCAACTTCAGGTATTTCCCTATAGGTTCTAGGGGGCAAGTCGATCAAGCTAACTTCTCTGTAGGTTAGTACTGGAACTCCCCTTAATCTTGACTTCCTTCAAACTTCCCTGAAGTGGATTAACGTTACGGATAGTGTGGCACTGCAGGGAAGTACAAATTATGCAAACTGCTTGGGGTTATGAGAGGGGATAGAACAGACAATTGTTTGTTTTTCCCAACCCCCCTATCCCCACTGGATAAACTGAGACTGCAGTAGTAAAAACAGAGAGTGCTACAGTACATTTTACCATTCAAAATACTTTTGTTTTAAAAAAATACCATCTAACAATTCTTAGGGCATTTATTTGGAAAGGAGGCCATTAGATATCATTGACACATGCTTGCTTTACAGTATTTCAACACTCACCTGATCAGAAGCAGCAACTTATAATTTATGTAATAACTCAGATAAAGTGCTATGTCAGCTGCATCTCCATACGAGAGTACCGGTAAAGTTGAAAGTAAAGTTTAAACTGTACTTAAACAAATGTGTATATATATATATATATATATATATACAGTACTGTGCAAAAGTTTTAGGCAGGTGTGAAAAAATGCTGTAAAGTAAGAATGCTTTCAAAAATAGACATGTTAATAGATTATATTTATCAATTAACTAAATGCAAAGTGAGTGAACAGAAGAAAAATCTAAATCAAATCCATATTTGGTGTGACCACCCTTTGCCTTCAAAACAGCATCAATTCTTCTAGGTACACTTGCACAAAGTCAGGGATTTTGTAGGCATATAGTCAGGTGTATGATTAAACAATTATACCAAACAGGTGCTAATGATCATCAATTCAATATGTAGGTTGAAACACAATCATTAACTGAAACAGAAACAGCTGTGTAGGAGGAATAAAACTGGGTGAGGAACAGCCAAACTCAGCTAACAAGGTGAGGTTGCTGAAGACAGTTTACTGTCAAAAGTCATACACCATGGCAAGACTGAGCACAGCAACAAGACACAAGGTAGTTATACTGCATCAGCAAGGTCTCCCAGGGAGAAATTTCAAGGCAGACAGGGGTATCCAGATGTGCTGTACAAGCTCTTTTGAAGAAGCACAAAGAAACGGGCAACGTTGAGGACCGTAGACGCAGTGGTCGGCCAAGGAAACTTACTGCAGCAGATGAAAGACACATCATGCTTACTTCCCTTCGCAATCGGAAGATGTCCAGCAGTGCCATCAGCTCAGAACTGGCAGAAAACAGTGGGACCCTGGTACACCCATCTACTGTCCGGAGAAGTCTGGTCAGAAGTGGCATTCATGGAAGACTTGTAGCCAAAAAGCCATACCTCCGCCGTGGAAACAAGGCCAAGCGACTCAACTATGCACGAAAACACAGGAACTGGGTTGCAGAAAAATGGCAGCAGGTGCTCTGGACTGATGAGTCAAAATTTGAAATATTTGGCTGTAGCAGAAGGCAGTTTGTTCGCCGAAGGGCTGAGAGCGGTACACGAATGAGTGTCTGCAGGCAACAGTGAAGCATGGTGGAGGTTCCTTGCAAGTTTGGGGCTGCATTTCTGCAAATGGAGTTGGGGATTTGGTCAGAATTAATGGTCTCCTCAATGCTGAGAAGTACAGGCAGATACTTATCCATCATGCAATATCATCAGGGAGGCATCTGATTGGCCCCAAATTTATTCTGCAGCATGACAACGACCCCAAACATACAGCGAAAGTCATGAAGAACTATCTTCAGCGTAAAGAAGAATAAGGAGTCCTGGAAGTGATGGTATGGCCCCACAGAGCCCTGATCTCAACATTATCGAGTCTGTCTGGGATTACATGAAGAGAGAGAAGCAACTGAGGCTGCCTAAATCCACAGAAGAACTGTGGTTAGTTCTCCAAGATGTTTGGGCCAACCTACCTGCCGAGTTCCTTCAAAAACTGTGTGCAAGTGTACCTAGAAGAATTGATGCTTGATGCTGTTTTGAAGGCAAAGGGTGGTCACACCAAATATGGATTTGATTTAGATTTTTCTTCTGTTCACTCACTTTGCATTTAGTTAATTGATAAATATAATCTATTAACATGTCTATTTTTGAAAGCATTCTTACTTTACAGCATTTTTTCACACCTGCCTAAAACTTTTGCACAGTACTGTATATACACACACACACACGCGCACACACACACACACAAGGTCCATAATGCCTGGTCATGCCCGATGCTGATGGTCTTACTGCTTTTATACTTCAATGTTACAGCACATTTAATTATATTTTTTTATTTATTTTAACTGGATTTATTTAGTTTTTCCAGCAAATATATATTTTGTAACTATTATCAAGTCCTATTGTGAATTCTTGATTATGCGATTAGTCATGTAACGTGAACCTTTCTAGATATTATAATGTCTCAGAAACTAATAAATATAATATATTAGGTAAATATGCAAAAGTAAAACAAAGTTGCTTTATTTTTGCTGAATAAATTCCAGTATCTGAATATGGGTTAGAGATGTTCACATATTTGATATGTTATGAGTTTTAAGGAGTTGCTTAGAACCCAAACTGTAATACAAGACTAAACATGCTTTTGAGTTAATAGCATATTGCATAAGGTTATTTACAATGAATGGTATGACGTATTGGACGCATATTTTAATATTGTAAATCAGTTTGAGGTATGTGAGGGATCGTTAAAAAAAAAAAAACACCACAGGATTATGATACCCATGTTGAGCATGCTTTGGAGTCATCATACATCTTTAGAGATAATATAAAAATATCTCCCTGTGGTGTGCTTTGGTTGTTTTTATGCTTACAATACATGGTCAAGATAGGATGACTTTTGGCAAGCCCAAATGGTACATGGTATTCCCCTAATGTGCCATTCTGTATCATGTGGTTGGGACCATTTGAAAGCCCTAATTTATAAACTGAAAAATGTTGTTATGCCTTACCTTTATGTTCTGTGAGGAAAGTGTTACTGTGTGATTGTACAATATACAGCATAACTAACTGTACTGGAAAAAGGAAGTTAAAACTGGACTGTTTTATAGAAATGTTTTGGGGTTGCAACAAGTAGTGGTAAAGATACACATTTTATTTTTGTAATCTGCCTATGAGGTATATCTGCATTAGATTTCATAAAAGCACATTAAGACCAATTATATTATATGGTCAATCTTTCTCTCCCACTGCTGTATGATATCACCTTTGACATCCACTTATTTTATAACAGACTGGATTCTGTGCTCTCTGAAAACACAACAAACTTGTTACAGTGGTAAAAATAACATGGTTCTGATATCTCATATTTCATTATTATCCAAATCCTGGTTAAACATTAATTGATAACAAAACTTTTTGGATTTCATTGTACATATTTCATTTGGATAATGAAAGTACTATGACTCTGTAATTATAAGCACATCCCCACCTCAATAAAAACAATGACCTGGACAATATAGTCAAGTTAGTTGTTAACCCTCCTAAAATAAATCATGGTATGACAACGCTACGACGTTTACATTTACTATGCCCCAAAATGACAAATGACCAAATCATCATAATTAGTTTCACCTCGTTCAAGTTACCACTGCGATTAAAGTCTTGATTGTGATATATTTTGTTTTCAATACCGATAACCAATGTGCTTATTAATATCCAAAAGCATATTATGAATGATCACTGTGTGTTGCAATTGCATTTTGATACACACTTTTAAATGGTACGTGATTATTATCTGGTTTTGATTGAGAGGTATGATTCAGCGAATCACAGTAGCAAACATTAATGCAATCTCAACCACATATTATATTCAATATACAACATTATTATTAGCAGTCATGCTAACCTTTTCAAGTATCGTATTGTGAGAAGTAGTGTTCTTAAGCTACATGCTTTTTAAAATATATGTAACATTTTTTAAATGTACTTAATGTTAAAGCCTTTGAGAAGCAGAACATTTATATTCTGAAATACCAAACATTGAAATCATTCCCAAGTTGTTATTTCAGTTAAATACCAGTGGATTGTTTTTCTTCCACCATATCAGTGTATATGCGCCGCTCGGGAACCCCCAAGTTATTTAATGTTTTATAATTTTATATGTGCATACAGCTTTCTACACCTGTTTACACAGAAGTTTATTGCGTAAAGTTTATTGTATTACAGTTTTTCATGTTTATGTATATGTGCTCTTCTTGAAAAAAAATAAGAAAAAAGTTTAATTTTCAATGTAAAAATGGTGTTTCTGCTCTGAAAATGTTATCTATGATGTTCATAAATAAAAATATTAAGTTGTATCCGATTGTTTGTTTTTCATTTTCATATCGAGGCTGTTTTAAACTGGAGCCGCACATTTTGCGGGTGCGGCGGTTGTATGTAGTCCGAAATCTCGGCGGTTCTAGTGTCACTGCCCAGTCCCTGACCACCTTCCGGCACCTTCTCAAGACTCACCTCTTCAGACAGCACCTGTAGAACTTTTTTTTTTTTTCCCCTATGGACACTCTTCCTTAAATGCACTTTACTTGCTCTTATCTGCTCCCTATTTTAATGCATTTAATCCTGTACTTTAGAGTACTGTAATCTGTCAAGTGTCATTTAATCTGTAGTATTTTGTATTTAATTATATCCTGATGTAACTATCACTGACACCGTTATCCGTTAATGAATCGTATTTTGTCATACTTGTACTTGCTAGAACCAAAGTCATTGTATTTATCTTGCTCTTAATTGTATTATTACTTGTACTGTGATTCTTGATATGTATTTTTGTTTACAACTGTAAGTTGCCCTGGATAAGGGCGTCTGCTAAGAAATAAATAATAAATAATAATAATAATAAAACCCGGAATAATTCTGGTCGCTCTTCTTTGCACTCTTTCAAGAGCAGCAATATCCTTTTTGTAGCGAGGTGACCAGAACTGAACACAGTATTCTAGATGAGGTCTTCCTAATGCATTGTAAAGTTTTAACATTACTTCCCTTGATTTAAATTCAACACTTTTCACTATATATCCGAGCATCTTGTTGGCCTTTTTTATAGCTTCTCCACATTGTCTAGATGAAGACATTTCTGAGTCAACATAAACTCCTAGGTCTTTTTCATAGATTCCTTCTTCAATTTCAGTATCTCCCATATGGTATTTATAACGCACATTTTTATTGCCTGAGTGCAGTACCTTACACTTATATCTATTAAATGTCATTTGCCATGTGTCTGCCCAGTTATGAATGCTGTCTAGATCATTTTGGATGATCTTTGCTGCTGCAACAGTGTTTGCAAATGTAACAAGTTTACTTACTATACCAGAATCTAAGTCATTAGTAGATTAGGAATAGCAGAGGACCTATACTGATCCCTGTGGTACTCCACTGGTTACCTCGCTCCATTTTTTTCCTCTAACCAGTACTTTCTGTTTTCTACATGTTAACCACTCCCTGATCCATGTGCATGCATTTCCTTGAATCCTACTGCGTTCAGTTTGAGATTTGTTTATTTTATGAGCTCCTAGTCCCTTTAACACTTCTGCCTCTGGTATGCTAAAGTTATTTAAAACTGGATTGGAACAGGTCGACATGTGGGGCATGTTGTCCATATCCTCCTTTGTACAAACTTGTGAAAAGTAATCATTTAATATATTTGCTATTTATTTCTCTTCGTCTATGATTTTGCCATTTGTATCTCTTAGACATTTAACCTCCTCTTGAATGTTCTCTTGCTGTTATAATATTGGAAAAACTTTTTGGAATTGGTTTTAGCCCCTAGCAATGCTCATTTCTATCTCTTTCTTGGCCTTTCTAACTTCCTTTTTGATGTGCGTTTGCTGTTCCAAGTACTCTTTCTGTGTACTTTGTTTTTGGTCCCTTTTAAACACTCTGTAAAGTGCCTTTTTCGCTGAATATGTTTTTAAATTGATCTATTAAACCATTTTGGCAATTTTGTTTTAGATTTAGATTTGTCTACTTTTGGGATGCAATTGTTTTGTGTCTTTAGTACTACATTTTTAAAAATCATCCATCCTTTTTCTGTGGATGTTTTCTCTATTTTATTCCAATCTACTTCTGTTAGTCTCTGTTTCATACCTTCATAGTTTGCCTTTCTAAAATTGTAAACCTTAGCTTTAGTCATTACTTTTTGGGTTTTAAAAAGCACTTCAAATGAGACCATGTTGTGGTCTGAGTTTGCCAGTGGTTCTCTGACCTCTTTAAGTTATTCTGTCTTCGTTATTTGAAAAGACTAAATCAAGGCATGCCTCCCCTCTAGTCGGTACCTTGACAAATTGCATTAGGAAGCAGTTATTTGTCATTTCCACCATTTCAATTTTGTCTGTCATGCTCCCTGCTGGGTTTTCCCATTTTATATGGGGGAAGTTGAAATCCCCCGTTAGTATGGCTTCTCCTTTGCTACACGCATTTCTAATGTCATTGTATAACAGATTATTTTGCTTGGCATCTGAATTTGGCGGTTTATAGCATGCCCCTATTATTATGCCCTTTGAATTTTTGTCCATTATTCTGACCCATATTGATTCTGCGTTGTTTTCTTCTTCCAGATTTAACACCTGGGCTTCAAGACTATCTTTTATGTATAGCGCTACCCCTCCACCTCTTCTGTCCTGTCTGTCTTTCCTATACAGTGTATACCCACTAATATTATATTCGTCTCCATGTGGTCCAATGTTCAAGGAAGGTGAAGCCTTGCTGTGTGAATCATGATTTCAGCCATGCATTTTGATTATGTATTTCCAGCTGTCCATATTGTCCTTTGCAAGGTGCCGGCAGTATCCCAGAAAATACCACACTTTTGGTCTTGTCTTTTAATTTCCTTCCTAGATCTCTGAATTTGTTTTGCAGGGATCTTGGCCTGTCTCTTCCAATGTTGTTTGTACCGATGTGGACGACTACTACTGTGTCGTCTCCTGTTCGTTTTAGGAACCTGTCCATGTTCTCAGTGATGTGCGTGACAAAGGCTCCTGGAAAGCAGCACACTGTTTTTGTAAGGGGGTCCAGGCTGCGCACTGAACTTGCTGTGTTTCTCAATGTGGTCCCCAATAATCATGACCTCCCTTTTTTTTTGCTGCCTGGCCAGCACTGTTTATCCACAGAAAAAGGATGGATGATTTTTAAAAATGTAGTACTAGAGACACAAAACAATTGCATCCCAAAAGTAGACAAATCTAAATCTAAAACAAAATTGCCAAAATGATTATTTTCGTTCTCTTGATGTTGGTTATGATCTTCTAAAATTTGAAGTGGCTCAAATTTGTTTGATGTACTGATTTCTGGCGGTTGTGTTTGATGACGTTTCTTTTTTTCCCTGTCTCTGCCTACGTGAACCCAGCTGTTTAGACCCTCTTCTATCTCCCTGGTGGCTTTCTATCTGTTAGGTGTGCAGACTCCTCACACTCCTGTTGCTCTGTCATTTCCTGCAGCTCCATTTCTAGCATACTTGCTCGTTTAAGCAAGTCCTGGATCATGCAGCACTTTACACACACTTGGTTTAGCTCTGCTGGGTTTTCTCAGATTTCCCACATCATGCAGGTGTCACAGATGGCTTGAAGACCATGTCAAATTCTTTTTTTTTTGTAAGTTTAGTTTAGTTTAGTTTCTGCAGCTGTCAACCTGCTTTCAAACTGCTTCTAACTGCTCTGTACTTTTCCACGACTTTACTTCTGTTTGTGTGTCTTGAGGAGGTGCCGGAAGGTGGTCAGGGACTGAGCAGTCCTGATATCCATGGGTAGGTCGTTCCACCACTGAAGGGCAAGGGTGGAGAAGGAGCGGGATCTGCAAGCGGGGGAGCGGAGGGGGGATACAACTAATCTGGTGGTGGAGAAGCGGGGCGAGAGGGGTGTAGGGAGAAATGATAGTCCGGAGGTAGGAGGGGGCAGAAAGGTTGAGGCAGCGATAGGTGAGTAAAAGGGATTTGAATTGGATGAGAACGATGATAGGGAGCCAGTGGAGGGAGCGGAGCAGCAGTGTAGCATGGGAGAAACAAGGAAAGGAAAAGACAAGGGGGGCAGCAGAGTTTTCGATGAGCTGGAACGGTTGGATAGCAGAAGCAGAAAGGCCAGTCAGGACGGAGTTGCAGTAGTCAAGGCGGGACAGTACCACCAGGGTCTGAACTTGGAGCTGCATGGAGTAGCTGGTGATATCTCTCTAAAGGAGAGTGCAAGCTGTTAACCCTGTTGCTGCCCAAGCTCCACCCCTGGCACCTGCACTAGGACCGATCCTGCCTCCACTTCTCAAATAGAAAAAAAAACTTTTATTTTATATTGAGGGCAGCATATGTTCTTACACTATCCCATCTAGGTTTATTCTTTACTAGGTTATGCTACTTTACTAAAGCTTGAGATGTAGTCCTTTACAACTTTAAAACAAAAAAAAACAGTTGGTGGGGGATTTCATTCTTTCATTACACACACACAAATACATAACAATGCTATTTTTACTTCTATACTGTAAATGCTATTGCCTGCTTTCTTTGTCTGGTGCTTTTTGCTTCCTATATGTTCATGTATTGCCTGTCTGTGTATATGGTCCATGACATGTTGGCAGAATTTACAAAAAAGCAAACTTCCATTGGAATAGAAATCTGAATTCAAAGGCCTGCTTTTGTGAAATATAAAAACAAATGAAAATGTGCTAACTGTTTCAGATTTGTTTTACTGAAAGTAAAACTTCAATAACACTTGAAATTAAGGAAACAGTGGTATCTACTGGGAATACAAAAAGACAAAGTATTTCCTCTACCCATACTACAATTAAAGACATGGCTGTATGTAAAAAGGTTTTTGATTTGTAAATACCTCTTTTTATGATACTTATATGCTTCATTTAGGAAACAGATATGTATAAATGAGGTTTATGTTTTTGTATGCTTAGTCAACAAAAATATACTGTCATGCTTGTCTGCTGTACATGTTTCATCATTTTTTTTTCATTCACAACTCCCTATGGCATCACGCATGTTACATACAAATCAATTGCATTCATATTTGCCTCCAGAAGACCGTTATAAGAACAACCTATATACATCAGGAGGCAGTGTGGTCCTGTGGTTAAAGTCCAGGACTCGTAACCAGAAGGTCACTGGTTCAAATTCCACCTCTGACACTGACTGACTCACTGTGTGACCCTAAGCAAGTCACTTAACCTCCTTGTGCTCCATCCTGTAGATAGAGTGACCACCCGTCCCGAATTGGGCGGGACAGTCCCAAAATGCAAACACCAAGTCCCGGTCCCGGGCTGCATGACTGCGAGACGGTATTTGACCCGGATTCCCTCGACACAGTTCAAACATACCGCTTTGCCAATGTTCAACCATAGGGGAGACCAGGGTTGGTTGTCACACTTTTTACTCTTTATTATTTTTCTCAATCTCCTGATATTCTGCAAGGTTCTGTTCCTCGTTATATTAAAGAATAACTTCACGTACAAACTGATGGGTTTTTTTTTTTTTTTTCAGCATAACTATGACATTTAGATGGTTGAAAATGCGCCGGTCTCCTATGACAACCTGCCCCACACCGAAATGAAATATGTCCTTTTATGTTCGATGGAATTGACCTAAAGGTACAAGATGGTCGAGTTCCAGACAATAAAACACACATTTCAGTGTTAGTATCGCCTGCCTGCGCCATCTAGTTTCGTAGTTATGAGCACTGAAAACTAACCTGTGTGACAACCAACCCCGGTCTCCCCTAGCAACCACATCGGAGTGCAAAGTCCCGCCCCTATATTGTCATTCACAATGCTTTACACAGCCCCAGAATGATTGACACGTTTAAAATATATAAAAAAGGGGTCAATTTCTATATCTGAAAAATATAAGGATCATACTTTTCTACCATATATTAAAAATATATGTTTTTTGTCCAGTACAAGAGCTGAAATATACTGAATATATTGGTAACAAATAATCTCAAGAATGTTATTGGTAACAAAAACATTCTTTAAACAAAATTAGAAGTACAGACAGGACTACCAAACGCAATCATTTCGATGCATCCTGATTTATTTATTTTTTTACTCTTTGATATCATGTAATCTGTAACAGGTTTAACTATGATAAACTTTACTTGCTATTTACTATGCTTAATAGAAATTTGTAGACAAAGCAATTTGAAAAGTTGAAGAAAAACAGCCAGGCTGTTAATATATGTAAATGTTATGCCATCTAGTGGATAAAGATGGGACTGTTAAAAAATGAGGTTTTTGGTGTATAAATGTTTTCCTATTTTGTAAGTTGCTGTGCTTTGTCTGTGTATTTTCTTTTTCTGCTGTTCGAATTCTGTAAGTTCTCAGTGTAAGGTTGTTGATAAGGACACATTCATTATTTGGGTATGATATATGGAGGTTGTTGGTGTCTTGTACTCTTCCTGTGTCTTGTCTCTTATAGTAATAGTGTGTGTCAAATGCATGAATTGTGAGTATGTAATTAGAAGGACCAAGAAAAGGTATGAGAGGATACCAAGCTATACTAGAAAACAAAAAGAAATAATTGTTTAAGAATGTGGTGATCACAGGTTAGGTATATAAAGGCTTATTTAGTGCTTCTTTGTTAGACCAAAGGAAGAAATGAAGACTGCATATTCTATTGTCTTCGAAATTAGTAATAATGCACATTAATGCATTTTTTGTATTGCATGCTGATATTGAAGTGTAATAAAGCATTACTATTAAACTGATTAATTGTTGTATTGAGCTAATCATTCTGGTTAATCCACAAAAATATGACTCACACTAGTGAGTCAGTTAACAGGTGCATTCGGTGACTGGTCCTTTTGGGAGGGTGGAAAGAGCCACAAGCACGCAGTGGGGACGGTGGCTGCATGGGTCCTTGTCTGGCTCCTCTAGATACCTGAGAGTTAAGGGGCAGCGGGGATGGCAGACCCATGTCAGGCTCCTGTTGTTGATACACATAGGGAGGCTGAAGGATAGCCTATATATTTGGTATTATTATTATTATTATTTGTTTATTTAGCAGACGCCTTTATCCAAGGCGACTTACAGAGACTAGGGTGTGTGAACTATGCATCAGCTGCAGAGTCACTTACAATTACGTCTCACCCGAAAGACGGAGCACAAGGAGGTTAAGTGACTTGCTCAGGGTCACACAATGAGTCAGTGGCTGAGGTGGGATTTGAACCGGGGATTTCCTGGTTACAAGCCCATTTCTTTAACCACTGGACCACACAGCCTCCTTAAAAAGTAAAAGTAAAACATAAATAAATAAATACATTCATAAATATTGAAATAAATGAATACATAAATCAATACATAGACATTTAGTTCTTTATCTATCTTGATATTTATTTATTTATTTTTCACTATCACTATCAGATATAAACACTGCCATTTAATACTGTATGAAGCGAAAATAAATACTCAATAGTTCTTGTTCAATTGTATATTAGTGAAGATTTGTGTACATGAAGGTCGTCATGCTTTCATATATTTTTACTTTCAAATAAAAAATATATTGTAACAACCCGGACAATTGCTTTGTTGCAGGACTTGTTGTCTGTTCAGTTTGTCTCGTCTGTCTTAAGTTTTATGTTACATGTATTGTAAGGATAACAGGTCACACCGTTAGCATGGGAAGGGGGAGTGAGTGAATGAGTGGGGAGAATGTGTGTTGCTGTTTTCGGGGGTTGCTGAGCATGGATGTGACTGGTTGATGAGCTGGACAACGGAGGGAAACGACGGGAGATTATATAAGGGGTTGCATTGAGCCTGGGGACTGGAGAGAGTCCAGCGCTGAACTTGAATGAGAAACTGAGAGAATATGCAGTGAAAGTGCCAAGACTAAAATGCAGGGTTATTATTTTGGTGCCGTGAATTCCGGTCCCTGACAGGAATTCTCTGTAGTTTCAAATAAAACAAACATTTTGAGAATTCAACACCTTCTTCCGGTAGGGTTGCCACCCGTTCTGGTTTTGCCTGGATTGTTCTCTTTTTGAGGCAGCTGTCCTGGGAAATCTGTAAGACTTCCCGGGACATTAAATGTCAAACTATATGACTGATTGATTGATTGATTGATTGATTGATTGATTGATTGATTGATTTTTATACGAAATGACTCTGGTGTCCCGGTTTTTGGAAGTTTTTTGTAAGTTTTTTGGGAACCCGAGTACTAGTTCCTAAACATGAAACTGTTACAATATATTAAATGAAAGGATCAAGCTTATTATGATAGTTTGCAAAATCAGATGAAAGCTTTCAATACAATCTGGATAATACATAATCATTATTTACAAAATCTTGTTTGTCTCATTACTTGTTAAAAACTGTAACTTTACTGCTATACTATTTGCAAATGTTGTAAAATAGAAGGACAAACTTTGTGATGTGAAAGCTTGGGCAGTTGCATTGGAAGCATGTCTTGGGTTCGATTCCCACACAGAGTTTATATTGCAAACTTTAAAAAAAAAAAAAGTATTTTATTTATGTGTAACAAGCACATTTTATTGTGAAAAAATGTAGTTGATATGAATGACACTTTCGTTATATATATATATATATATATATATATATATATATATATATATATATATATATATATATATATATATAGTGCCTTGCAAAAGTATTCAGACTCCTGACCAATTCTCTCATATTACTGAATTACAAATGGTACATTGAAATTTCGTTCCGTTTGATATTTTATTTTAAAACACTGAAACTCAAAATCAATTATTCTAAGGTGACATTGGTTTTATGTTGGGAAATATTTTTAGGAAAAATAAAAAACTGAAATATCTTGCTTGCATAAGTATTCAACCCCCACACATTAATATTTGGTAGAGCCACCTTTCGCTGCAATAACAGCTTTAAGTCTTTTGGGGTAAGTATGTACCAGCTTTGCACACACTGTCGGAGTGATTTTGGCCCATTCGTCTTGGCAGATTTGCTCCAGGTTGTTCAGGTTGGTTGGACGACGCTTGTGGACCGCAATTTTCAAATAGTGCCACAGATTCTCAATGGGATTGAGATCAGGACTTTGACTGGGCCACTGTAGGACATTCACCTTTTTGTTCTTGAGTCTCTCCAATGTTGCTTTGGTCTTGTGCTTGGGATCATTGTCCTGCTGAAAGGTGAATTTCCTCCCAAGCTTCAGTTTTTTAGCGGACTGAAGCAGGTTCTCTTGCAGTATTTCCCTGTATTTTGCTCCATCCATTCTTCCTTCAATTTTAACAAGATGCCCAGTCCCTGCTGATGAGAAGCATCCCCACAGCATGATGCTGCCACCACCATACTTCACTGTAGGGATGGTGTGTCTTGAGGCATGGGCAGTGTTAGGTTTGCGCCACACATAGCGCTTTGAGTTTTGGCCAAAAAGCTCTATCTTGGTCTCATCTGACCAAAAAACCTTTTCCCACATCGCAGCTGGGTCACTCTCATGCTTTCTGGCAAACTCCAAACGTGCTTTCAGATGGTACTTTTTGAGTAACGGCTTCTTTCTTGCCACCCTCCCATAGAGGCCAGTGTTATGCAGAGCTCTTGATATGGTTGACTGGTGCACCATTACTCCACTCCCAGCCACTGAACTCTGTAGCTCCTTGTCACAAAGACAGCAGCAGTGGGTGACGTCAGACCAGAAACAGGAAGTAACACACAACAGACAGTGAGGTTGGTGAAGCTGAGCACTTGGTTGTGCTCAGCATTTAATAAACAAAATAAAAGAACACAAAAACAGCACACGGCACTTTCGCCAAAATAAACAGGTAAACAAAACGAACACACACTAACAAACAGGGACGAACAAACACGGTGAGTAAAAACACTTATTCTTCTTATATTTATCCTCCTTCTCCACACCCGTTCTCCACTCACGAACACCCAACCCCGAGTGAGTGAATCGTGCATCTATATATACTGTTGTGCTGGGATTCAATTACTAATTAATTATTTACTTGAATCCCAGCATGTGAATTAATTAAGTGCAACCTCGTGCCTAACTACAATTATACAATTTTAAACACACGTGAAACACAGACCCGCTTATATCCCCGTGTACCAATCGCTATACACCAACATTAACACATGCAACATGCAACATATAACACAGAAATGCACACAGGGGCGGGGCACATTGCCACACTCCTTCAAAGTGATTGTTGGCCTCTCTGTGGCTTCTCTCACAAGTCTCCTTCTTGTTTGAGTGCTGAGTTTTGAGGGACGGCCTTTTCTTGGCAGTGCCTGGGTGGTCTGATGCAGCTTCCACTTCCTGATTATTGATCCAACTGTGCTCACTGGGATAGCAAGGAGGCTGTGTGGTCCAGTGGTTAAAGAAATGGGCTTGTAACCAGGAGGTCCCCGGTTCAAATTCCACCTCAGCCACTGACTCACTGTGTGACCCTGAGCAAGTCACTTAACCTCCTTGTGCGCCGTCTTTTGGGTGAGACCTAATTGTAAGTGATTCTGCAGCTGATGCACAGTTCACACACCCTAGTCTCTGTAAGTCGCCTTGGATAAAGGCGCATGCTAAATAAACAAATAATAATAATATCCAAACACTTGGATATTATTTTGTACCTTTTCCCTAATCTATGCATTTGTATTACTTCATCTCTAACTTCTGTAGAATGCTCTTTGGTCTTCATTTTCCTTCAGATTCACAGCCTGACCAATGATCCTTCAACAGTGGGGTTTTTATCCAGAAAATGTGACAGCAACTTTAATGGTTCACAGGTGGAGGCCAGTGGTAAGGTAATTGTGTCCTTGTTAGGGCAATTTCTTTCATCAGTGTAAACTGGGAGCTTCCACAGTACAGGGGTTGAATACTTATGCAAGCAAGATATTTCAGTTTTTTATTTTTCTTAAAAATATTTCCCAACATAAAACCAATGTCACCTTACAATAATTGATTTTGAGTTTCAGTGTTTTAAAATAAAATATCAAACAGAACGAAATTTCAATGTACCATTTGTAATTCAGTAATATGAGAGAATTGGTCAGGGGTCTGAATACTTTTGCAAGGCACTGTATATATATATATATATATATATATATATATATATATATATATATATATATATATATATATACAGCTCTGGAAAAATTAAGACCACTGCAAAATTATCAGTTTCTCTGGTTTTACTATTTATAGGTATGTGTTTGGGTAAAATGAACATTTTGTTTTATTCTATAAACTACTGACAACATTTCTTCCAAATTCCAAATAAAAATATTGTCATTTAGAGCATTTATTTGCAGAAAATGACAACTGGTCAAAATAACAAAAAAGATGCAGTGTTGTCAGACCTCGAATAATGCAAAGAAAATAAGTTCATATTCATTTTTAAACAACACAATACTAATGTTTTAACTTAGGAAGAGTTCAGAAATCAATATTTGGTGGAATAACCCTGATTTTCAAGCACAGCTTTCATGCGTCTTGGCATGCTCTCCACCAGTCATTCACACTGATGTTGGGTGACTTTATGCCACTCCTGGCGCAAAAATTCAAGCAGTCCGGCTTTGTTTGATGGCTTGTGACCATCCATCTTCCTCTTGATCACATTCCAGAGGTTTTCAATGGGGTTCAGGTCTGGAGATTGGGCTGGCCATGACAGGGTCTTGATCTGGTGGTCCTCCATCCACACCTTGATTGACCTGGCTGTGTGGCATGGAGCATTGTCCTGCTGGAAAAACCAATCCTCAGAGTTGGGGAACATTGTCAGAGCAGGAGGAAGCAAGTTTTCTTCCAGGACAACCTTGTACTTGGCTTGATTCATGCCAAAGCTGCCCGATTCCAGCCTTGCTGAAGCACCCCAGATCATCACCGATCCTCCACCACATTTCACAGTGGGTGCGAGACACTGTGGCTTGTAGGCCTCTCAGGTCTCCGCCTAACCATTAGATGACCAGGTGTTGGGCAAAGCTGAAAATTGGACTCATCTGGGGTGCTTCAGCAAGGCTGGAATCGGGCAGATTTGTCTTTGTGAAGGACGCATGAATCAAGCCAAGTACAAGGTTGTCCTGGAAGAAAACTTGCTTCCTTCTGCTCTGACAATGTTCCCCAACTCTGAGGATTGGTTTTTCCAGCAGGACAATGCTCCATGCCACACAGCCAGGTCAATCAAGGTGTGGATGGAGGACCACCAGATCAAGACCCTGTCATGGCCAGCCCAATCTCCAGACCTGAACCCCATTGAAAACCTCTGGAATGTGATCAAGAGGATGATGGATGGTCACAAGCCATCAAACAAAGCCGAGCTGCTTGAATTTTTGCGCCAGGAGTGGCATAAAGTCACCCAACATCAATGTGAAAGACTGGTGAAGAGCATGCCAAGACGCATGAAAGCGGTGCTTGAAAATCAGAGTTATTCCACCAAATATTGATTTCTGAACTCTTCCTAAGTTAAAACATTAGTATTGTGTTGTTTAAAAATGAATATGAACTTATTTTCTTTGCATTATTCGAGGTCTGACAACACTGCATCTTTTTTGTTATTTTGACCAGTTGTCATTTTCTGCAAATAAATGCTCTAAATGACAATATTTTTATTTGGAATCTGGGAGAAATGTTGTCAGTAGTTTATAGAATAAAACAAAAATGTTCATTTTACCCAAACACATACCTATAAATAGTAAAACCAGAGAAACTGATAATTTTGCAGTGGTCTCTTAATTTTTTCCAGAGCTGTATATATATATATATATATATATAAAGGCAGGATTTGAGCCCTAACTAGTCATACTTTCACTCCAAATACATAACTGCTACGCTACACAGATTCACATCTTAACCGTTTCAACAGACTATTCCCATAATGTGTGTGTGTGTGTGTGTGTGTGTGTGTGTATTATCCATTACGTGAAAAAATAAGTGAAATCTGAAACAAAAACACATTGGAAATGTGAAAAGATGCCAAGTTAGCAAAAGTGCCCAGACATTAAAGGTGAGATATCAAAAACACAAGCCAAGTTTCAAGAAACCATTGGGGGAACCTTGGCCAGCACAAAGCAAATAGGCACAACTGTAAAAGTGGTGGGGGACAAGTCTGCCCCAATTGTTTCTACTAACTTGGCTTGTGTTTTTCAGGCATAATAAAAGCGAATCAAACTTGCATCAGATTGTGATAGATTTATTTTTCATCATGGAACTTTATTATTAATAGTTTGTATATATTAAACAAAAGTGCCATTGAGTTTATATAATTAATTTACTTATAAATATTGAAACTGCTAATATTGTCTTTAAGTATTTTGTTTACTTTAGTGGCAAATCTGCTATGCAGAGGATTAGAACTCTTTTGGACTGTGAAGAGAGTTCAGAGTCTGTTACACAAAAGAAAGTCTGATTTGATTTTGCACTTCTTTGTTTTATTTGCCTTTTTGCCTTTTTACCCTATTCCCATTAAAAAATAAAACCTACTACAAAAATAATAATAAATACATTATCCAGTGCAGCTGGGCAATGTCCCGCCTTCCTGACTTGTATCTATCATTGATTCGTTCTGAATACTTTAAACTCGCCCGAACTACTGAGTGACAGCACATTCCCACATTTCTATTGGAGACTCCGCTTGAGAGATTTAAAACGAGATTACAATCAGGATGGAGGCTTGTTAGTGGCATTTAAAGCTGCGTTACAGTTAAGATACGGAGGATTTAAAACAGAATTGTGGCGAAATGTACAAAAATACCTACACACAAAAACCTCAGAAGAATGTGCCCGTGACCATAAGGATTTCGTTGTGGAAGACAACAAAGGAAAGAAGGTACAACTTAAGTGTGCAAGTACTGTCGAGTTACTACTATACATATTTTGACAGAAAAACAAAAACGCTCAAGCATTTTGAAAAGTAACCGAAAACACTAATTTCACACAGTATATCAAAAACGAAAGTCCCGAAAAAAAACGATTTACATAAAACTCGAAAATAGCTAAAAAAATAAGCAGTGAAAAATACAATTAATAAAACCCGAAAAACAGAAGACCTTCTTATACATTTCTTATCTTAATCCACTTCCCAGAAAGGAGACAGAAATAGTACATACAGTATCTGAGATCGATATAATAAAATAGGAAATAGAATCCAAGTGTGTTCATAATATGCTTATTTTCATAGTAAAAAGTAAATTATATCACGTGTTCTCACGTTTCAAGCAACTTCTAAACAAATCATAAGTGTAAAACAGTTACATCATACATCATTTTGTTTCTGTTTAAAGAATTCTAAAAACAGTATTATTTGAAATTAAAGAAAGACTCTTAGTCATTTTACATACCCTAATAATACAAAATGTAGTTATATAAAAAGTATTGTTATATTAAAGCTGATAGTAAAAAATTGCTGCTAAAAATGTAAGAAAAACATTGGCTTGTTTTGAAGAAAGTAATCTGCAGCATTTCATTCTGGGAAATGGAAAAGAAAATGCATGTTACATTAAAGTGAATTTGTTCAAACTACTGTACATGTATAGATATTAATTAATAACTTCATAAATATTTAAAGCCGGTTTTCATTTTATGGACATTTCTCTGGTACTCAAAGTACCAGAGTAAATTATATCAATTAATAATAATAATAATAATAATAATAATAATAATAATAATAATAATAATAATAATGCACCAATTCATACCTGGAGGTTACTTGCACATATTGCATTTTTGATTTCATTACCTATGGCTCAAAAGGGAGTTCAAAACCAGGTTGAGTCTAAGAACAAAACAAAGAAACATAAATGTATAACAGTATTTAGGGCAGATTTAAACACAAATATTTTAATTCCTAGACATTTGCGTTGTTTTGTAAATCAACAGGCAGCAAAGTTTGCCAGGATATGGAAATGAATAGATTTGAAACAGATGACCCCATAAACCTGCTGGTTGAGAGATCTTTTCTGTTTACAAAGGTAACATAACACTTATTTTCTTTCTGATTTGCTGTAAGCAGTTCGTATCGGTGAACTCAATATCCGGTCATTGTATAAATATCTCCATATTATATTGTATATACCGCTTAACACCTGAAATAAGCAATAACAATGCAAATTTGTACCTTCTCTGTCACAGTATTGACATTTCCTTCAAGTTGTCCTGGAGCAGTTGTAGGAAGCATAGTTTCTGGTCCAAGTACAGGAGGCTGTTTGGCTGTGCTTTCCTAATTAAAAACAAAACAAACAACAACAAAAAACCTCTCAAATAAATGTGGGCTACAGTAGACTTGACACGCTTAAAAGGTGAATCATTCTATTGTAAAATAAAGACAAAGAGAATATATCATTATGTATGCATGTATATATATATATATATATATATATATATATATATATATATATATATGTAGGTTGTTCTTGATTAATACATGTATTAATTAATACATTAAAATACAATATGACTCAAACAACAAAAACATAAATGTATTACATTGAGATGACACCGTTTTTGATGTCTAGCACATTTCTACTCTACCTGTATTGGCTGTTGGGACGTCTGTGTTGTCTGCTCCAGATGCTGCTGGGCTTGTTCCTGTGTTGGCTGCCAGACAGCCGGCTGGTTTGGTTGTGGGTAACCATAGCCTATGTAGTAAGGCATGCCCTGTAAGTGACAAAGATTACATCAACGATGATGCAGATATTCCTTTTTCTGAAATTCAGATTTTATAAAATGCGATATCATCTGTCCTCCTGTCTGTTGAGGGAATACTACAGAGGGGTAGTATGAAGGCAGCATCTTAGGATTAAAGAAATAGGGTACCTGGTTGGGCTGTTGTGGCTGCTGAGGAACATTAGAGTCCCATGGGTTGAGTGGTTGATGTGGTGCATTAGGTGACTGGTTCTTCTGGGAGGGTGGAAAGAGAACCTGGGGAGGCATGTTTCCCTGAGGAGGCAGTGGGGACTGTGGCAGGACCTGAGGAGGCAGCGGCCCTTGTGGTTGCATGGGTCCTTGTCCGACTCCTCCAGCTACCTGAGGGTTAAGGGGCAGCTGGGACGGCAGACCCATGTCAGGCTGCTGTTGCTGGTATACATAGGGAGGCATGTACGGGACCTGTCAACAAATATATTATACAATAAGAAATTTAAAAAGGTCCCATCTACTGTAATTTGTGCACATATAAGATTCTATATATGGTGCATTTTCAAAAAAAAACAAAACAGTGTTGCACAGCAAAAAATAAATAAATAAATAAATAAATACAAATAACAATCTACCTGTGGTTGCCCATATCCAGCTCCGTTGTATGCATTTCCATTGTAACGCATAAACTAAAAAAGATAACAAAGCATAGTACAGTGAATATTTAATACCTAAACATAACAACTTAGCTAAGGTTGCACTGTAATTTTAATAATATAATATGAATAATTAGCATAATTAAGGAACTGGTTAATTGCTATTGTGACTTATTTTAAAAAACAAACATTTGACATGATGATTAAATCCACTAAAATAATCTTACCTCATTACTGTTACTTGCAGATAATCCATATCGTTGATGATATACCTGAAACAGTAGGAAATATACAGTACTATTTCTGCTTCTCTGACAATTCTATTGCGTTTACTGTAGTAGTTTGCAAATTTTTTAATACGCTATATTGACTTACTGGTACTGCAAACGATGCACCCAAAAGGCAGGTAAATATAATTGATGTCTTCATCTTTATCAACACTCCCTAAATTGAAAAAAAAAAGTAATAACATGCTTTTGTGTCAAAAAGAACTACGGTATACTTCCTTAGATAATATGTTATCAATATATATATATATATATATATATATATATATATATATATATATATATATATATATATAATGTTCAATGAAAGTGTCATTCATATCAACTACATTTTTTTCACAATATATATATATATATATATATATATATATATATATATATATATATATATATATATATATATATAATGACAGATTTTTATGTCAGTTTATTAGGAGTTTTTAACATCATTTATATAGTTTCTGCTATTTTCCCTACCTTTTCTTCCACAGAATTACATTTTCAGTATACTGTCTTATAATTTTATATAATAAAATACCTCTTTTGGTGTGCTGCAAGCTTAGCTCTTGGTACAATGTTTCCTGTCTCCGAGGCTGTGACTTCTGAAATTCCTCCTTGTCTGTCGCTCTTTAAAGTTTCGCTCTGTCCTTATCAGCCAATCCGCTCCAAGAAGCGCAATGTGATTCAGAAGGTACGACATAAACCCCAAATTACCCCACCTGTCAGGTCTTGTGGATTCAGACACTTCATTAAAACATAATTACATCCTGGTCCTTTTGGGCAGTGCAACTGAATAAACACAACAATCCAATCACAAGTAAAAATAAGAATCCTCAAGAAATTCAGTCTACTTCCAAATATTTTGAAAACATGAAAATATAATTCAGTTGCTTTTTTTGAAAAACTGTAACATGATAGTCTTCTGACTGACATGATAATAAATCTGCTTACTCACAGATAGGGAATGTCTTTGGAAAACAAATTGTGTTAGCATACACTTTTAAAATAATTTTAAAAAATGATCCAACTGCTAAGAAGGTGTTACAGAACTGGCAGGACACAACTAAGATGCATGCTGAAGCTCTGAAATTTACCATCTACGTTTTTGTTATTTGATTCCTTTTGGAAAAAAAAAATGTGTAAAGCTTTGTATAACACAAAAAGCGGAATACAATCATTTATACAGCAACAACATTAGGGAACAGCCAGCATGGGTTCAGAAGAAGGAGGTCTTGCTTAACTAACCTACTTCACTTTTTTTGAGGATGTTACAGCTGATGTAGATGATGGCAATGCTTATGATATAATTTATCTTGATTTTCATAAAGCCTTTGACAAAGTCCCACATGAAAAACGTATATGTAAATTAAAATCAGCAGGAATACAGGGGATGACATATAACTGGATACAGAACTGGTTAAAAAACAGAACGCAGGGTACTGTTCCTCATTTATACATTATACACATTGCAAGATTGTCAGATTTGCAGATGAGACCAAACTTGGGGGAGTGGTGAACTCTGAATCCGCAGCACAGTTACTACAAAAAGGATTTGGGCCTTCTCTGTAACTGGGCAAAAGTGTGGCAAATTGCAGTATTGTATAAGGCACATGCAATATACTGTCCACAATACAATGCTCCCTAGAAATTTCACGCACGATTTAATAATTCGCATTTTTGGTTAGTTCACTGCTAGACCGTGCTGACAGTAAATTGTGAAAGTAATATATTTTACTGTATAAGGGCCCTTCATTTACGGTTCTCAATATTTCATTGTTTTTTGATGTGTGAGATACCAAAATAAAGAGGTAGCACATTGGTGACTTATGTCATGGCCTATACTGTCCATACTTACTTCCTGTTAATGGCAACAATCTTAAATATTTCTTCTTGATGCTATTTGTATAGTTTACGTTATGAATTGTAGCATATGGCTAGTACCATGCACAATTAGATGGCAAAAGATAGTTCTGGGTTTTTGAATGACTTTGTAGTAAATCATGGGCACAGGCTAAACACCCACGGACATTACCTAACCAAAATTAATCTAAGATTAAAATTAAATATATTTGATAGAGTACAATGTATCATTCTTTTAGTAAACAGTATAGGCCTAATGTAATTTTCTTAAGAATAACTTGATTCATATTGCTAAATGTTTCAATTTGTAATTATCACAGGACAAGAAAAGACAAGGCCAAGCTGTTTATTTTTAACATTATACAGTAAACCATAGATTGTTTAGAAAGAAACTTGACATTGAAGGAAACTTAGCACTGAGTAAGCAGTTGCTGTATGTAGGCAGGTATGTAGTCAATGGATATAAATATCTATAATTACAGAAACATTCCAAATAACTGAGCAGTCCATATCATCGCAAAACTGTGGATATTGCTTAAAATGTATCATATAATTACAGTGTGCAGTGTGAAAAGAGTGGGTGTATAGGGTTGGGTTTAGTTTTTTTTTTGGGGATTGCCTGTTTGTAAATTAGATATACAGTAATAAATTATGGCTACCTCTAAACAATCGTGAAGCTTTTTTGTGAGAGATACTGGCTGTCTGCACAAGTTTTTTGTGGTTCAGTGTTTTGGTAATATCCCCATCCTCCAATCGAGCAAGCAGTAGCTACAGTAAAAGCGACCTAACATGTGCAAGGCTGAAAACAATCTGTGAAAAACATGACATCCTTCAGGTGTCAAATATTTTGGAACAAAAAAAAAAAGATTTTACAAAGCGTTTTGCAAAACAATTTGATATTTCTTCAACTGTTTTTGAGGTAAGTATACTAAGCTGTGGAGTGGACACTGAAAATATAATAGTGCTAACTTAAAATAAATAAATGAACCAGGATTTACTGCTGATAAGAACGTGACTTTGTTGGAACCTCTGTTGTTAATGGAAAGTTTATTTAATATAAATTAAAGCTGCACATGGGGCTGTCTGGAATTTGTTGTGGTTAGACTGGCTCAGGGTGGTTTGAGGTGGATCACCTGTACTTGATCCTCTGTAATACTCACCTGGAGGAATAATCCCTAAAAGAATAATTATTGCTGATGTCACTGCGGTGTCGGGCCGTTTCAGTAAGTCATCATAGTCGTAGGACGTGTGATACCTCTGACCCGCTGAAAAATTATATGAATATGGCTGCTCTTATCTTCCTTGTAGTTAACTTGTCAGACTGACAGCTGCGTGTGGTAAATACTGTTTTGCAAGCACAAATTTACTAGCATTACAGATGAAGTACTGGCATTAAATGTAATGACTTAATGGGCAAGGGATAAGCCTGCCTGGTTGATACTTAATTTAACACTGTGAGGAGGAGATGGTGTAACATTGACAGCAATCAGAATCTCAGTGGCATAGTTCCATTATTTCACAGAAAATGTTTTATATAATAGAAGCAGTGTTGTTTGTGCTGATGGGTACCAAAAACACCTTTTAAAACAACCTTGAAATTACTGACGCAGTATATTAGCATAACAGGTGTTGCAATATACTGTAGGGCTCTATTCTCAAATAAGGACTGTTTTCTTAAAGCTTATTTTAATTAATTAAATCAATCTTGTAGGTCAGGAGTCATTTTGTTAACTGTTTCAGAGAGAGTTAAAAGTGTATCCTCCAATTCTCACATCATGGATTATTATTTTGATTGATTTTGTTTATTCACTATTGAATAATTGTTTGATCATGGAATAAAGTATGTGTGAGTATTTAATTTATTTTGTGTTCCATACCCAACCTTTGTACGTGAGCAAAGAGATATTGTATGCAACTCTTAGAAGGTTTTTTAAAGGTCTTGGGTTAAAGAAAATGGTTTGAAATTGTAATGCTGTACGAACGATATGTTTTAAAGCGAGTTTGATTGTTCTGCTATGTACGATGAAACTGAGGTTCGCATGTTATCTAATGAATAATGTACACACATTTAGAATGTGTTAAAACAAAACTGGGGATATATGAATTAATTGTACAATCAAATTGAAAACAAGAATAAGAATGATATTCAACTTAATACCGTAAAATTTCAAATAATTGCCGAGTCTCAAATAATCGCCAGTCTCCAATATGTGCCGTTCTGCTGGCAAATATTGTAAATAAATGCCGGATCTCTATTAAACGCCGGGTATCTGTCATTGCCATTGAAGCTGAGGAAGACGAGCTTGAGCGTAATGATCTGATAACAAGTGATAGCGATGAAAGTGACTCTCAGGATTAATAAATAATAATCATAGAAAATGTAATTGAAGGTAGGCCTACATGTAATGCATAGTTGCTTAATGCAATTACTACATTATTAAAAGTTTTGATAATTTTAAGCGTGCTGAAAGTAGGCCATTTAATTGAAGTTTTACGGTATACTGGTTTTGAGAGTGCAATATGTTTTGTTGGTAGTCTTTTTTGTGTTTTATTTTACCAGTCTTAAGTTTGTGATTTTAAAATGAATGTTGTATGTAAATTGACAAGATGATCACTGTCCCAGCCTGGTTGTGCAATGTTTAATTGATTAAGGAGGGAGGTTATTTGGGCTACATTGTATTCCTGGTGTCCTGAGGTGTGTACTGAGTGCTGCTACCTGTAGGGGAGCAGGAGCTTTTCAATGTACCATCCTCTGTACAATAGAGAGTTTGGTGGTGATTGGCTGGTCATGTAGGCAAAAAGCTTTGTCAATAAAATGGCGCCATTCAGGTAAGGGGGAACTGATGGTGCTGTGTTTGGCTGCCTAAGGCCATTCAGGCTATAATTGATTGTGTGTCCCCACAGGATATCCACAGGAGTCTAGCCATTATGGTGGGTAGTGATTGGCACTTTTTAAATGTACTAATAGTGACCTGTTCATATATCAGCCTTTCTGTGTATAATTGTTATACTGTTATAACAGCCAATGTTCTGTTAGAACAGCCAATGTTACTTACCAATGAATGGCTGTTACTTTTTAAATATGATAGTACTGTGACAACAATAAATACTGTTTCATTTTAAACAAACCTTCGGGTGTGGTAAACTCCTTTCTGATTTTCTCAGAATTCCATTTGTTTTAGAAATTTGAAAATGTGTAACAGAAATAATTAATAGGGGAGGCTTATCCTGTGGGAAGTGGAGCCATGGAGAACAATTTGGGTTAATAAGCTCTGACTCAGAGCAACCTCATTTTTCCTTTTGTAGCAGTTGTTATCTCTGAATTCATTATCATGACTGAGATATAATATAAATACATCCATTGCTAATGTAGCTGATCCTGTATTTGTGAGTGTTTTATATCAACACATGCTAAGGTATCCCATACAAGGTACACATGAGAATTAAAGACAGCATTTGTTTTACAGTTAAATAATTAATTATATTCCCTTATTGAACCAAAATTAAATGAAGAACAAAACACATAAATGTTGTGTTAGTTTGTTTCTTTGCTTCTGCATTTGCAATCGCAGTGAAATGTACTGCTATTGCTGTCACTCACTTAAAGTGTTACTCGAATAGCTTTGCATGATTTACCTACATAGTTAAAAACAGCGATCCACAGCTGTTACACTACATAAAATAAAGTGTTTCTCTTAAGTACAATGCATTACACACATTAGTTACAAATTTGATTAGCTACTTAGTGGAAGGGTGGTGGGCAATTTACTGACACACACGGGAGACAGAAGTTTTATTTGCAACACCGCACTGGTGCCCAGTTTTATTATTTTCTTTTGGTTTTATTTTCTTTAGCCCACAGAGGGCACTGTTGTCTGTGGCCTGAATACCGACAACGGTACAAGACTCCACCTCCTGCACCCCTGTGCTCTTGATGTTGGGCCAGGAACTTCCCAGCCCTGCCGAGATGGTGTTCAGCAGGCCGCCGGACCCCTCCGCTGAACCACCCAGACCGGAGCATGCCAGGCTGCTACAGGAACGCCCGTAGTTGGCCCACAGCTTCACCAGGAACTAGTTACATTGCGGGCTGCTGGCAGAAAAGAAGCTATGACACCAGGGCAAGAGGGAGGCACTTCATAGCGGGGGAGCTGGTCTGGGTATACAGCCTCCAATGGAAGCGGGGCCGCTGCCCCAAGCTAGACAGCCACTGGCTAGGACCTTGGCAGGTCTTGGAGTACATCAGGGAGGTCGTCCATAGGAACCAGCTTCCACCCAGAGGATGGCGGGTGGTACTCCACCGGCATCAGCTCGCTCCCTACCGAGGATGGGAACCTGTGCAGCCTGACACGGCAGCACCTGCCTCCCCCTTACCGGACAGTCCTGCTCCGCAACACTTCAGCCCTGACCCTGCCCTGCCTGACAGTCCCCCTCCACCTGGACTCAGCAGTCTGCCACGTGCAGATGCAAGGAGCCCTGGGTTACCTGGGAAGCCAAGACCGCAACGCCAACGCAGACCCCCACGTCATTTTGGGACTTTGTTGGTCCCCTCCGGGACGAGGGATTTTAAGGAGGGAGCCGTGTAACGACCCTGGGTTTGCTGTAACCACATTCTGGAAGGTTCTGTGACAGTGATATACAGTTAACCTTTATACTGACGTGTTAGTTTTTTAATGTTTTTCTGTAGTTCTTAGAGTGAGAGATGAAAAAAAAAGATTGTTGGGTGAATTAAATGCTGTTTCAGTTGTATGTTGACATTTTTACCTACAGAAACACTGTTTAGGTCATTGTTACTATTAATGTGTAGTAGGCTAATATTAATAGATCAGGTAAGTAAGTTGGTCTATGATGTCATAGCCTGCGGTAAGACAATTCTTGCAGCACAGTCATGTGATCTTGTTAAGCCAATCACAGGGCAATGTGATTGGTGCTGATAGGTTGAAAAAATAAGCACCTGCCCTCACACGACAGTAAGTACACATGTTTTGATATGAAAGCTGAACAAATCTAAGTTAAAAAATAAACGATTTTGGTGGGAATTGAACTTGAATTTGTTAATGGCCCCACTGCAACATTAACCTAATTTTTAATTCTAAAACCCAACATTATTTAATTTATAATAACGGTCTGATACTCTCTCTTCCTTAACTTTTTTTTCTTTTAATAATGGTCTATACTCTCTCTTCCTTCAGATATTTTTGCGAGTCATGAATAAAAAACATATGCCTATATATATATACTGTATATATATATATAATTTTTTTTTACAGTAAGTATTAACATTTTGTGCAGTTGTCTCTCCTGATCGCCTGCCGAGTTCACATTTACTTAACGTTTTTTCTTTCTGTTAGCTAACGTTAGCCACGGTGCAAACCTTGGCTCAAACCAATATGTTCGTGCAGGGAGAATTTAGCGTGATTGTTTATAAATGTGGCCCATCCTCTGAATATGTGTCCATGTTTATATTTTCAACCTTGTAAAGATAAGTCAGTGCCAAACACAACAAGGTATAATACATATCTAATAAACGAAAAAAGTGGAGGGGCAAAATATATAGTTTGCACCGCCCCCACCCATATTCAAAGTGGATGGCACATGCCCCTGCTGCCCCATGGGTTAGGCGCCTGCTACTGTATGTACGTTAGCATTTAAAAATGCTAAAATAAACTTAGTAAGGACTTTTTGTCAAATTTTTTGTCATTGAATTGAATAAGTTTATTTCATATAAATAAAAAAACCCCACCAATACCAGGTGTTTTAAAAAGTCATTACATTTCAATCTGTACCTTATCAGTACCAGTATTGGTATCAGATTATGCTGGAGTGGTTGGTGCAACAGATGCTTCTGACAGGATGCCCTGTCCTTCTAGAGGTGATGTTTTCTGCAAAAAAGAATCATTCAAAATGTTTGATAATACTTTCATTAATTTGTTTATATAATTTTAGTATGTATACCAGTGTCTTTACCGACAGATTTACTGTAATTACCTACTGTAAGTTGACAATTGTATTGTTTTCCATAAGAACCTTGCTGTCACCCTTTCTTTAAAAATGATATACAGTAGGCCCCCTTTTTTGCTCAGAATGTAGTGCAAAAGAAGATGTCCAAATAAGTTACTGTATAACTGATGTGACAGAACATAAAAAAGGTAAACATAAAAAAACAACTTGCTGCTTCTGTCTGATTTTTATGGGGGTTTAGTGGTTTAGAGTTTAATTGGGGGAAAATACCTGTAGCAATTATTATTTATATTATTATCTACCTGTAATGACCCAGAGGCTGGCTGATTGGTTGGTTGTTCTGTCTGCTGCTCCCCTGGCAGTTGGGTTGGTTTTGGTAGATGGCTTTGCTGTTGAGGGAATTGATATGGAAAATAGTATGGAAAGCCCTGTAAGAGAAAAAAAAAAAACAGTAAAAAAAGTTGTAATTTGTATGAGTAATACTTTTCATATATAATATCACCTGTCCTGTCTGTTGTGGGGACACTAATGAAGGGTTGTATTTGAAATGAAAAGCATACACAAGGTAATTGGAATGGAAAATGTAAATATATTTCTCATTGTCTGACAGCAATTCCTGACTTAGTTGATTAAAGGTGTACCTGGTTAGGTTGTTGAGGCAACACCTGAAATAAAAAGAACAAGTTCATGAATGAAAAGTCACTGACTGGAAAAAGATTCCGGTCCTGTTTCATTAAAAGTTGCCAGCACTGTACTGTACCTGGTTAGGCAACCGTGGTTGTTGTGGCTGCATTTGAGGATCTTGAGGAGGTTGATTTGGTGACTGAGGTGTTTGATCCTGCTGAGATGGTCCATTAGGAACTTGATAAATCTGTGGAGTCAGGTCTACCTGAGAGGGAAGCATTACTTGAGGGGGTATGTTTCCTAGATTGTGGAAAAACACTTGAGGATTCATTGGATCTTGTGCTGGCATTAGCATAGGAGGTTCCATTGGCCATTGCACTGGCATTATTATTTGAGGATTCATTGGTCCGTGTGCTGGCATGAATATTGAAGGTTGCCTAGCAACCTGATGTGTCCTCCTAAGGCCTGGTTGTTGTTGGTATACAGGTACATAAGAGGGGACATATGGCAATGCCTGTCAAGAAAAAAAATACACATTATTACACATTTAAACAATGAGGCACTTTTAAATACATTTAAGTAAGTAAATTGGTATTTTATTTGAAGCTAAACAAAGTGTTTTTTGGGGACTGTAGATAGTTATAGATGGAATATAAGGAATGATTAATATTTTTGACTAAAAGAAAAGAGAATGTTACCTGTTGTCTGTAACTAACACCATTGTGGCCAAGTCCAGAGTACCCCAAAAACTGAAAAAAATGTAATTGTAATAATTGTTATTCACACACAGATATAAACAAATAAATATATCATCAGTTTTCATGGGACATGTTATAATATCTAAAAGA
The DNA here is from genome assembly GCA_030684275.1 of Acipenser oxyrinchus oxyrinchus. Lineage (NCBI taxonomy): Eukaryota > Metazoa > Chordata > Actinopteri > Acipenseriformes > Acipenseridae > Acipenser > Acipenser oxyrinchus. The sequence goes on from CM060247.1 coordinate 48,274,207, forward strand.
TGAAATAAGTTAACAAATTACCTCCACACTGTTGCTTGCATAGTTGTTCAGGTATAACTATAATTTGACAAAAAATAACAATAGTTACAAAAGGGAATTTTCTGGCGCATTTAAACAGCATTTCATGGTGTCGTATATGGATTTTCTTAATGAAATGTCTCCTTGATTTTACTAGGCTGATATGAATTTACTGTAAATGAAAGAATCAGTAACATGGAAAATATGCAAAAGCGAATCATATACTTACTGGGAAAGCAACGTGTGTGCCTAGAAAACAGGCTAGTACTGTCACAATCTTCATCCTTCACTTTTCTAAAAAATGAAAAAACAAAACTGAATTTAGTAAGAGCACATGTTTAAGATAATGTTTTCCTGCTCCGAAACAAAGGGAACACAAGTTTATCTTCAAATTAGGAACTTTGAAACCTCTTGGAATTAACATTCTATTCTGACATAAGCATGACATCATCCACAGAATTCATGAAAAAAAAAACGTTTACTGCACTGTGTTTACTTAACTTTTCTACACAGCTGAAGAAGGGCTTTTATCCGAAATGTCTAAAATTAATGATTTCTTTAAATAATTTAAACCTTTTGTAACATCCAAAAAAAAAGTTTACATTTTGTAATTTTTTTAAATGTTTGTACACTGCAGTAATACCTCTTTTCAAGCCTACATAATACATACAGTATGTTTAATATAATTAAGATTTGATAAGTCAAAATAATGTTAGTCCACAACAGTACCTTAACCAGAACCTATAAATCAATTTTTTTCATACAAATACTAAACATAAGACATCTGTAGATAACAAATTAAAAACGTTAGTACAGTATTTGACTTACAGGTGTGCAGCAAAAGCTGTTGTGCCTGGACGGTAGGCTGACTTCAGAATATCTTCTTCTGTTGTCTGTACCTCCTTTGTTCTTTAGCATTTTAAACTTTCTCTTGAATCTAATTCAGCCAATCAGCTAAGAAGTGTCTGGGTATTCATTGGGTGTGACAGAAATCCCACATTACTACGTAGTCTGCTGGGTGGGTCCTATATTATTATACGTACATCCATTACCTGAGTTAATGTACATGTTACTATCTAGAAAACAAAACACCCTGACACAAGCAAATATAGGGGTCTATTTTAATTATCTAAACAACTAATTTCACTGTATTTTATAGTACTGCACATAATAATTAAATAAATCACCCCTGAATGAAAAATTCCCTTAATGACTTCCCAGTCTTATCTGAAAAACCTGCAGCTGATCATGTTTTGTTATTTAATAAAGTATACAGGAGTTGATCATTTATTGTATTATAATTAGGCCAAGTATTTGAATTGCTGTTTACCATTGAGAAGTATTGAATAGTGAAAGCAACATGGCTTGCTATAGTTAATTGCTCCAATGCAAATATAAGTAACTTTTCAGAAAATTAAAATGGTATGAAGTATCCCTTATAAACTGCTGAAAGATCAGCAAGCATAAGCTGCAGGCTTAAGCTGTCTGGAAAACGTGTCTACAGAGCCTTACCCTTTACACATAATGTATATTTAAAAATGTGGGAACATTAGCCATTGAGTAGCAACCATTCCGTGCACCAAAAAACAGGACTGCACTGTAAACAAGGTGTTGCACCTCAGTTTATCACATAAATATGTTAAATAAATCATATATATATATATATATATATATATATATATATATATATTAGTTGTAGTGAAAAGTTTACATACCCCAATGGAAATTTATAATTTCTAGAAATTTCTCGAAAACAAAGAATTTTTGGAAAGATCTTTTGTAGCAAAAGTTTTGCTTTTGTGGATGAGGAAAATAAATTACAAGAAATAGACGTCTGCAATTATTTATTTCAGCAATTTTCTTGCAAATCGCCACATACCCAATTACCCAATTTGCCATATGTGGCTAGTGGTTAACATATTGGCAACCCTGTGCTATATGATGCAGAATATTGATAAATGCATATCAGGTACGATGGTATCATCTTTTCTGCTGGACCCTGCATTGTTTTAAATTGTTTCTTAGTATGGGCCTAGTCGTTCTCCACATTGTTGGTGTGGACTCCTGTGTCCGGGTCTGTGAAGTGCTCATGGTTCCCTTTCAATTTGAAGGCGACCACCAACCAATACTTTTGGGATATGCCTGACTTAGGTAGGTGTTTGCTGAGCATTTTATGTCAGAGCTGCCGATAGGCCCCTCCGTGGAGTGACGTCGTCGGTCTTGCCTGCCGAGGGAATAAGTAGTCGCTCCACGGAGTTCACTTCCTCTTTTGTCTCTCACTACGGTAAGGTAAGCTATCTGTGTCACTAACCTGAGTGTGTTTTGAAAGAGCGCCTCTGAGTTGACTGGCTGGTTTGCCGCTCTCGTGGAATCAGCGGTTCCATTTGAGTGTCTCTTTTTTTTCTCGCGGCCTGCTTTGCTTGTGTCGCAGGCCGTCTTTTCTCGGCTGTCCGTCGTATGAGTGTGACTGCCTGTGCAGTATTGGTGTGTGGTGTCTTTCAGTCTACACTTTCAGGGATAACACTGTTCTTCCGCCGGGGCTTGGCTTGCAGCCCGTGCTGTTGAGCAACAACAGCCAGTCAGCCGTGTGTCCTCCATCGGGGCTGTGCTCTAACCTGCCCCGCTGTCTAGTAGACCTCGCCGCCTGCCTCAGCCCGCTCAGTGCGCACGGTGCTTTGGTGCCTCAGCGAGCATAGCTCCGTGCACTTGGTGCTCACAGTGCGCCGTGCACTCTGTGCGCATGGTGCCTTGGTGCACGCGGTGCTCGGTGCGCACGGTGCCTTGGTGCACGCGATGCTCGGTGTGCACGGTGCTCTCGACTGCTGTGGCTTCGGCCTGTCTGTCTCCCCTCGTGCATGCTGCGTGCTGACCAGGTGGCTGACTACACTTGGTTAGGGTAGGCACCACTGCATTAGCTGCCCCCCGGTGCTTCGGTGCCTCGGTGCACATAGCGCCTCGGTGCTCAGTGCATGCGACACAGGGCTCGGTGCCCTCGATGCCTCGATGCCCTCTGCCTGTAAATGGTGCTTCACTCCGCTGTAGGCTACATGCTGCCCCCAGTTGTGTGACTGCACGTAGTCCAGGCTAGACACCCTTGTCCAGTTGCTGTGATTGAGCCTGTGTGAAGCAGCTCTCTCTCTCTCTCTCTCTCTCAAGTTTTCTGGAGTTCCCCTGCAATCAGAAACTCTGCTTCTGTGAACTCAGCTATAAATGCTGCACAACTGCGCTACGTCTAATCTTTTTCTTTTCAACAGTCTACAAGAAAAAGAGACGCGTGATCCTCCACCGCGCCCTGGCTCTACCGTGCCCCGCTGTTGAGTTGACTCCTCTGGATTGTCTCGGCCTGCCCTTTTGGTGTACTTAAAAATTCAGTTCACCCGCGTTGCCATGGTGACTCTTCTATTTACCCTCACAGCTTTGCTGTTGAGTGCGTGTATGTGTTTTTTTTTCTTTTGCTGCCCTGCAGTTTTAATTAAAAAAAAAAAAAAAAAAAAAAAAAAAAGAGAAAATAAGCATGACTTTTCCACCAGGACCAGCTCTGCTGCACCCCGCTGTTGAGTTGAATCCTCCGCTAGCTTGTTATTACCACGTATTATGCACGTGGTCCAGAACTAGGCTATCGCCACGCTGCACCCTGGTGCAGCACCGTGCGCTCCCCTGTACTGCTCTCCTGATTGCCTACCGCAGCCACTCGAGCCTGTGTATCCTTCCCGGTGTATGCTATGCGCTACCCTGTGTTGTGTCGACTTCTCGTGGTTAAGTTTAGGTGCCTTGGTGTTTAGACAGTCCATGCCTCAGTGCTTTAGCACCCCAGTATGTCAATAACACCTGCACTCGGTGCCCCGATTCTTCGGTGCACCAGTACTATATTCAACCTCACTCTGTCCTCGGTGCTTCTCCACCCTTGGTGCCTGAGTGCTTCAATACACAGGTCTACACCCTCCAGTGGTTAAACAACACCTCTGGGTCCATACAGACATCAAGCATGACTAAATTCCACTCCTTGCATGTCTTGCACGACTGAGCCGTGCACGGAGTCGGGAGCCCCTGACAAGGCAGCAGGCTCAATCCCTTGCTCTGGCCCCAGTTCAGTCGATAACGGCGGCCCCCGAGCTGACCTCGCTCCACTGGTGGTCACCCCGGATGTTACAGAACTGGACGTCAGCACTGCTGAGGAGGACTATAATGCGATTTTGATTGTGGCCTCATGGGATGGTGGCTCCTTCCTTCAGAAGCAGCGCCTACCTCCCCTGACCATACCTTTGGACCAGCGGTAGAGGAATTGCTGCAGCGCTCTCACCGAGAACACAGGGCACCTTGGCAGGTAGCCTCAATGCTTCCCTCCTGTACTCTGGTACGGTAGAGAACAGGACTGCCCCGCGTGATGACCTGAGGCACCGCCTTCAGGCTTCCACGGCAGCTAACAGCCGGGCCTACCTGCAACAACGGGAGGGAGCCAGACGTGGGATTCCAACACAGCAGCGATCTCGACGATAGTCCCAACGCCACCCCAGGCAGCCCCCACCTGGGTGCTTGCCACCGTACTCAAAAGTTATGCATACCGTCACATTCTGCAGTCTGTCTGGCCGGGGGACTGGTTAACAACAGTGGACCGAAAAGACGTGTATTTCCACGGCCCTATTTGTCCAGTGCACAAGAAGTATCACCGCTTCGCCTTTCAGGGGAGCGTCTCCGAGTTTTCCGTGCTGCCATTCAGCCTCTCCTAAGCCCCCCGCATGTTCAGGGTGATGAACTACCTGGATGATCTGTTCCCAGTCGCAGGAAGGAGCAGTGGCCCACACAGTGATTGTGACGAAGCATCTGTTGAGGCTGGGTCTCACCCTCAACGATGCCAACAGCCAATTAATACCGGTGCAAAATGCGGTCTACTTGGGTCTTCTACTGGATTCCCTTACGATGCGGGCCTACCTGTCGGATGACAGAGTAGCTGTCATTCGGAACTGTCTGGCCCTGTTTCAACAAGGGTTTACAGTACAACTGGTGTAGTGTCAAAAACTACTGGGTCTGACGGCTGCAGCTTCATCAGCCATCCAACTGGGGTTACTCCACATGCACCGATCCAAGCGTAGCTCAGTGCCTTTCGGCTACACCCCAAGCGTGACAGACACAGTTGGCTGACCCTGGCTCACCTATGCTGGGAAGCCCTACGCTGGTGGAGGCAAGCCTCTCACCTGAGCGAAGGCGTAAGGATGGAGTGATACACAACCGTCAAGTGGTGACGACAGACACATCCAACCTGGGTTGGGGTGTGGTCTGGGCAGGCAGAGGAGTCAGCGGGTCCTGGACAGGCCGCTGGACATCCCTGCACATAAATATGCTGGAGCTCCGAGCAGTGAACTAGCCAATGAATGGCCCAAAGCGCTTTTGTACGCTTTTCCACCGATACCGCTGCTCCCTGCCTTCCTGGAGAAGGTCAGGAGAGAAAAAGTGACTTTTTCTGGTGTCCCCCAGATGGCCCAGGAGAATCTTGCCAGCTGCTGCAGGGCCAGCCCCAGGAGATCCCGCTGCGCAAGGATCTCCTCAGTCAGGCGCAAGGCACCCTTTGGCACCCAGAACCAGGCAGACTCCAACTGTGGGTCTGGCCTCTGAACGGGACCATCTTTCGGCCTTAGGGCTCTCAAATGTGGTTGTTAGTACACTGCAGAATGATAGGGCTTCCTCCACAACAGCACTATATGCTTACGTGGAGGTATTTCCAGAAGTGGTGTATGGCCAGAGGTCATGACCCCATCTACTGCCCCATAGCAATTATTTTACAGTTTTTGCTAGAGGCAGGCAGGTCCCCCTCTACATTGAAAGTGTACCTGGCAGCTATATCTTCATGCCACGTCCCCATAGACTCAGTATCCTCTGGCGCCCATATTCTGGCGGCCCATTTTCTAAGGGTGTTTGGTGGCTGCAACCCCTGCTGTAGTTCAAGGGGTGTTTTCTATCTTTCTTAAACATAGTAACTCTGATAAATGAAGGGAAGGAGTTACTGTACATATTGCACACACTCGTTCTGTTTTCTGTCCCCACGCTTCCATGCCGAGATATCTGGCCTCAGGACCCACTGTTTCTTATGCAGAACCTGCCAGTCTCCAGGTCCTGGTTTTCTGCAAGACTTTAAGATCTTCTCCAAAAAGGCAGTCTTTCTTCATTGAACTATTTGTGCCATTCCTTCAGGATTGGAGCTGCAACCATAGCTGCTCTGCGAAACATTCCTGCGCATGTCATCAAAAAGCTGGTTCAGTGGTCTTTAGATGCTTATTAGATTTACATAAGGAGTAATTTTAAAGACATCCTCCTAACAACACCTGGAACTTGCATCCTAATGAAAGACTTTACTCCAGGATCCAACCCTACCATATCCTTTGTTATATATAAAAACTGCATTCTGCCATATGATGCCACCTATTAGTTATATATAATATAATTATATACAGTGCCTTGCAAAAGTATTCAGACCCCTGACCAATTCTCTCATATTACTGAATTACAAATGGTACATTGAAATTTCGTTCTGTTTGATATTTTATTTTAAAACACTGAAACTCAAAATCAATTATTGTAAGGTGACATTGGTTTTATGTTGGGAAATATTTTTAAGAAAAATAAAAAACTGAAATATCTTGCTTGCATAAGTATTCAACCCCTGTGCTGTGGAAGCTCCCAGTTTACACCGATGAAAGAAATTGCCCTAACGAGGACACAGTTACCTTACCATTGGCCTCCACCTGTGAACCATTAAAGTTGCTGTCACATTTTCTGGATAAAAAACCCACTGTTGAAGGATCATTGGTCAGGCTGTGAATCTGAAGGAAAATGAAGAAGAGCATTCTACAGAAGTTAGAGATAAAGTAATACAAATGCATAGATTAGGGAAAGGGTACAAAATAATATCCAAGTGTTTGGATATCCCAGTGAGCACAGTTGGATCAATAATCAGGAAGTGGAAGCTGCATCACACCACCCAGGCACTGCCAAGAAAAGGCCGTCCCTCAAAACTCAGCGCTCAAACAAGAAGGAGACTTGTGAGAGAAGCCACAGAGAGGCCAACAATCACTTTGAAGGAGCTACAGAGTTCAGTGGCTGGGAGTGGAGTAATGGTGCACCAGTCAACCATATCAAGAGCTCTGCATAACACTGGCCTGTATGGGAGGGTGGCAAGAAAGAAGCCGTTACTCAAAAGTACCATCTGAAAGCATGTCTGGAGTTTGCCAGAAAGTATGAGAGTGACCCAGCTGCGATGTGGGAAAAGGTTTTGTGGTCAGATGAGACCAAGATAGAGCTTTTTGGCCAAAACTCAAAGTGCTATGTGTGGCGCAAACCTAACACTGCCCATGCCTCAAGACACACCATCCCTACAGTGAAGTACGGTGGTGGCAGCATCATGCTGTGGGGATGCTTCTCATCAGCAGGGATTGGGCATCTTGTTAAAATTGAAGGAAGAATGGATGGAGCAAAATACAGGGAAATACTGCAAGAGAACCTGCTTCAGTCTGCTAAAAAACTGAAGCTTTGGAGGAAATTCACCTTTCAGCAGGACAATGATCCCAAGCACAAGGCCAAAGCAACAATGGAGTGGCTCAAGAACAAAAAGGTGAATGTCCTACAGTGGCCCAGTCAAAGTCCTGATCTCAATCCCATTGAGAATCTGTGGCACTATTTGAAAATTGCGGTCCACAAGCGTCGTCCAACCAACCTGAACAACCTGGAGCAAATCTGCCAAGAAGAATGGGCCAAAATCACTCTGACACTGTGTGCAATGCTGGTACATACATACCCCAAAAGACTTAAAGCTGTTATTGCAGCGAAAGGTGGCTCTACCAAATATTAATGTGTGGGGGTTGAATACTTATGCAAGCAAAATATTTCAGTTTTTTATTTTTCTTAAAAATATTTCCCAACATAAAACCAGTGTCACTTTACAATAATTGATTTTGAGTTTCAGTGTTTTTAAATAAAATATCAAACAGAACAAAATGTCAATGTACCATTTGTAATTCAGTAATATGAGAGAATTGGTCAGGGGTCTGAATACTTTCGCAAGGCACTGTATATATAATCATACTATGTTAGTGTTTTTTTAGGCCTGGTCCCTGTGCTGGCCTCAGTATTTGAGGATTCATCGGTGCCTGTGCTGGTCGGGCAAGCGGTGGTTGTCCAGCACCCTGGGTAGTAAGTTGTGGTGTCAGACCAAAGTCAAGTTGTATTTGTTGATATAGGTAAGGTGGAACATATGGCAATGCCTGTCGAGAACAATAATATAAAATTGCATTAATATTTTACTAAAGTTTACATTTGCCAGCCAAGATTTGTAAAGGGTATTTATATGAAATTTGAGAAAGTGACCTGAGGTTGTCCATAACCAGCAGCTGAGTAGCCAAGTCCAGAGAACCTTAATAACTAAAGATAATTTGCTATTCACACAAATCACCCCAAAACGAGGAGTACTCTCAGCTGGTTTCAAAGACCACAATTAGCCCTAAAGTTGGGCTGCCTTATATATACTTAAGGTAACGGCAATAGATAGTTAGTGATAATCGGGGTCTGTGAATTCTGGCGTTTGTATCTTAAATTTAGTTTTTGTCTTTTCATTTTTGCATTGACATACTCATTTCACACACTTGTTTGTAAGTGCTGAGAACTGTACACAACGTTGTTTCTGAAACTGAATATGAACCTGAATGTTGAAATGAACAAACATAGGACTTACCTCCATTCTATTGCTTGCATATAACCCAAGGGTGTTTTGGTAAAGCTGTAATTTTGATAAGGAAATAGTTATTTGAAAGTTTTACATTTCTATGCGCATGTTTTTCAATAAATCAGTATGTTGATTTGAACTATATTTCTTCATGCAAACCCTGCATTTGTTAATATATTTTTCTTAATCTCTCTGAAATGGTCTTATGTTATCCTTATGTATCGTCTAGATTTGATATTTTAGTCCAAAATTTGCCAAACAATTTTAGAATGGAAAATACTGTAAGATGAAGTGTGTAATGTTTCACCATGCTATCTGCAGTGATATTTCTACAATGCAGTGTTAATACAAGGTTGTATCATTGTAACTTGTATTGCTATTCCTTCAGCATAAGATGGTGCTAGATTTAAAAGAACTGTTCTTGAAGTGAAGGTTATTGTTACATACTGTATCATGATTCTACATTGGCAGCTGCCTGGTGTCTTCCATACTAGGCTATGTTAAATCCATTGCATACAAATCTTTTATACTGTGATTTAACTTGTGGTGTTGTAAAACCAAGCAGTTGGATCCATGGCCCTAGTTTTACTGTTTCAAATTAAAATCATCGAACATTTTACTAAAGTGTTATTCAATGCTATGGAAAAATTGGTACCTGTAAGTAAAGCAGTTTTATTGCCATTTCCTTAACATTTAATAATGGTTTAATCAATGGTTTAGTCAATGGTTTCTAGCAGATCTCAGCATAGCATTTTTTATTTTATTTTTTGTCCTTGTCCTTTTTTGGCCACAGTAGTTTTCACTCCTCCCTGCCATTGAACCAATTCCAAAGTAACAAGGTAAAGTGACCTATTTCTAGGGAAGGAGTATGTAAGAGGGGACAAGTTCTGTCTATGAATCCACACCCTTAGCGACAGGCAAGCTGTAACTAGGGTGGGCGAGCGTGGCAGCTGCCCAGGGTGCAAAGCCGTGGAGGGCAGAAAAATGACTTAAATGCATTGCCACTCGAGTAATAATTTTGTTTTCCGGTTCTCAATGTTTTCACTTGTCAGCTATCAGCACCCCCCTAGCATAGTCTGAAGATCGCATGGGCCTCTGCACTAGAAAAGGGAATGCATCACTTCCTTAGCAACAGTCTTAACGACCACCAAATATGATTGCCTGCCCCGGGCACTAAAATGCCTAGTTACACCTCTGGCGACAGGATACAATGCAATGAAGAAATGGGACATGACAGAAAATTTTAAGCACAGAATATTGATTGAAAAATAACTTAACAATGCAATTTGCCTTCTTGCTGTTTAGTTATAAATGTTTATATTTCATATATTTCCCACTTCTCTGTCATACCAATGAAATATGTGTCATCTACTGTATATCTAAACATTATTATTTGTTTATTTAGCAGAACCAGGAACCTTCTGGTTATAAGCCCTTTTCTTTAACCACTGGACCACACAGCCTCCTTTTTTTACTCCAAACATCTGTTAAAGGAGTAAAAAAAAAAAATTAAAAAAATAAAGTTAAGCAATCTACTTACTGTTATACTGGAATTCTGAACTGAAGGCTGCTCATTGTTCATGTGTAACAGGGTCAAGAATGCCCTGTTCACATTTATTTCACACTGGTTTGTTATTACTTTTATAATTTTATTTGATTATTGCACGCTTTATGTTGTGTGACACTTTATAATTGATTTGTATCATGTTATGTTGGCTTCTCCACCCGTTTTCCTTTATCTGCCTTATTGAGCACTGACGAATTAAATTATTGATCAATTTATGCACCTGAATATAAGTAGCACATGCTTTTACAGACTTGAGTGTTTTTAGCCTTAGTGTTTTTATAGACCATAATATTATTATTATTTTTTGTATTATGACAGTTTTACTGTGTCCTTAAAAACACATTCCCTCTATTTGCTGGGTAGCAGCGTTGTTTCACTTTAATACATGCCCTCATTAATATGAACCTTATTTAATGGCTCGAAATCTCATTACCTACATGTGAATAGAATGATTGTCTCTTAAACAAGTACCTTGTAAACAATGTGTGGCTACTTTAGAATTTTACAATAAACAAATGTCTTTTAAAATGTATTTGGGTGATTTTCTTGGTGACCTTGTTCCTGCTATTTTGTTACGCATGTATAAAACTCCTTGTTCTACAGTTAAACTTCCTTTCAAATCTAATTCAGCCAATCAGCACTAAGATGTGGTGGATATTAATTCTGTGTGATATACTGTAGATCCTACATTACTGCATCTGTTGGATACCTGGAGTTTTAACATCTCAGCAATATTATGATTAAATTCATGACAAAACAGCAACACCCTCACATCTTAAGCAAGATTCATGGTCCAGACATATCCTTATAGTACCACTTAGAATAATTAACGCAAGCAATAATACGCTTTCTAACTTATTACCTAAAACACTTAAGAAGGCTTGAAAATATACATACTTTTTATGTGCTGTGTAAAAAAATAATAAAAAAACAGGTATTTCATAATCCCATGTGAGGTTACCTTGATAAAGGCGGTAAGCCGAAAAAGCCACAGAAACACCAGACACTCCTCAGTCCCTTCATTAATGGATATCCTTGAGATTTCATTTTGGTCAGCCATTTTCTAGACCTTGTTGGGTCTTAATATAATTATTACTGAGTCACTAGGATTAACATCATCTTTTTTCCAAAGGTTATAGGCACCTTCATTTTAAGCTGGTGAGAAATGTATTGAGGCAGCACAATCAGTGGCGGTGTGATCATATAATGTCTGTTAGTAGGGATACGCAACTTAATCCTTGGGTGAGACTCTTTCTGAAACCTCCACTTTAGAATTTGATTTGAAAACTGCACTCTCACCTTACACTTGAGTCAACATCCAGAAAAGGATGTGTCGCTTTGACACCTTTAAAGAACATGAATACAATAGTAGGACTGAACTGTATGATCTTCTTTTTTTAAATATTGTATATTTTTATATTATATGTTTATTATAATGTGAGCAATTAGCAACATGAAAGAAAAAAAAGTACATTATGTAATACAGGGATAATTAGATGGTTACACAAATGAAAGCATGTTTCACATATATTGTAATTCTGTGTAGAATTCATAAAATGTGAACTGCATTCTTGTACAATCACTTCATATCTTCTACACAGCCTACATTTTGCTTTAATTACTTGTCTGGCAACATGCAATTTGAATAGCAGATAATAATATTTTGTTTCATAAAACAGCCAAGCCCCAAAATGTCAGTATGTTTAGATGGCCTGTCATATTTTCACCTATAGGAGATAAAAAAAGAAAAGAAAAAGAGAACATTTATTCCTTTTAATATATCCGATTCAAAGAATATATAATTCACAGCCTTTTTAACAGGGCAGCAGCAGACTGCAGAACCAGTGCATACTGCAGTTCCACACATGCAGAGCCAAGATTATAGTTAATAGTTATTTAGGCCTTATTTTAGAACACACAAAGAGAGAAGGAGAATATTGGGTGAATGTGTGTTCTGTTTTACCATGCTGGGTATACAGTATCCTCACTGATACACAGGTGACAGAACCTCATTACATTTGAAACAAAATCGAAAATGAAAAGAAACCAATTGTCACCTTGGTTTAAGCAGGATTCCCAATACACACAGTGTGAACTGGGCCTAGACTGAAAATGGGTTTATTGCTTCTCCAGTTAAAGCAGGCCCAGTAGCTATTGAACCTGAGGAGACCTGTGTTTCTTCCCCGGTGACAGCTGGCATTCCAGTTCCAGGAACTGGCTGTAATTAAAAGAGAAATGATATACAGCTATCATTATATTCCATTACAATATAATTAACGTATCAATCACTTAAACTGACCCCGTGTTTACTCCAGTTGCCTGTCCCTGGAGGTGCGTTGGCTCCCCAGTTTTCAGTTCCAGCCATGTGAGAATGTGGCTGGAATGGAGGAGAACCGGGGCCCTGATTAGATAGTCAATACAGGTGATGATTTTAAAAGGCTGAAAAGGCTAATAGCAAGCCTAGAAGTCTAGTTCAGTGGGAATGCTGGAGTGAGAGTACCGATCCCAGTGCTTTAAACATGTGCACCCTGCGCTTAAATTACAATTAATTTGTGTGTGTGTGTTGCCTGTCTGACTGTTACCACTCGGTCCACCTTTCCACAGGTGGTGTCAAAGCGTGATAGTGACGCCTAGCTACCACAGGGGGATCTGCAGCGGGGAGCCCACATACCTCGGACAGCACATACAGTAAGTGTGATGAAGTGTTTTAATAGCATACCTTTAGGGCTTCTGTCACTGGTAGAGTTTGGATAGTTCTTTCAGCTGTTACATTCTGAAACAAAACAAAAATAAAGGCTGTTAAACTTACTATAATATTTTTGGTATTGTAGCCACTGTTTACACAAAAGTTTAGAAGCAAATTGTTTGTATGTTTCAAAATGGGGAAGCAGAATTAGTTGCTATACAGTATGAACATTTTTGGGTTATATATACTGTATATATATTTTTTTAAGTGTTTTGAGCTTTTGAGTAAGAGATATATTTTGTACAATGTAATGCCATATATATATATATTATATCATATTTTTATTATTGAAGTAATTGGTATATAAGAGGTATTATATGCAAACATGTCATACCTCTCCAACTCGATGATCCATTCCAGATGCTGAGTGCTAAAAAAAAAAAAAATCAGTGTTAACCCAATAGCATTGCAGGTTGTTGTGGGGATTGCTATGATGGTCAAGAAGTGAAAAGTTTCTCTGATGTCACCACCCCTTTTTCTGATGTCAGCACCCCTTCCTCTGATGTCACCACCCCTTTCTCTGATGTTTACTGCCCCATTTCAGTCCCCTGTTTGCAGCTACATGTCTGTGTAGATTTGCTACCTCCTTGGCTAATATTTTAGAAAGATTAAATACTGTATGAGAAAAAGAAAACATGTATGATGCTACAAATTAATTTGGAACATCTCAGTCTTTGTACAGTACTGTACCTTGACTCGTTTCACTGCTGCCTGTGCCTGTGCCTGCGCTACTGCAGCTGCCTGAGCAATTGCTTGTTGTTGGATACAGTTTCCAACATTGACTGGCAGACCCTGGTAAAAGAACAAACAAACTGATTAAATAATCAAAATCAACATTGTTGGAATAATAATAATAATAATAATAATAATAATAATAATAATAATAATAATAATAAAATCATTATGACCATAGTGAATTCATAACCTAAGGCATGGCTTTTCCATGATTCTTCAACATTTAAATATGCTATTACTTATTTTAAACACAAAACAGTTTTGTTTCTGAAAAAAATAATTTAATTTGAAGATAATTTGGAGTAACAAAAACAAAAGTAACTATTGTCATCCAAAAACGAAAGTAACTAACGTCATCTTTAAATTGTGTTTTTGTTATGATGTGCTATTTATATTCACATAATGAAATGCCCCTGACCAGAAACAACTCTGTGCACCACACTGTACTGTTCTGTTGCATTTTTTTTTTGTTTTTAACTACATGGCTTTCTTCATCTTCACCTCTTCTTGACATTTATCCCTGGAAAAGTCTTGTTTGGGCATCACACACTATTTGGTAAGATCATTTCCCTTTGCATAATGAATGTGGTGTTATTCTGACTGAAAGCCGTAAAATCAAAACGATTGTACCTGTAACTGCACCTGCTGTTGGACTGGGTTCATTGGTTGCTGCACTCCTGCTGCATTTGATTGAGGTAATACAACATAGTATTGCAGACCCTGTCAGCAAAATAATACATTAAGGTACCGTGCCTGTGCGCTGTTTAAAGGAATGTACTAAAGACTGCCAGTGGCTAAATAACATGTGCTGCTCCAGCAGAATTGTTACAGTTACAGATTATAGTATTTGAATGATGGAGTATGGAGTGATGTTAAATTTAGTAAACTCAGTCGAAAAATGTATTGCTATTGGGTCAAATAACTAGCAATCAGTATTTTAATGGACAGTGAAATACATTTACAATTTATTTGCAAATAAATACATTAATTAATAGATTGAACCAATTTAAATTCAGAACAGGACCTAAAGCACAAATTATTTCATTATTCCTGTCATTATTCCTGTTAAAACTTTACAGCACTTCAGGACCGGAGTTGCTTACCCCTGGTGTAACACATAAAAACAAAACAACAATAGCCTAACTGAGTCAGCATCTTGAAAACAAAGCAATGCAGTAACAGATAAATAAGATAAATCACTTTAACAAAAGCGTATGATTAATTCATTGATTTAATTTTTTTTAAATAAACCTTAGGCAAGAAAAAATTACCCCATTAGGTAGCTGAAGTAGCTGCCACTGAAGCTGTGGCATGCCAAGTGCCTCCTGAGGCACCTGATTAGGATTCAGTTGAGGTGTGAGGGGTAGACCTGTTTGACCTTGTTGACCATTAGGAACACCAGGCTGCTGGAAAACTAATAATGGTACACCAGATACTACCTACAATGAGGAAGCAAGTACCCAACTATATATTAGAAATGCAAAGAAATTGTAATACAGCTTCAAGCTTCATCTCTATCATTTATAAGGTAATAGTACCAGTAACTGTGATAAAAAAAAAAAATATTGGAGCAAATGAATTCAAAACAACTCCAGTTGTAAACATCATAATAGGTAAGAGAAAAAAGCTGCTTACTGCTATTTAACTATGTTAATAATTGTGATGTTCTTGATGTATTTAGGTATTTATTTATTTATTCTTCATCTGTATGACGGCTAACCATAGTAGTGTCCAAACTATTAGGACATTTAGAGGCAGAGGATAATAACCAAAAGCATGAATATTAAAGGCATACCTGTGGCATCTGAGGCAGCCCATATGCCATGCCTCCATTTAGTCCATTTGCCATGCCTCCGTTTAGTCCATTTGCCATGCCTCCATTTAGTCCATTTGCCATGCCTCCGTTTAGTCCATTTGCCATGCCTCCGTTTAGTCCATTTGCCATGCCTCTGTTTAATCCTAATTTCTGAAAGAACAAAATCATTTATAACCCATAAATGCTACACTTTAAAAAATAAATGTTATACATGACTAAGACTCCTAAAGTTCTGAACATGTTTGACCTAATAAGGTTTATTTTAAAATAAATATTGTAACTGGACAGGGCAGCGAGGCTGTAGCTACAGTAGTTCCCAAAGGGGGACGAGGTTGTCAGGCTCGGTTGGTGTAGAAATATATCAACCATCCTGAGAGCGCACTGTCCTGATAACGCACTGTCCTGAGAGCGCACTGACATGTTAATAATTGGGAGTGTTCCCCTGCTATATTATTCCCAGTTTCCTTTCTGTTATTGAGCTGTGTTACTGTCACTAGAATTCTCCGTCAGTGACGTTAGTTGTTGTGGGTGGGTGGTGGAGTAAGTAGTGGAGGGGCCTGCCTTAAGTTAGCAGTTTGGGGAGGCACCTCAAAGCTACAACATGGTGCCCAGTACGAGCATAAAAGCGCAATTCAGGCCATTTCTGCTTTTGTCAGAGCCATTTAAAAAACATAAAAACATGTTAACCCCGCCACATTTCATTTAGGGCATAAACATTGACTCCATTGAACACTGACTGTGTGTCTTTTTTTCCATACCACAAGCTGACAGGCCAGAGTAACCACTTCAATATCAACACGCTAACATATATCACATACTTACACAGCCAGCTTTTAAACACAATATTTAAACACATATTTAGCCTTTAAATAGCCTATAGGTAAAACACAATACAGCAGGTGGTCTAAAAACCACATAATCTGCTCCAGTAAAACTGTAGGAAAATTATGTTTTAAAAAGTTTAGAATCTAAACATGTTTGATTTTTACAATGCAGTGTTTTATAAATATGCATAACCAATTTTAAAATGATTCAGTAACACCAGCTAATATGATACAGTAGTCTGATAGAGTTATATATAAAACAATCACACAAACCTCTTTGCTTGCAGATATATCCCGCCCATAAACCTAACATTGAAAGAGGAGACACAAGCAAACTGCTTTTAAAATATTCAAAACTGGAATTTAGATTTTCAATAGATCATCATTAAAAAAAGATTTGGTTTCATAATAATAATAATAATAATAATAATAATAATAATAATAATAATAATAATAATAATAATACTTACTTGGCAGACAATATTTGCACTGCAGAAACAAACTAGAAAAACCATAAACTTCATTTTTCAAATTGAGTTCTTGCTAAACAGGAAAAAAAGGCAGAAAGTTTGATATTGCTGTGTGTTTTCTTCAAACATAAATTAGGCCTACCCTGGTAAAAACAACACTTATCAACGGCAAAAACATAAACAGCATCATTTATGCTAATATGATTATAATACATAACACAAAAACAAATTATAAAGTTGTTAGATATTTTTTTAAATAAAATTAGAACATCATCCTTTCAATTTGTTAAAAAGCACAACTACCATTCAGTCTTGATATGCAGGAAGCACAAATATTCTCTATTTATATTTATGACAACACTTAGAACGCTATTGCCCAAATAATATGTTTGCTTGCTACACTACCAATGTACTGTAGTACATTATAATGTATATACATTTTTTTTAAACTGTTATTGCTATTGTGGAATTCATTATGAATCTGTGACCATTTTAAGTTATCTATATTCAGAAACTAGAAAATGTGCTGTATTACAACATAACTAGATACCATACACTATTCTAATGGAAGCCATCTTGCAAATCATATTACCAAATTGCAAGTACCAGTTGTTTTATGGATTGATGGTCTGTTTGAAACAAATACCCTTTCACTCGCTGTCTTGAAAACTGACTCTTTTTAAGCAATTCTTTGTTAGTAACTAACCAATCATTGCTGTGGACTGCAAGGTGATTCATCAGATAGGTCACATCATTCCCACTGACATGTCCTCTCAGATTTTCAAAGATTTAGACAACAATGTACAGAAATAATTACATCTGTAATGTTGTAATACGCATGACCAAGGGATTATGAAAATCAATTTTGAATGAGATCATACCTGTTTTTTAATGTATTTTAAGGTAATGATTTTTTATTCATCTGCATACAGCCTTCAACCGGTATTATGTAGCTTACAGACACATCATTATGAGGTTTCTTTTTTTTTGTAAAATATACACAGCATGGGGAGTTTTTAGTTTGGGGTTATGGGTGCAACACTCTACAAAATGTTTGTGCAACCCACAAAAAGAATCTGAAACAAACATAAGCTGAACCCATAAAACAAACCCAGTAAGAATGGCAGAAAAAACCCTGCGGAAGCAAAGCAGCTTCAGTAATGTACAGTAAATTATAATAAACTTGGACAGGTCACAACTGCAATCACTAAAAAGAGTGCTATAGGGCAGTGGTGTGCAAACGTTTTATATGTTCAGTGCAGTTTCACTGACACTCGCCACCTCAAACATCATTTCTCTGGTTCTACAAGTCCTAGAGTGATCGTCAACGGTTCATTTGAAAGGTAAGAACTTGGACTAATTACCCTGCTATAGAGACAAGTCAATTTTAGCAGGGTTCTGAGCAGTGACACAGCAGTGTACTGAATGAGAGCTAGTCACTGAATTCAATTGTTGGTAAAAAAAAAAAAAAAAGATAATAATAATAATAATAATAATAATAATAATAATAATAATAATAATATCACCAAATTGCCATAGGGTTGCCCATATTACCCCAAACCAGGGTTGTAGCCAATAATGATACTGACACCAGTACCAGTGTTTTACTAAATCCAGAACATATTGCCATAAAATGCTGTATACTGTACTGTATACAAAATATTATTTGAGTTGAAATAATATAAGGAATACAGAATAAAGAGTACACACCATTAGCATATATTTAGTGTTTCTTTTTCCCCATGAGTTCTAAGAAATAAAAATGTTCTCCCAGAAAAAAACAAAAATAAATAAATGCAGGTATACATGCACAGGTGATTTGGCAAAATTGTCTGAAATGGGGATGAAGTAATAAGCACTGTAATTATGGGTTACATTGTGGTTCGTTTGCTGCTGTGAGTGACTCGGTACTAAAGTAATAATATACATCTGATAATTACTTAAATACTGCATCTTGTTTCAAAGATTTTGCACTGTTTTCCAGTTATTCTATTGAAGATTTACTGATATATATGTAGCTGTAGCATTTTTGCACTTTCTAACACATTGTATTTTCTAACCTACAGACAGTTCATGTACATTAAAATAACATAAAGGTACATTTTATTCCTGCTTTTTGTTAACAAATTATAGTTCCTGGACCACTACATTGGTGATATATCCTATTCTACTCATTATCACTCCTGACAGTTCCCATGATTCTCTACACACTTTGACATTTTCATGCATACTAGGCAAACTGACAGAACCGTGATATAAAGCATAGGCAAAGGATTTCTGTCATAGATCCCACATACTCAGTTAGATTGACAGTGGACAATTCAAAACACAGGTTCATAGAATTATAGACAGGATAGCTAAGAAAAGATGTACCTACTATGTGAAAGGTTGAGCAGGCCCATGTGGGTGAGGGATAGTTTGGATTGTCTGCTTAATTTTCCTCTGCTTCATGCTTATTCTATAGGTGATGTCAACAGCCTCCTCATATAGCATGTCTATACAACAAGTGATGAGAGTTCGAGGGTTGAGGGTTACCCCAAGTTTCTAAGCTGATGCCCACTCACTCCCTTTGAGGGCCTGTTGATTATTTGCCCATCCTCATTCTTGGAAGAACTACAGATCTCATGAAAGTTCATAGAGCATGCTCTGTTTCCCCAACCTTTCAAATGTTATTTTTCAGATGTTGCATTAAAAAATAACACGATTTATCTAATAACATTTATACTTACATGCATTGTAAAAATATATATAAATACTCACTTTACTTGTTTACTTATTGTTTAATCAAGATTTTTTTTTTATGTTTTAAAATTCTTGTCAATGCTTGCTTGTTTGTAATCTGACTGAAATGATCAGACACAGGTGTCCCTGATCTCATTGTGGTATTGTGGTTATAATCCTGTCTAACATGAGCCTGTATAATTGAAGGCTAAATCTCCAGGTGACCAGAGTGATTTATGGGAAAAGGGCTTTTTCAGGGCTTTTCAGATATACTGAACCACTGGCATAATAAATTATAACACTGGCATAATAAATATGGTCCATTTACTACTCTTTATAAACAAATGAAATGGCTATTGCTAACAGGCCACAATGCACAGTAGTACATTTTGTTTGAGCTGACCAAAAACTTTAATTATTTGTATTTTTTTAAAGTAAAGGTGCTCTAATCATTGAATTAAGGACATGTCGCCATATTGACAACTGTGCATTCTGAACTAACTGGCTATTGTTTTTTGAAACTGTCTGAATTTAACATACAACCCAGTCAATTAGACAAGACATGACGCTTTTCCAGTTCTATTTAATGGTTTATCTATAGCCCCACCATACTGTACCTTCACCAGTACAGAAATATAGTCTTTTAGTGCTTTTAGTCCTTAAAAATAAACTTTAAAGAAACTTTGGGCAGTGAAAACTGAATTTTATCAGATGGTGGTTACAGATTAAACCTCATTGTATGTTATAACATATATATGTATGTATATATACAAACATACAGCGAAAGTCATTAAGAACTATCTTCAGCGTAAAGAAGAACAAGGAGTCCTGGAAGTGATGGTATGGTCCCCACAGAGCCCTGATCTCAACATCATCGAGTCTGTCTGAGATTACATGAAGAGAGAGAAGCAACTGAGGCTGCCTAAATCCACAGAAGAACTGTGGTTAGTTCTCCAAGATGTTTGGGCCAACCTACCTGCCGAGTTCCTTCAAAAACTGTGTGCAAGTGTACCTAGAAGAATTGATGCTTGATGCTGTTTTGAAGGCAAAGGGTGGTCACACCAAATATGGATTTGATTTAGATTTTTCTTCTGTTCACTCACTTTGCATTTAGTTAATTGATAAATATAATCTATTAACATGTCTATTTTTGAAAGCATTCTTACTTTACAGCATTTTTTCACACCTGCCTAAAACTTTTGCACAGTACTGTATATGTATATATATATATATATATATATATATATATATATATATATATATATATATATATATATATACACTACCGTTCAAAAGTTTGGGGTCACTTAGAAATTTCCTTGTTTTCCATGAAAACATACATGAAATGAGTTTGAATAGGAAATATAGCAAAATGAATAGGAAATACAGTCATTGACAAGGTTAGAAATAATGATTTTTAATTGAAATAATAATTGTGTCCTTCAAACTTTGCTTTCGTCAAAGAATCCTCCATTTGCAGCAATTACAGCCTTGCAGACCTTTGGCATTCTAGTTGTCAATTTGTTGAGGTAATCTGAAAAGATTTCACCCCATGCTTCCTGAAGCACCTCCCACAAGTTGGATTGGCTTGATGGGCACTTCTTACATACCATACGGTCAAGCTGCTCCCACAACAGCTCAATAGGGTTGAGATCCGTGACTGTGCTGGCCACTCCATTATAGACAGAATACCAGCTGACTGCTTCTTCCCTAAATAGTTCTTGCATAGTTTGGAGCTGTGCTTTGGGTCATTGTCCTGTTGTAGGAGGAAATTGGCTCCAATCAAGCGCCGTCCGCAGGGTATGGCATAGCGTTGCAAAATGGAGTGATAGCCTTCCTTCTTCAAGATCCCTTTACCCTGTACAAATCTCCCACTTTACCACCACCAAAGCACCCCCAGACCATCACATTGCCTCCACCATGCTTGACAGATGGCGTCAAGCACTCCTCCAGCATCTTTTCATTTGGTCTGCGTCTCACGAATGTTCTTCTTTGTGATCCGAACACCTCAAACTTAGATTCGTCTGTCCATAACACTTTTTTCCAGTCTTCCTCTGTCCAGTGTCTGTGTTCTTTTGCCCATCTTAATCTTTTCTTTTTATTGGCCAGTCTGAGATATGGCTTTTTCTTTGCAACTCTGCCTAGAGGGCCAGCATCCCGGAGTCGCCTCTTCACTGTTGACGTTGAGACTGGTGTTTTGCGGGTACTATTTAATGAAGCTGCCAGTTGAGGAACTGTGAGGCGTCTGTTTCTCAAACTAGACACTCTAATGTATTTGTCCTCTTGCTCAGTTGTGCACCGGGGCCTCCCACTCCTCTTTCTATTCTGGTTAGAGCCAGTTTGCGCTGTTCCTTGAAGGGAGTAGTACACAGCGTTGTACGAGATCTTCAGTTTCTTGGCAATTTCTCGCATGGAATAGCCTTCATTTCTCAGAACAAAAATAGACTGACGAGTTTCAGAAGAAAGTTCTTTGTTTCTGGCCATTTTGAGCCTGTAATCGAACCCACAATTGCTGATGCTCCAGTTACTCAACTAGTCTAAAGAAGGCCAGTTTTATTGCTTCTTTAATCAGCACAACAGTTTTCAGCTGTGCTAACATAATTGCAAAAGGGTTTTCTAATGATCAATTAGCCTTTTAAAATGATAAACTTGGATTAGCAAACACAACGTGCCATTGGAACACAGGACTGATGGTTGCTGATAATGGGCCTCTGTACGCCTATGTAGATATTCCCTTACAAATCAGCCGTTTCCAGCTACAATAGTCATTTACATTAACAATGTCTACACTGTATTTCTGATCAATTTGATGTTATTTTAATGGACAAAAAATTTGCTTTTCTTTCGAAAACAAGGAAATTTCTAAGTGACCCCAAACTTTTGAACGGTAGTGTATATCATTTTTTGATAAGCCAATCACTGAGTCATTCTATCATTAGAGTGCCTTTTGCATCCCAAGGCCATATTTTTACTCAAACTAATTGATGCATAATAAATTATTATGTAATTCATATTCACATTCTTTGGACAAAATACACTATAAAGCACTTACAGTGAAAATCAAGCTTATTTTTTAAGCAAAATTCCACATTTAGCAATGTCCCTATTCATCTTTTTACTAAATCCATTAAGAAAAAAACTTTTTTTTTACCATTATAACAGAAAACAAGCCAGTATATTGTTGCTCAACTATACATTTACACAATCAATATATATTAACATAAATTAAGATAGTTAATACTTGTCCCTAAATCCACTGTCAACCCTGTTACTGAGGAGATCTCCCCCTTCAGCATGTGACCTTATCGTCAAGGAAGAAGATACATGTGTAACAAACTTCATTGTTTTTGTATTCCAATAGCATGCACGCACACCAGTCCACAAGAAAAGTAGATGAAAATGCAAGTTTTATTTTCACAGACGTGGGCTTCACAATAATATTTTAAAGTATCTCAAAGTAAAAGATACAGCTGTTTTAGGCATGATCCGACAATCTTTTATGCCTCTCCAGAACTGGCTTCCCGCGCTCGTTACCCGGGCTTAACAACATAAATTGTATCATTTTTATGCAAAATAACTCTCCCAAAGTCTTCCTTCAGGCTCGCGCTTTCTAGTGTTAACGACTGTGTTTCTTTGGCTTAGAACTAACACAATATAATATTTTCTCAAGAAAGTTAACAGTTTACAACATAAAACCTAGTGTATTTTAATGTACCTGAAAACCATCAATTGTCTGTAATAAAAGGAAAACAAAACTTTATGTTATTTGAACAATATAAGCAAGTTTATGCAACAATTGTTAACTTTTCCATACTTATGCCCTCTAGTGTAATTTTGTAACCACAGCATTAGCTTGAATTGTTAGTACACACTTGTTTTTGTCACACATGTAAACACCTGCAAGCATGTCAGAGCAATTTTTCATATATTTTTTAAAGCTAACTTGTCTTGGGATATGTAGGGTACTTTAATAGTTGACTGAAGGTAACACTTTTGACTTTTTTAAATAAAATTTGACCAGTTGTTGCTAACTGTTTTATTACATACAATTATTTCAAGTTTTTAAATTGAATTTGAAAGTAGGGAACACCTCCAGAGAGCTCTGATGAGGTCCCTCAGCCAGGACTTTCAAGGTGAGGCTCAGTGGCTGTGCCAGACTTTCCCTGATGAGGGGGGTAAGGGGAGAGCAGAACAAAAAATGGAGGCAGCTACTCTCCACTTTGTGCAGGCACGCATAAAATACATTTTCCATGTCAGATAAGTGGACCTGTGTGAACAGCAGGCATTTAAACATGTACTGTTTGTATTTGACCCTTAAAATGGATAACAAGAAAGTGAAATTGTCATGATATATTTTCTTAAAACCAGCATACACAGGAACATTGTGCATTTAAACGAGGACTGGGACTGTTAAACACAAGCATGCAGTTTTTGGAAAATTTTGAATAAGCAATATATCAGTATTCATTTGGTATAATAATAGTGTAAAAAGTGCTTGGTAAAGTTATACATTTGTCCACTAGATAATTTAGTAGTAATATATTTTTTTTTAAAAGCCTTAAACTGTTTAAAGTCTCATAAGCTGTCTGTAAGTGCTGTCTTATGCACACTGGAAAAACAATGCATGATTGAAACAGGTATTTAATTACAGGTTGAAACAAAAACCTAGACTGCTGGGTAGTTGAGGGTAATTGAAAAGTCTGACGTTGGAAAAAAGTGATATAATATTTGTGTCTGGACTGGAGAATGATGTCCTGCTGTATTCAGTAGTGCACCAGTGCCACCTATTGGAGAAGTTTTTAAAAACTGTATTATGCATACTTTACTGTAACGCTCACTTTAAATTTTTGAAAATAGTAACCAATGCCCATGTATCTTGGTATATTTTATGTTAAGAAATTTAGGGTAATAATAATACAAATAAATAGATAAGATTTTACAATGTTTATATATTAACGGAAATGTAGGTTAAATATACATTACTATATTTTCCTTGGCTTTTATACTTTTTGTATAATTTTGCCTTTACTGCATTTTTATAGAATATATTTTTAGGAGAATATTTGTTGAAGATTTAAATTCCAGCACCAGGATAAGAACAGCCTGCTTGTAAGGATGATCCAAGAATAGCAAGCATGAAATAAACTGTGGGAAAGTAAATGTCCCTTGACTTTATAATAAAATAGTAGACTGTTAATGGCAAGTTGTCATCACTTAATGTTAACTTTAGTGGGGTCCGGATGGCGTGAGCCAAGGCTTTGCCCCATCCTAATTTCCCGTGCCTATCATCATAGACTCCCTATTTAAACCCAGTCACAGCTCTGCTCTTTCTCTTGCGTTTGCTTTTTCCTCCTCCTCCTCACTTCTTTCATGTGCCGCGTGTCTCTGTGTCGGTCCCCTCTGGAGGGATAGTGAGTCTCTCTTCCCTGACCTAGAGTTCCAGTAACTCTGTATGTTCTTTGTGTGGTCAGAGGGGACTATAACGACTCTCTGAGAAGTCAGAGGACTCAGTATAATAGAGCTAGTCTCAACTCCATAGGGAAGGCTCTCTCCGTTGGAGTCCAGCCTGTCCTTTTCTCTCTGAAATACACCTTCACCTGTTGCCAATCGACACAAAAGAGATCATAAACAAATATATTAATTCATGTAATGTATGTAGTGTATTTTATACATCATTGTAGTTATGTTTGACTCTTATAAACATGTGTTTTTCCATCATTGATCATAAACAACTCTAGACCATTCCGTTTGTAGTGCATTAAAACAAATACTTGTACTGTAAGAATGTTTTATGAGTTAAACATTACGCTGTTGAGCCTACGGTTATGGCACTGCTCCAAGCCAATATTTAACTTGGGCTTCGCCTGGGGTCGCTGCCAGCTCCGCTTCGCCTGGGGTCGCTGCCAGCTCCTCTTCGCCTGGGGTCGCTGCCAGCTCCTCATCGCCTGGGGTCGCTGCCAGCTCCTCTTCGCCTGGGGTCGCTGCCAGCTCCTCTTTGCCTGGGGTCACTGCCAGCTCCGCTTCGCCTGGGGTCGCTGCCAGCTCCTCTTCTCCTGGGGTCGCTGCCAGCTCCGCTTCGCCTGGGGTCACTGCTTCGCCTGTGGTCAGGAGACCACCCCCCAAGCAGCCGTTCGGCTGCTGGGATTGCCTTGGTCGGAGGAGCCGGCCTGTGTGTGGTCAGCTTGGTCACTACAGCTGTTGTGGCAAAGTGCCCGCCCTCTATGTATATAGTATATGTGTGCTGCTATTATTTATTGTATTATGATTTATAGTTTATAAATGAGGGCGAATAGCCGTGTGTGTTTTGTTATTGTTTGGCAGCATGGATGGGGTTAAAAGCCCCATCATAAAAACCCAGTGTAGAAGGTGACCGGTGACCATCTCCTGAGTTAATTAATTGATTAATTGTTGCTACTCGGGAGATGGTCACCTGTATAAAAAGCCTGCAGTTTTCTGCGCTCTGGGTGGAGAGTAGTGGAGAGAATGAAAGCGAGAAAAGAAATTAAAATCAAGGATCAGTGAAGGCTACTGCCCAGCCTGACTTGTATTGCTTAGTGTTTGTGATTTTGTTTTGTTTGACTATTTATTTTTACTCTGTGTGTTCATTTTGGTTCAAACCTTTTATTTTGTTGTTTGAAAATAAATAGCACCGCAGCACTTTGGCCCTGCAGCACTTGCCTCTGTGTTTGTTCCTGCATCTGGCCTGACGTCACCACTCAGCCATTCCTGTGACAATCTTTCAATGCGGAGAGAAAATAATTGCTTGAAATCCCAAGTTGTGAAGAGATATAATTACTGGTATCATTGAATGAAAGAGATGATGTTTACAAATTGGCTGCACTAACAAAAAGTTTATCCCCAACAGTAATTGAGGCAATCTTCCACTATTAGCATTGGGTGATCCCTGTTGTGGAGGATAGCTGTCCGATGCTTATATCTGACAGTAAACTTTGACCAATATCAGCATTGCATGGCTAAATATCCAATGGTCTTTGGTTAAGGAGGCTGTGTGGTCCAGTGGTTAAAGAAAAGGGCTTGTAACCTAGAGGTCACCGGTTCAAATCCCACCTCAGCCACTGACTCATTGTGTGACTCTGAGCAAGTCACTTAACCTCCTTGTGCTCTGTCTTTTGGGTGAGACGTAATTGTAAGTGACTCTGCAGCTGATGCAAAGTTCACACACCCTAGTCTCTGTAAGTTGCCTTGGATAAAGGCGAAAATAAACAAACAAATAAATAAAAGAAAACCTCATGAAAGATAGCAACAGATAAGCCTTTCCTAATGTCTAGCATGGCATGGGCCTTGTGCAAAGTTGTAATTTCCATTGATTGTATTGACTTCTTTTGTAGATTGGTGAGGAGACAGCAACAGATAAAATCGATCCATCTCTAGTCTTAGGATCAATACGTAACATTTATACATGTGAACATGGTGTACACTGCTGCTGCTATGGATGCAATCGTATTACTTACCGTAGGGCTGAATGCGTTAAAGCACAATGGATTTAATAATGTTTCGGTCAGGACAATCTTGCGTTAAGTACCCACCTTTACTATAGTACAAAATCTTACATCAAAAACATTGAACCCAAACAATGGTTGAAGAAAAATAAAGTAGAGTAAAAATAGTTAAAAACAGCAAAAAACGGTAAAAAAACAGCCTCATCCTTCAGATCATCCCGGTGCTGCCTGCTAAAAAACAAAGAATAAAATAATAAAGCTATGCGACGTGTTCGTCCCGGTGAACAAAATATAAGGCAGAGGAGCATCATATATTCTCCCCCAAAGGAGAGGCTGAGAGATTAGAGAATCCCTAGTTAAATAAAAATAAAATATATGTAAATACATATATAATTATGGCCACCTACACCACATCACACATTTTTTTGAAATGCGCAACAAATATTGAAAACAAAAATATAGTGAGCTCCCAAAAAAAAACCAAAAAAAACAAAACACATAGGGCCCTATTTAGCAAATATGTGCGCAGCCGCTTCTGCTTGGGCAAAAATTACAGCATTAGCAAACCGCTGAGATCGCTCAGGTCTCATGCGTGGGCTAACTCACATCAAATAGCGAATCATGTGCCCAGTCAATCAAAGCACAGTGGGGAGAGTAAGGTTACAACCAGTAAGGATTCAACATTCCCTTTAAGAGCACCTGTGATAGCGAGCAGAGGGTATTTTGAAACCAAAAAAAAAAGAAGGAAGAAGACAAAAAGTGGAAAGAAATTAAAAATCTCCAGCAACCCAAGTGAGGAGGATGACCAAGCCCCTCAGGCAAGGCTATGAAATAAAAAAAAAGTAATCTTTACCTGACCTGCCTGGCAATTGCAGCATCTGCAACCTCCACCACTGGGGCTTCAAGTTCAGCATCTGCTTCCCTCAAACCCTGTAATCTTTCCTCTGTAAGTTCAACATCACATCCATTACACAGCAAGCCAGGCTGATATTGCCTTCTGAGGAGTGTACTGTAGTGTTCCCCCAGAGATATCCAAGCATCAGAATCATGTTTTGAGGATTCCAAATGTTCGCTCAATTACAGTACGAGCACATTTAAAGGTACGGTTAACCCTCTGTTCAGCAGGGGTCATGGGGTTGAACAGCTGTGTCAGTAGCCACCGCTTCAGTGCATACTTGTTGTCCCCTATCAACCAGCCTCTCAGACTGTCATCCCGCTGAAACGCAGCTGCCATCTGCAAATTAGCAAGGATTAGTCATGAGCAGAGCCAGGATGGTTTGCATACACATATGATGTAGTTGTTGGCATCACACACTACTTGCACGTTGACAGAATAGGTCCCATTACGATTTATATAGAGGTGCCTATTCTGTGTTGGTGTGCGTAGCTGCACATGTGTGCAATTGATGGCTCCCAGGACACCAGGAAACCCATACCTCCCAAGAAAACCCTGCTTTGTATTTTGCTGCAGCTTGTGAGAGACAGGGAAATGGATGAATTCTCCTGCCCGCTTTACTAAAGCTGAAGTTACATCTCTCACTGCACGATACAACCGACTGTATCATAACTCACAGTGGAACGAGCCAGTGGCATAAAATGTTAGGGGTCTGGAGGCCAGATATCAGCATGGAAGCATGGGGACAGAAAACAGAATGAGTGTGAGCAATGTGAACAGTTAATCCTTCCTTTCATTTATCAGATTTACTATGTTTAAGAAAGATAGAAAACACCCCTTCCTTCAAAATCAAATCTCCCAAAGAAAGGTCTCTCGGAGGATCGAACAGCGTGGATCTAGTAGCAAATTCCCTGTACCTTAAAAACCAGAAGAAAGCTTACAGACACATAGCTTCCACCAGGATGTTTGTATATAAAGCAGTTGCCAATAGTCACAACATATAAAGGACTTCATAGTCATAACTTGTTTTACAGGCAGATATTTTACCAGCCAAAAGGAGTCCACCAACATTACTGTTAGTTTGGCATGTTATAGTACCTCTTATAATCTTATAGTACAACATTGTTTTTATCTTACATCTTGGAAATGTTAATCATCTAAATAAACAGAATAACTGAGACTAGTTTTTTAAACCAATGCATGTTCTTGCTGCTGTGGGTTCTTCCATTATTATGCATTTGCAGATGATGAATGGGATTACGAGAGGCATTACATTATTTTATGATAATAGTAAAGATAGATTCTGTGTCATTTTTACATGCAATATCAAGGTTCAGATTTCATTCTGCACCTTTCATAGAGATGTTATATAATACCCAATAAAGGGCAGACTTGTGTACTACTGTTTAGAGACATTAATAAGTAACAATAATAGAACAAACACTTTAAATAAAATATGTTTTATTAGAAGTGTTAATAAAGCATGACTGGAGAAACAAGTATAGTGCAGGACATTT
The DNA here is from genome assembly GCA_030684275.1 of Acipenser oxyrinchus oxyrinchus. Taxonomy (NCBI): domain Eukaryota; kingdom Metazoa; phylum Chordata; class Actinopteri; order Acipenseriformes; family Acipenseridae; genus Acipenser; species Acipenser oxyrinchus. The sequence goes on from CM060247.1 coordinate 48,303,686, forward strand.
TAAGCATGTACAGTCTTCACGGTTCACATGTATGCAATCTTAGATTTTGACATATTCTGTTGACCACGTGTTTAATAATACAGGTGTTAATAGCTGCAGAATATGCTTTCATATTATTGATCTGTGTATCAACTGAACTGAATGTTCAATTAACAATAGAGCAGGTCCTCTGATCATTAGCCTTCATTCTCAAGTTAGTTTATAATAGTAAATTAAGAAATTAAAGCGTTTGTTCAAATCTAGCGTAAATACAAAGCCATTGACACTGCAACTGCACCTTTAAAGACTTCAGAATATATACCTATAAATTTGATGTTCTTGTTACTCCAACATTTTCCAATATATGACATCCACTCTTTATTGGACATCTTTATTGGTCATCTTTTGTATGCATATCACACCACACAATGAATGTAAACTTATTTATTGACAATCACACAGTACGATGGCTACACAGTTTAAATTCAATGCTGAAAGATGTATTTAATGGCAGTTGTGTCGACATCACTTGCTGCACTTCAGAATAAGAGGTTGGCATCCATGTCCTCTGTAAATAAACACAACACAGAAAAAATACAAGCATTATTAAACATGACTATTGGCTCAGAAATAGCAAGGCCTCATCCTGTTAAATGTACATTTAAGGGTAGTGAAGTTCTGTTGTCAGAACATGTTGCTACACTAATGCTTTTAAGAATAGTAAAAGCACAAGTGTTGAGTCACAGAAACATTTCATTTTCAATTACAGCTCTTTTTGTTTATGACCAATCTTACGGCAGATCGATATGGATATTTCTATGCAGGGTATGTTGGTTTTCAAAGTATTATGAAGGATTATGCACAGCTTTATAATGTTATATTGCCTTTGTGACGGTGTTATGAATGCTACATAATATGCAATTCAAACATAACATTACAAAAAATGCAATTTAATATTAAGACTGGGCAATATCATTACACAGAGGATTTGTTTTATTTATGTTTTTCCTACCATCTTTGATGCCAAAGCAGTGGCACCATTCTTTGAAAGAGACCTGTTTATCCTTATCAGCATCACACTCTTGAAAGAATTGTGAGGTACAGTGCTCCATAGGAATGAGGGGAGCACGCAGCGAAGCCAGTTCAGAGTGACTGAGGTGCCTACAAATAACAAGTGAGGTTTGTATTATTCATTTTTCCTGACATTAAAATATTGAATATTTTCAAGGGCAAGTCTGTAGTTGAGATTGCCATTGTTTATATACTTGCAAGGAATAAAGTCCACCCAGACATTAAATAAAATGCAGACCCAAAAGTCAGTAGCATCTCAATTCGTGTGTCCTGAGATATATAAGGTTAAACTTTAAATACATTTGCATACGAATAAAAATATTTGTTGCCAAATTACTTTAAAATATTATTTTTGATAACCATGTAACAGTAAAGTTTTTCCATAATCACATGTAAATGGATCAGAAAACTAATAAACTAAAGTGTGTGTATGTATATATATATATATATATATATATATATATATATATATATATATATATATATATATATATATATATATACAGTACTGTGCAAAAGTTTTAGGCAGGTGTGAAAAAATGCTGTAAAGTAAGAATGCTTTCAAAAATAGACATGTTAATAGATTATATTTATCAATTAACTAAATGCAAAGTGAGTGAACAGAAGAAAAATCTAAATCAAATCCATATTTGGTGTGACCACCCTTTGCCTTCAATACAGCGTCAAGCATCAATTCTTCTAGGTACACTTGCACACAGTTTTGAAGGAACTCGGCAGGTAGGTTGGCCCAAACATCTTGGAGAACTAACCACAGTTCTTCTGTGGATTTAGGCAACCTCAGTTGCTTCTCTCTCTTCATGTAATCCCAGACAGACTCGATGATGTTGAGATCAGGGCTCTGTGGGGCCATACCATCACTTCCAGGACTCCTTGTTCTTCTTTACGCTGAAGATAGTTCTTAATGACTTTCGCTGTATGTTTGGGGTCGTTGTCATGCTGCAGAATAAATTTGGGGCCAATCAGATGCCTCCCTGATGGTATTGCATGATGGATAAGTATCTGCCTGTACTTCTCAGCATTGAGGAGACCATTAATTCTGACCAAATCCCCAACTCCATTTGCAGAAATGCAGCCCCAAACTTGCAAGGAACCTCCACCATGCTTCACTGTTGCCTGCAGACACTCATTTGTATGCGCTCTCCAGCCCTTCGTGAACAAACTGCCTTCTGCTACAGCCAAATATTTCAAATTTTGACTCATCACTCCAGAGCACCTGCTGCCATTTTCTGCACCCCAGGTCCTGTGTTTTTGTGCATAGTTGAGTCGCTTGGCCTTGTTTCCACGTCGGAGGTATGGCTTTTTGGCCGCAAGTCTTCCATGAAGGCCACTTCTGACCAGACTTCTCCAGACAGTAGATGGGTGTACCAGGGTCCCACTGTTTTCTGCCAGTTCTGAGCTGATGGCACTGCTGGACATCTTCCGATTGCGAAGGGAAGTAAGCATGATGTGTCTTTCATCTGCTGCAGTAAGTTTCCTTGGCCGACCACTGCGTCTACGGTCCTCAACGTTGCCCGTTTCTTTGTGCTTCTTCAAAAGAGCTTGGACAGCACATCTGGAAACCCCTGTCTGCCTTGAAATTTCTGCCTAGGAGAGACCTTGCTGATGCAGTATAACTACCTTGTGTCTTGTTGCTGTGCTCAGTCTTGCCATGGTGTATGACTTTTGACAGTAAACTGTCTTCAGCAACCTCACCTTGTTAGCTGAGTTTGGCTGTTCCTCACCCAGTTTTATTCCTCCTACACAGCTGTTTCTGTTTCAGTTAATGATTGTGTTTCAACCTACATATTGAATTGATGATCATTAGCACCTGTTTGGTATAATTGTTTAATCATACACCTGACTATATGCCTACAAAATCCCTGACTTTGTGCAAGTGTACCTAGAAGAATTGATGCTGTTTTGAAGGCAAAGGGTGGTCACACCAAATGTGGATTTGATTTAGATTTTTCTTCTGTTCACTCACTTTGCATTTAGTTAATTGATAAATATAATCTATTAACATGTCTATTTTTGAAAGCATTCTTACTTTGCAGCATTTTTTCACACCTGCCTAAAACTTTTGCACAGTACTGTATATATATATATAGATAGATAGATAGATACACACACACACACACACACACATATATATTCCATTCTTCAAATAACACCTATGAGAAGCAAGCACCTTCAGTGGTAATGTCTTACTTTCAGGAAACACCCATCCAGTAGACAAACCTTTGGCTAATACTTTCCCTGTATAAAAATGACAGTGACCCTCAGCTTAAACATTTGTCTTCTTGACTTAGTTTTACCCTAACAGTAGAGTTTCACAGGGAAGGTATTTCAGCTGTAGGTATTGCTGGTTGGATACCTGTCTGCTTGGTGTTGGTCCATCTGTGCAAACTGCCAGTGCACTGGGTAGATATACATGTTGTAGTTTTTCTCAAAGTCCCTGGCAAGCAGCTCAATAGAGTGGTCACCAGCTTGAAGGCGCCTCTGGCTCTCATATATCTTTTGGGCCTACAGTATAGAGTTAAGAATAATGATTTTGTATAGTTATTTCTACTGATTGTGTTAAAGTTAAAGTGTGTAAAATGCTGGGTTTTAAACTACAACATACATTTAGCTGTGAAAAGCAATTGCTTGTACTAAACGTATCATTCTTCATTGTAATAAAGGCAGGGAGGTATGATTAGCATGGCTTTCCAGTAATACGCAACCCTTCATAACTGAGCTAGACTGACCAATTTAGCTTTAAACGAAAGGAAAGCATTTCATATCACTCAATGGTAGTGGATGAAAGGTGGGATCAAACTTGCTATTACCTGAAAGCTAGTTGTGTGTAACATTCTTTGGTTTTTAACCACTCCTTAGTTCGAAGCCACTGAAATTATAAGCACGTATTAGTAACTTAAATACAGGCTTCTGCTTTTTTCCCCCCAATAAGCAAAGAAGTAGCTGTCCTTAATTTATATCGGTTTGGTCGCATTTAGTAAATGTGACTAACAGTATGCAGTGGAAAGAATTTGTGCAAATGCAATACTATTCATAGACTAAGGGTCAGCAAGGTACTCTCTCATTGAGGGGAAAAAAAAATAATTTGTTGTTTGGAGATCACAAGATAATTCTCAGAATATTAACATTTCAATTTGGTTTGGTCAAGATCACAAGAGAATCATCTGATCCACACATGTTTTTATTTTTTTAAATTTAAATAATTATTTACTTACTGGCTGTGTAACAAGTTGCTACATGTATGATTTTATATAGCATGTTGAAAATTCATCTGTTGAATTCTACTAACTACATCTTTTATGAACTGTTGATTTGAATTAAACATTGTGGGATGGCTTCAGTCTGATTTGGGGGAATCATGCCATAATGATTACCATTGAGCATGAAAATGTGAGGTTACCATATAGTGGAACAATAATAATTAAACAAAAAACATGAACATGTTTTTTTTTGTTTTTGTTTTAATGTGTTAGATATCCGGTTGCATTTGGGAGTTTACACCAAGACAACAATTATCCATTATATTTTTAGTATAATACTGGGTAAAGTATATTCCTCCCACAGTGCAATGCAAAAGTAGAATGTTGTAGAACTGTATGCTGAAGATGTCACACAAGAATTTGAAAATGTATACAATAGCATGACTTATGACTAGGCTTGCTACTTTTCGATATTAAATCGGTAAAGCTTGTTAAACGTCGAATTCCCCAAAAATATGACCGATATAAATTTATACACGATAAACGTTGGTAAAACCACTCGCTATTTTTTATTTTCTTACCAAAAATAATCATTTAGAAATCCTCTCTAGTTTGTGTAGTTTTTATACTTGGTGTCTGTCCCGTCTCCATTCTGCTCAAATACGGTTTATTTGAGACCATTTTTAAATGTATAGCTCAACTGAGACCAAACATTATTTCAATTAGAATGTTGGTTACCATGGTTTTGTTGCATGTTGAATATGATAAAGGTGTTTCGCTAAATGAGACGTTTTTCAATGGCATAAAAAGTCTGGGTTTTTAAAGCATAAAGGTCAATTTCACCCATTCTCTGCTTGAATTGAAAATTAAAGATTGAAAAAAAAAAAACCGGTAAATTCTTTCTAAAATAAATGTTGATATTAATCGTCAATTTGGCAAAAAAAATTAAAATCGAATAGTAGCAAGCCTACTTATTTATGTGTTCTGTGCCGCTATTCGATTAAACTCCCAGGCAGTAGGAATGCCACAGAACACTCTGGCATAATTCTACACCATTGTGTTGTCATTCTATAAACCCTTCATTGAAAACACATATATACCAACCCTCCGGAAAATGTAATTGACTACCCATAAAGGGGTCATAAAGGAACTCTCTATTACATGTACTGTACATTTCTTTGTAATTTTTTTTTTCTTTCTTGAACATAACCTTTATATTTAGTTACTTATTTTTGAGGAGAAAATAGAAACAGCTGCAGAAAAAAAAACACATTTGTTTCCGTAACATGTATTTTAAAGAATCATGAACAACACAATTAGCAGTTTGGATTCTTAGGTGAAGATCCTTTCAAATATTTAAGTCAAATGAGATACAAATATAAAACTCTTACGGCTGGCATGGTCATTTAGGGCAAGGGTGCCCAATCCTGGTCCTGGAGGGCTGGTGTCCTCCTGGCTTTTGTTCCAAGTGTCCCCTAAATTACTTAATTGGAGCAATCAAGCACTTATTAGAAGCTTAATTGGTCCAATTGAGCAATTCAGTGTACAGTTGGAACAAAAACCAGGAGGGACACCAGCCCTCCAGGACCAGGATTGGGCAGCCCTGATTTAGGGGACTAGCATAAATGCTTTTAATCTCGATCAACTACTTACTAAAAAATACTGAGAATGAGCACAAACACCTACAATATGCAATATGTTTTTCTTTATTTATGTGAACCCCTGTATAATTACTCACCCTAAGATGCTGCTTTGCTGTTAGAAAGCCAGGAGTTTTCATGTCAAGCTCAAACAGCTGCAGTAAAACATTCTTCAACCAGTCACGCATACGGAGAGGGAACTGTGCCAGCTCATCATTCTGACAGGGAGCAATGTCTGTACAGCACAAAACCAACATCAATCCAGCAATGTCTGTACAGCACAAAACCAACATCAATCCAGCAATGTCTGTACAGCACAAAACCAACATCAATCCAGCAATGTCTGTACAGCACAAAACCAACATCAATCCAGCAATGTCTGTACAGCACAAAACCAACATCAATCCAGCAATGTCTGTACAGCACAAAACCAACATCAATCCAGCAATGTCTGTACAGCACAAAACCAGCATCAATCCAGCAATGTCTGTACAGCACAAAACCAACATCAATCCAGCAACGTCTGTACAGCACAAAACCAACATCAATCCAGCAATGTCTGTACAGCACAAAACCAACATCAATCCAGCAATGTCTGTACAGCACAAAACCAGCATCAATCCAGCAATGTCTGTACAGCACAAAACCAACATCAATCCAGCAACGTCTGTACAGTACAAAACCAACATCAATCCAGCAATGTCTGTGCAGCACAAAACCAACATACTGTGGCTCTCAAAAGTATTCACCCCCCTTGGACTTTTCCACATTTTATTGTGTTACAACATGGAATCAAAATGGATTTAATTAGGAGTTTTTTGCCACTGATCAACACACAAAAAGTCCATAATGTCAAAGTGAAAAATAAAATCTACAAATTGTTCTAAATTAATTACAAATACAAAACAGAAAATAATTGATTGCATAAGTATTCACCCCCTTTGCTATGACACACCTAAATAAGCTCTGGTGCAACCAATTGTCTTTAGAAGCCACATAATTAGTTGAATGGAGTCCACCTGTGTGCAATTAAGGTGTTTCACATGATTTCAGGTTAAATACACCTGTCTCTGGGAGGTCCCAGAGTTGGTTAGTACATTTCCTAACAAAAACTACATCATGAAGATAAAGGAACATTCAAAGCAAATCCAGAATGAGGTTCTTCAAAAGCACCAATCGGGTAGGATATAAGAACATTTCCAAGGCATTGAATATCCCCCAGAGCACAGTAAAGTCCATTATTAAGAAATGGAGAGAATATGGCACAACTGTGAATCTGTCTAGAACAGGCCGTCCTCAAAAACTGGGTATCCGGGCGAGAAGGGCACTAGTCAGGGAGGCCACCAAGAGGCCTATGGCAACTCTAAAGGAGTTACAGTCTTCCAGGGCTGAGCTGGGAGACACTGTGCATATGGCAACAATAGCCCGGGTGCTTCACAAAACTGGCCTTTATGGGAGAGTGGCAAAAAGAAAGCCATTGTTGAAAAAAACTCAACCAACAAATCTTGGCTAGAGTTTGCCAGAAGGCATGTGGGAGACTCTGAGACCAAGTGGAAGAAGATTCTATGGTCTGATGAGACCAAAATAGAGCTTTTTGGCCTTAACGCTAAGAGCTATGTTTGGCGCAAGCCTAACACCGCACATCATCCTGAGAACACCATCCCTACCGTGAAGCATGGTGGTGGCAGCATCATGCTATGGGGATGCTTCTCTGCGTCAGGGCCTGGAAAGCTTGTGGAGATAGAGGGCAAAATGGATGCAGCAAAGTACATAGAAATCCTGGAGGAAAACCTGCTGAAGTCTGCAAGAGACCTGGGACTTGGGAGAAGATTCATCTTCCAGCAGGACAATGACCCCAAACATACAGCCAAAGCCACACTGGAGTGGCTTAAAAACAAAAAGGTTAATGTCCTGGAGTGGCCCAGTCAAAGCCCAGACCTCAATCCAATTGAGAATATGTGGAAAGAGTTGAAAATTGCTGTTCACCAAAGGTCCCCATCCAACTTGACGGAGCTGGAGCAACTTTGCAAAGAAGAATGCAATTTTTGCCCAGTGTCCAGATGTGCAAAGCTGGTAGAGACTTATCCAAATAGACTCATGGCTGTAATTGTTGCCAAAGGTGCCTCTACCAAATATTGACTCAAGGGGGTGAATACCTATACAATCAATTATTTTCTGTTTTGTATTTGAAATTAATTTAGAACAATTTGTAGATTTTATTTTTCACTTTGACATTACGGACTTTTTTTGTGTTGATCAGTGGCAAAAACTCCTAATTAAATCCATTTTGATTCCATGTTGTAACACAATAAAATGTGGAAAAGTCCAAGGGGGGGTGGGGGGGGGTGAATACTTTTGAGAGCCACTGTAAATCTATGTAATGAAGTATTGCAGCATTTTCAGTTACAAAAACCAACATAATACATTTTCATTTTTTGGACCACTGGCCTATATGTCTTGATTGAACCTTAACATTCATTTTAAACTGTGAATACATTCTACAATATGCCAAGGCGCTTTTATATAATCTAATACTACATTTACAGTAACTCTACGATAATCTTGTTCATTTGTAACAAGCATAATAAATTGATACTGTGTATTCTAGTATATACTATATACTGCTATTTAAGTACTTGCAAAAACAATGCAGAGTCATGGCATGGATGTTGATGTACTTTTTTCCCACAGCACATAAATAATATTTGGAGATTACATTTGCAAGACCCAGTGTAATCCAGGTGAAGTCTGTGTCCCTTTTTAGTGCCTTCAAGACTGCATTTAGTTGCAAATAGTTGGCAGGAAGTGTCATAGGTCTTGTTATCAGTTCCACACACCTAAGTAAAGGAAATACGGAAGAGAATGTCACTCTACTGTGAGTGGTTATTATCAAAACAACCGATATAAGAATAAAGAGTACAAGATAAATATATAAAAAAGGTAACGCTTTATATTGCATGGCATAAATTAATATTTAATAGCTATGCTTCTTGCTAAATGTTAACCAAATGTTGATTGAAAATGTAATTGCATATCACGTCCATTTATATTACGCTTTGTTACCCTTGAAAATATGTAATAATTTCCCATTGTTGATATGTTTTTAATTGAAAATACAGTTAATCTGACTTAAATGTTAATGGAAAATAACAAGGAATAATTGAACATAAATTTAATATCAATTGCATATCTTTTAAATATTTATTTAACATTAATTTAATATGCAATTGCATATCTATTTAATATTAATTTATGCCACGCAATATAAAGCATTACCACAAAAGAACATGAGCAAGAACGGTAAAATGATAAATTAAGGATTCACATAGGCAAGTTCAGTCAGTGGCCATAGTGGTCGTTTGTTTAATGGGGCAATTTTTCTGTTTATTAAAGACTAGCTCACATACATTACATAACTGGTTAGTTAATATATAATAACCTATTTATAAACTAATATAAATATATAATAATATCCTGGTATAATATACCTGAACACAATAATAATAAAAATAATGTAAACAGGATAATAAACAAAAAAAGGTGGAATATAAAATGGTGTGTCAGATTAATTCTCAGTATCAGCACTCACATGCTCAAACTCATTCACGCTGGGAAGGCAAGAGCGAGGATCCTGACAGACACACTCTGGCTTGTTTTCCTCATTTGCTTTACAGGTCTTGCCTTGCTTGCAGCGAAAGCCTTCACAAGGTTCTGGAATAATGTAAAAGACATCAAATCACATTGAAGTATACCTCCATTGTTATGCTTTTGTTTTGACCGTCATATTACTGTAAAGAGATATGTTTGGAAATCAGAAAAAAAACTAAAATACTGTACCAAGACATAATATATAGAGAGAGGTGTAAGATTAAAAACATTAAAGGCAAAATGTTCTATCAGTTGTTGTTGCACTGGTAGTCAATGAAGTGAAAAAATGGTTCAAATGAAATTAAATACGTCAGCAAATTCCACATATCCACAATGTGCTTTGTTATTACAGGCTCTGTTGTGATATGATACTTACTGATAAGTGCTTCCTGCACATTTACAGACCTGGCAAGGCCATCTTGGGGATACAGATCCTCTGTCGCTCTGATCAGTACAGGATTCATGCCAATTACTGAAGCCTACATTTACATAAGAACAGGGTAGCAAAAATATTATATGTACTGTAGTTACGTGTGTTGACCTTTTCAAAACATACAAAAGGTAGACATGAAAAGGGGGAACTGTGATAACCTGTAACAGTGCATTCTTTAAAAATATGTATTATCTAAACTAAACAGCAACAAAAATCAATTTAAATAAAAAAGGACTATAGGACCTTTTCTGTGACAAAGTAATTGTGCATTGGAGTATGTTGACAGCATTTTTTTTTTTTTTTTTTTTAATTTATTTCGTATTGCTGTAATGTTTCTAACTGTCTATGTATTGTTGTCTGTTGTATTTATGTTGCCTCTCGGCCAGGTCGGCATTTTAAATGAGAACTTGTTCTCAATGTCTTTACCTGGTTAAATAAAGGTTTGAATTGAATTGGATTGAATTTGATAAATCACTGTTTAAATCACTTACACAATCATTTTTTTAACACTGTTTAAATATATATATATATATATATATATATATATATATATATATATATATATATATATATATATATATATATATATAGGACATTAATTGCATTGAGTGATCAAAATGATAGATAGTTCTGTATATGATAACAATATTGCATGTAGGAGTTACCTGTTTTCCATATTTCCTCTTTCTGCTTTTCTGGACTGTGTTGTCACTCGCTTCCAGCTGTTCTTTTTGATCACTCTTCAGGAGGTCCTGGTGGCCATTGCCTTGCTCCGTAGCTTTTTTTGCTTGTACCTTTTTATTTTTCTTGCTAACATTACCCTTTGATGGGTCTGCACTGTCATTACTGGTAATCTCGCTCTCCTGTGTGCTGTCTGTCACATCCTGAACTGCTTCATCTTGGTGGCTGCTGCTATTGTCTTCTTGCTTTTCACTTTCATCCTCTTGCGTTTCTACCATGATCTTAGTTCCTTTGTTATCATCTTGGTCCTGACTTTCTTCTTGGCTTTCATTATGTTCCTCCCGTATATCTGTACTGTTCACCACATTTTCATAGGTATAATCATCATTTTGTTGAATTTCATCATTTGCCTGTTCTTCCTTTGATGTAAAGTCCTGGTCATTAATGTGTTCTCTGGCCTCCTCTTCGTCCTCACTAGAACTGACTTCCTGGCTCCCTGCATCACTGTCCTGATATTCAGTCAAATCAGAACCCGCTTCATGTCTGCTAATGCCATCGCTTTCTTGGGAGCCATTTTCATTTCTGCCCTTGCTATCATCATTGACTTTCTTTCTGTTTTCTACAGCTTCAAGCAGACTTTCATCTTGGGTTATCTCCTGTTGTCCGTTATTGTCTGGTTGACCAGGCAGTGCATCCTCGTCAGCTGGTGCTGGTGGCTCACCTTCCTCCTGTTTGTTGAAATCATCATTATCATCATAACTGAGCTCTTCTTCCTCAACCTCTTCACTACTGTTCTCCAGTGATGTAATATTAGGTTTCTCTAACTCTTCACTGGCAGTAACCTCATGTTAAAAAATACAAATACATTCTAGTAAAATGCCAAAAAAAAATGTGTTCACTGATACTGTACGGTTTTGTTTCTATAACATTACTGCAACAGGAACTGAAGAAGACGTGAATATGGTAACTGAAAGCAACAATACATAATTCCAGAAAGAAAATGAATGAATTGGTAATTAATAATAATAAAAATACAATATTTTATTGTAACTTCCTGCCCTTAAAGCCTATGCCTTCAAATTTAAGTCAGTCTGGTAAACAAAAAAAACCAAAAAAAGGTTGCTATATAAGCCGTATCAGTGTGTAAGGGCTGGTTTTGTCGCAGATGAATGCAATACGTCAGGCACAGACAGCTATAAAAGCTCTGCAGCTTCACTTCAACCATGCAGAAAATGTTGAACTTTTTCAACATTATCCAACCCTATGCAATTTCAGGTCGCAGACGCATGAGAAAAGGCTGTACAACTTTCCAAAAAGTGTGGATGATGTAATTCTGACCTGTCGCACGGGTTGAGGATCCTCAAATTAGAAATGAGGTCTGAGTCTGAAGTATGAACCAGCCCTGAGTCACACATGCCTTTCCCTCACAAATTGTACAATTCTTTTCGGCTCTTTTGTGTGCAGTCTGAGTTGTGAATACATTTCTCTTCTATCTATTTCATTTCACTCATTCCTAGAAAACCTTTGGAATTTCAGAGATGAATATATTCAAGATACAGTAAAACCTGTCTAATCCTGCCCCTCTACAAACTGCCATTCTGTCTAATTCACATCATTTTTGGGTCCGGACCAATTGAAATTAATTATGTGATACCCTCAACAATCTGAAACCTGTCTATTCTGGAATCTGGCATGATTTTTTAATCTCTTCTTCCTAAAATCAATGTAAACCTGCCTGTAATCCGGCACCAGGTGCTGTCATTTTTCTTTTCTAAATTTAAACAAAAACAAAAGCAGGACGTTGTGTTTAAACCCACATGTCCCATTCTGACTTGTGCAGCTGTTTAACAGCAAATAAAGGTCTAAACGTCCACATAATCTCTTGAAAGAAAAATTGCACTTATCAAAAAAGCTGAGTGTTTACCTAAACCAACACAAAAAAAGTGAAAAATTCAAAATCAAAGGCAAACCATTTCCGACTTTCTGAAAAGATGCCTATTTAAAAGCAACCCAGAGAAAACCTAAATGCCAGCAGAAGGTGTTTAAATCCTGAATTCAAGTACAGTACAAACAAGTGAATGTCCTTCTATGGGAATGGTATAAACAGGTAATAAAAGGTAAAGATTTGTTGTTGCGGCACTGTTGTGTTTAAAGTTTGCTGAGGCATTATTACAATTATTCTACTGAGTATGTATGTTAATAAAGTTTTTTTTTTTTATAGTTTTGTCATGTTAACTTTTTTAGTTAGAGTATTATATTTTTTACAGTAAGTCTGTAATCCAGCACAATTTTCCAGATAACTAAAAACAATAACAAAAAACGATGAAAAATAATAACCATTATTACTGGTTCTTCTAAGCTAGTGCTCAGTCCAATTTTATCCTACAAAGAAATGCATTCTATAACACAATTAGACTACAATTTCATAATACGTGGTAGAAAAGGCCCAAAATAGAGCAGGACTATGAGTTCTAGGATGCTGGAATAAAGATCAATCATTGTTTTGATCATTAAGACAGACCTCTAAGAGTTTTACTATTTACAGTATGTTGCACATACATATTACCTTTTGTTGCTGCTGCAGCAGAAGACTAGATGCAACATGGTGTCGTCCATGAGGGTTGCTTGTTACCTTAAGAAAAAAAAGTTATGTTAGGTGAACTACTGTACAGTACAAAATGGAATAACCAGACTGTCAATTAACCAAACCACTACCTGGTCCCACATAAAACATGTATATTTAATTTTTCTTTTAACATCTGTTTGACGTTCATTTGGCGTTTGCATTCTGCAAGGTTCATAACTGTCAGCATTTTGCTTTTAATGCAGTCATTTTCGTTCTTGCAAAGCTCCATTGTTTCTTCAATGTCTGGATACATTATTTAGAGAGTCAGATGTAACAGCTTACATCCCTATTAGTCTGGTAACTATCATAAAATATTCCAATAACCAATTTACGAAGTAGGTTTATTATGTTAAAAAAAATATGTAGTCACTATAAAGCATGTAAACTGAAAGGAAAACAATGAGATAAATACTTACTGGGGCAGCAAAAGCTGAACCCAAGAGCAGAAGCACCAATGATTTGATCTTCATTTCTTGATTTACACCTAAAAACAGTTATTTTGTATTAATATATACTGCTGTGTATCAGTTGTACATGTACATTGAAACTATATAGATGTTAAATATAGTGATCCTCATAATTGCTAGACCATGATGCAAAATGGTATATTTATTGATTTAATGAGTGTACAAATATAATCCACTTCACAAACTTTAAGAGGTTTTCACTGGTATAAGACAGGGACAAACCTTATGAATAATCATTCATTGAGAAGTGCGTTAGAATGTTGACTCTCTACATCCAAACAATGTAGCACACTGTAGTAAAGTAGAAAATAGAGCTTATTTGAGTGCTGGAAGCAGCACACAGTTCTTACATAAGAATTGTAATTTTACAGTTTTCCCATGCTTTTCCGATGGTTCTTCAATGCATTTACCATGGTTTTCCATTTGGTATTACCTTTCTGGGTTTTACTATGCTTACCTGTGTTTTACCATGCCTTCACTATGCTTTATTACACGTTGCAATTGTTTTACCATGGGGAACGTGTATGATGGAGTGATCAGGTCCATGTGCAGATACTAGTATATTACACCTTTCACAGGATGGGGCATGTACAAAGTCTTCATACCAATAATGTCTCTATACAGACACCACAATGAGACATACTGTACAAACATATGCCTACAGTTTCATCCTTTAAATAGGGATTTCTATATAAAAATGTGTTTCAGTTGACTGCATGTGCATGTTGTGTAATGCGAATGGGGGTACACTATACTCCACATATATTACAGAGATTGTGCATTGTAACTGTTGCTTATTTATTCGAGTTTTGTTTTTTAAGAAATCCATAGCTCAACATATCATTTAAAAAAGTTTAAAGTTCAGTTATTAGGCAACTGGCTACAGTATTGCTCAAAACGTCAGATGGAGAAGGGTATACAAAGTTTGTTTAGGTAAACCACTTCTTTTTTTTCCTTTTACTAGATGCTGAATTTGATACTAGACTTTATGATATGTTTAGGAAATGACCATAGGTTAGCTACTTAATTTAGAAAGCAGCTAGCCCAAGTGTCCTTCCCCTCCACAGACAAGGTAGCACTATTTGAATGAGCAAAATGTTACATCAATTTGAGGTGAGCAGGCCCTTTAATTTTGAAAACAAGTCAGTAGTACTTTGAGTGTGTAAATTTTATTTCCGTCTTTGAAATCGAAAATACACTAAAGAAATTCTAAGGCCACCCTGCACAAGGCAGGTCTGTCAAACATGGAAAGGCAAGAGAACACCAAAACACAGCAACAAGGCATTTTTAAGTAAGTTAAAATTGTTCGTCATTTAAAAAGAATGCACGTGCAACACCGCGAAGGTTAAACTGTGGCTCTTATAATCCAGTAATAAATCAAAGTGTGGTCACATCTGTAATTTTGTGTTACTATACTACTATATTGATGCCACGTTGTATTCTTATTTTCATTTATTATTATTATTATTATTATTATTATTATTATTATTATTATTGTTAGGGGTGGGCACCAATATCGATATTTTATATATGATATCGATATTGATTAATAATTTCCATATCTCGATATCGTGGGATTAAAAAAAATCTCATACGCTCGCAGAGACATACTTTTTATTGTTAATACTGCTAAAAAATACAAACGCAGTGTAATCAAGTTTATTTTATATTAAGATACAACAAATCCTATACATACCAATCATTGTTAGTCTCGTAGGCAAACACCACACATACATAAATAATAATAATAATAATAATAATAATAATAATAATAATAATAATAATAATAATAATAATAATAAAGTATTATTTAACCATTTTATTCCATTGATTGGCGTTTTTCTTTTTTCTAAGAACCCGATTAACAAATGTATTTAAAACATTCAATAGCTACAAATCATGAAAAACAACAAATCCACAACCGGTGTACCCTCTCTCGTGTGTGCTACTCCTGTTTCTTCACCTGATTCCTCTCACCAGGCAATCAATCCCTTACCAGAAACTATATCCTGTTTTCAAAAAGTGCGCACATCAACTAATTAAGAAACAGGACCGTCTTTTTTTAAAGGGATACACACCTAACGCAAGCAAACATAATACACAGGAAAATTGGCTTAAATAATTTGATGTATATATACATATTTTTTCTTCCATTCAGAATTTGCAAACACGGTACCAAACGCAATTTGCATGCTGCATTAAGCACTCGGTTAGTAATGTATTTTTAAAATGTACACTTTAGGTATTATAAATTAGATGTACTTTTAAAACATCAAGACAAATCACAAAATAATGCAACATTCAGCATGACACTGTAGTCTACTTAATACATTTAGATGTGTCGTGCATTAGAGAAGATTAAATTACTTTAAGGATTGGCTAGTCTGCGCAGTGAATATTTCGGTTTTGAGGTAGCTGATGATGGCATGGAATAATAAAACAATATAACAAGACCTTGTTTTTCTCCATGGATATAAAGATACTAAGTTAAAGTAAGTTATTGCTTTCCTTATGTAAATATCTGTTAACGTCTATATGTATACGTTTCATATTGCGATTGTGTTATAATAGTTTCCTGTATTTTGGAAGACTTCGATATTATCGATATCGAAATACGTGCATGATATCGATATACAATCTTCATATCGTTGCCCACCCCTAATTATTATCTTCCAAATATTTTTATTTTATTTAATTTACAATATCATATTATCTAGAAAAAAAGTTACTACGTAGGTCCATAGACTAGTTAAATTTCACAATACACCATATAAAAATGGATAGCTTATGTGACAAGGTGGAGATTGGGTGCAAACGCATCTTTATCACTGCACCAGTTTGCACAAAAAAAAGTCAGTGGCAGATTCCCTACATAAGTGCATCACATAACACATCCTTTTGCACTTTATATAAAACCATTAACAGAATGCACTTTTTTTTTATTTCTAGAATCATCTTAAAGATATATCCGACTGGTAATACATTATGTGTGTGCCGAGTAATGAGTATGAACAAGCATATGTCACTAGTATCTAATTTATGAGTATAAAGCTTCCTACACATTTTACTCAGCCACTTCCTGTTGTAAAACTACATGTTAGGAATTCAACACTATTAAAATAATTAACAAATAACGTTAAAACAATGTCTGATTACACTGTCAGGAATTCATTTTTAAGGAAGGTTTAAGCCCCATCCAATTTGCAGTATGATCTGAGTTGAAATACATAATACGTAATACTAAATTACCAAATATATTCCATTAAACAATTATTTATGTAGCTTATACACTTGCTATGAAGTTATTGATATTTTGAAAAATACACGGTATAACAACAAGTTACAATAAAGTATTACAACATTTAGATTTTCTTTTGGGTTAATCATACTACAACTTTTTTAAACCACAAAATGGTATTTTACCACAAACCTAGAAAATTCCAGACACTATTATTTCATTACACATTGCTAATTCTTACTATTTATTTGGTTTTACAAACAGCAGTATATTAGATATGTTTTGCCTGGGGAATTGTCCATTTTCATTACTATAAAGTATGCTACAGACTTTTCAGTTCTATATTTGTCCAAACAACTGTGAGTCAGTAAATGTACAACTCAAAACTCAACCGCTTTGGAAAATTAAAGCTGAAAGAGCCAATGTGATCAACAGGGTCCCCACTTTCCGGTTATCATTTTTCTTTATGAAAATCTTAAAATAATGGTAGAACAGTGGGAATAGTTGGTATGATGACAGGCTTAGTCTTTTTCAAAGACCAGATTCACACTCTGACAGAGAAAAATAAACATCAGAAACTGCTAGACTGGAAAAAGAGTTGACTAAGTAAACTCACTTGTTTTCTCCTGGTTTTAACAAAGAGGGTGCTCTTTGATATGCATCAAATTACAAAGGCATCTTGGACCAACTCCAAAGAGGATTATATGTAGGCCTATGTGTTGTAGCTGAGCTTATCTTTTAGTAAAAGGCTGCATTTCCTAAATGTCTGGAACATCATTTTAAATGTATGGTATATATAATTCCTGAGACAGACAGTCTGATTACACAAATAGTGAGGTTAATACGTTGCAGGTGTTTCCTGATTTTCCTTTTTTTTTGGTCAACTGAGCAAAATAAACACACATTCTAAAAAGCATTAACAGGGAGTGTAGAGTAACTGACAAGGAACTCACACATGTCCAATAATGCTCTATACAGTACAATAGTGATCTCTACAATACCTCTAAACAGGAACAGCAAATTAACTTAACCTTCAAAACTTTTAAATCTAGTAAACTAGCAAGATATACACATTTTGCTTTCCCCATTACAATACAGTAAATTCATCTATAACACCTTATACACAGTATATATATATATATATATATATATATATATATATATATATATATATATATATATATATATATATATATATATATATATATATATATATATACAGTATATATATATATATATATATATATATATATATATATGCAGGGGTGAAAAGTAACAAAGTACTTTACTTAAGTACTTTCTTTTTGGGATACTTGTACTTTTAATCAAGTATGTTTGTTAAGAAAATATTGTACTTTTTATCCACTACATTTCCCAGAAGCATCTCATTACTCATTCTTTCAGCACACAGAGGGTGCATTCATGGAGATCATTCTGCACAAATTCTGTGCAGAATCTGACCAATTTAGCCAATTATCTTCTAAGAATTGGTCAGATTCTGCACAGAATCTTTGCAGCATGGTCTCCGTGAACGCACCCTGACTCTTGCACTGGCCAGGATTCTGACTGGGTAAAGCAGAGCCGCATGCGCAGTGTCTGCTTGCTTTGATGATGACATAGTATGCTGATGCCCAACCAGAGACTGTTTAGATTTTTTAAATAACCAATCAACAAGCACAACGTTTAGCTGCGGAGGATGCATTAGTAGTTTAGAAGAGTAACATGAATCTACAAGCAGTTTCAAAACAGGATTTCACATTTTTAACATTTGAGCCTAGAATTGTTTCATGACTTGTGTTTTATTTATGGATAAAAGTTGGGACTAAAAATTAAATTCCTGATTTGAGATTTAAATTAAGCATATGAATCCGAAGGACCGGGCTTAATCGTGTGGTAATGCCCTCTTCATGCAGTTACATGCCTGAGCTGAAGGCGAGAAGGCTCCTGAGGGCTCAAATGCTATTGTAATATGGATACGTTAAAAAAATTACGTTTTTCTAATAGTTTTATCCAGACTTTATGAAGAACTAGTTTTTGTTGCTAAACGTTTACCTCAGTATTCCATGAGTAATGCGGTTTTCTCAAAAAACATCCGCGGTCTGTTCAGGCTCTTTGGTTTAATCCAAGCAGTGGAGCCTGTAGGCTACTTCCAGTTGTGGCGTAAACTTAATACAATACCATATTTAAATAAAATGCAGCTGTTCGTACCCTGTTTTGTGAAGTGTTTGCTATTGATAACGTTTTTTAAATAGAATTTGAGTGCATATTTGTACAGCTAGATAAATATCAGTATTTACTGTTAGGCTACTCTTTTTTTTAATGTGTTATTGGTAATCACGCTGTTGTGTTCATAAAGTTTATTCAAAGTGCTGTCAGAGAACAGGTACCATGTCTGTGTTGCTGGTGATCCGTTGAAATAAAGTTATTGAATGTCAGTCTGCATCCATTTGTTTTATAACTTGTGAATAAAACCATAGAGTAATTGCTATAGCCGCTGATTAACAGTATTTTCGATTGAGTTTAAAAAAAAAACAAAAAAAACTTTATTTGCTATTCTAAATTTAAATTGATACAGTAAGGACAGCTAGGAAGAATAAATTTATATATATATATATATATATATATATGAATTAACCATATTGCGCTACAGGTGTTCTCCAACAAAAGCATTCTTCAGAAAATAGGTGTTGCCAAGCGGAATAAGCATACATCCAATTTCTTGCATGTGCAGAGAACAAATTTATGCTGCACACAAAATATTAATATTAAATAGTTTCTTTATTTTATTTTTTCTAAAAAGAAAGCGATCTACCGGTTTTGGCACAGATGTGCCTCCTCAATTTCAAGTTGTTCTTTGCACATGCAAGAAATTGGATATATATATATATATATATACACATTAGTGTATTTTTCTTAAATGTGTCACAATATATGAGGCTATATATATATATATATATATATATATATATATATATATATATATACACATTAGTGTATTTTTCTTAAATGTGTCACAATATATGAGGCTATATATATATATATATATATATATATATATATATATATATATATATATATATATAAATGTAGCCAAATGTTGAAATACTCTATTTATTGATGCATTTAAGAAAAATACAATAATGTATTTGTATTCTAGGAAAATATATCTATAAATAAAAAAAGTATTACCTTGACTGATGTTACAAAGACAGGTTTGTTTCTTAAAAACAAGTATATGGAGCAGAATCATGTAGAAGAGCCTGATCCAGATGACAGACACACACTGAGGCAAAGTTACTGTTGTGCAAACTGAAATGTCCAACTCTTTTATTCATGCTTCTCTGTCTGGAAACATTGATAGCTTGCTGGAATTGAGCTCTGCAAAAGACACCGGCTTTGAAAGGTTCATAAAAAGGGTGATGTAAGTGGATGTGATATCTGAGCCCAGATTTATAAAACATCATACGCCACTTAACCCGACTTGTAAAGTTATGATTTGTATTCTATACCATGGTAATGTCTGGTCTTTTTTACTAGTATATGAGGGGTCAGCATTCAGTCTTTTAGACATCACTTGGCTGTATATGCCGATTTGTTCACATTCATTTTTCAATGTGAAAACCCATTAGCATGGCACACTTATTTGAGCATGTACACTAAATGTTTTGGGTTATGGTAATAAATGGTAATAAAATACTAAACTGCTTACAGTCATTTTTGGTTACAGTATGTTATAATAGGCAAATAATAAAGCCAAACTGGCCCATTTAACATTAGTATCAGGGATCAGAAGTGAGCAGAAACCATGGAAACTAAAGAAAATACTGTAAAAAATGCCCCTACTACAGTATACATTAATACCTAGATGTTCAAAGTTTTCAGTCCAATGTCTGCACAAAAACTGTTGCATGGAGGCATGCTGTTCCATATGGGTGGCAGAAGAGGTCATCCCCAAACATAACACTCAGGAAATATTTATTTTGTCTGGAATGGCACTTCTTAGACAATACACAAGGGGGCAGAAGTATCAAGGCTCTTACACAAAGTATTTCTACACACAGTGCCCTATCATTATTTTGCTATCTATCTTCTAAATCTATAAATTGTGATTTAGTAAAATTGTTGAATTGTGAAACAGTTTCATGTATCACACTTTTCAACTTTTGCTTTTTGTTTTTGCGATTTAGACTGGGTATTCTATTTGTAAAATATTGCCTAGGTAGATAAAGGGTTGTCTTACACTAAAATAATACTTGTTAAACTGAGCATAAGCTATTGTTTGTGTCCCACAACTGGACAGACATCTGGTCACACATGAGTGGTAACCCTATGCCCCCTTCCCTGTACTGTGATATAAGGCCCGTCTCACAGAATCAGGGTTTTCCCAAAATGTAATCCGTTTTATAAGAATACTAACAAATGGTGGTGGGTCATTTGTTTATCATTAACTACACTCAGACCCACAATGCTGAGTTATCCCAAATTACTATCAATGCAGAATAACTGCCTGGAAAATATTGGGTTCTTCATATTACCCCCCACACACAAAACAGGTTTCTGCAATAGTACTGTAACTGCCAAGACTGCTATAGAATTGGTTTGATGCCCCCTAGTGGTTTATGTTCTTCCTAAAGCTTTCGGCAGTGCCCTAGTTGTTTGTAATAGTACACCCATCCCTCGTTATAATCACCCCTCGCTATACTGCGGAGTCGGATATATTGCGGTCCTGGAGTTGGCTCCCCATTTTTACAGTCTAACTGCGCATGCCTTAGCTACAATATTCATAGGCAAATTCACTTAGAATTACTGTTCGTTTTATTTCGTACTGCACATCACAAACAACAATATACAAAACAATTGAAAACAAAACATTAATATTGTATTGTTCTCATATGCACACGCACTGCACAATAACACAAAGCAAATTAAATGATTTTAGCCAGCGAGGTATTCACGCAGCAATGCACTAGCAAAAGCCACAAGGCAGTGACATCCTCTCCCTAGCAACAAGCCTCCAATGTTGAGAATGGATTCTTTCAATGCAGTGGGTTTGTGCATTTGAGAAAGGAGAGGAAGACTCATGAAATTTATTGGAGACTGAAGTTGATGAGAAGCAATTACCCTCCGCTGTACAAATTAAAACTGTGTGCTGCTTTTTATATGAAAAATTAGAAAAAGCAGGTTGCGTAGAGGATTTATACTGGACCCTGACATCCCCGATAAAACGAGGGAGTGGTTGTACAGTATTTGTTATTAGCCTGTTTGTTTTTCTATGGGTCTCTCGCTATATCGCAGCCCTCGATATATAGCGGATTTATATTGGACCCCGACACCCGCGATATATCGAGTGGGTGGTGTATATTCAATATAATCAGAGATTACTTATAAACCAAAGACAATTTGGAATTTCTAAACTATTTACTTTTGGGGTTTGTGGCTGTATACCTTTCACTTAGGTAGAAACCTAGGACACATGTCAATATCAAAGAAAATCCACCAGATTGCACTGTTTAGGATTAAAATCATTTAAAAAATGCGTTGCACATTAATTGTAACTACAACAAATTATTAACCTCAGAACTTTGATCTACAAATCTGGAAATTATTTGCAGATGTCTGGCACTAGCACATACAACACATTCAGTTAGTCACTTCTTTGATGCTTTACTCATTATATTTTTAATTGGTCATATTAAATGTGATGACTTTGCCTCCTTCTTCTCTTCTAAAATCTCAGATATCCGCAAACTCTTTAACACCTCTCCCTCCCGCCAGCTCTCTGCTTTCCTGTCCAACCACTCTCTGCTCGACCCTCTCCAATCTGGCTTCCGCTCTGCTCTCTCCACTGAAACCGCCCTCCTGTCTGTCACCAACTCACTAAAGTCTGCCTGAGCTGCTTCTCTCTCCTCTGTCCTAATTCTCCTCGACCTCTCTGCTGCCTTTGACACTGTCGATCACTCTATCCTACTATCCTCTCTCGCTGACCTGGGAATCTCTGGCGCTGCTCTGGCCTGGTTCTCCTCCTACCTCTCCAACCGCACTTACCAGGTAACCTGGCGTGGAGTAACCTCCAAACCTCGCCCTCTCTCAACAGGAGTCCCCCAAGGGTCAGTCTTGGGTCCTCTCCTGTTCTCTCTCTACACCCGCTCCCTGGGCCCCCTCATCGCATCCTATGGTTTCTCATACCATTTCTATGCTGATGATGCTCAGATTTTCCTCTCCTTCCCCACCTCTTACTCCACCATCTCCTCCCGTATCTCTACCTGTCTGTCTGCTATTTCCTCCTGGATGCACTCGCATCACCTCAAACTCAACCTCTCTAAATCTGACCTCCTTTTCTTTCCTCCTCCTCCTCCCCTCCTCTGATCTCTCTATCTCTGTTCCTCTGGAATCTACCACACTCTCTCCCTCTTCCTCCGCTAAGAACCCCGGAGTCACCCTGGACCCCTGCCTCTCTTATTCCCAGCACATCTCCACTCTGGCAAGCACTTGCCGATTCTTCCTGAGCAACATCCGAAGAATCCGACCCTTCCTCACCAACTACGCCACCCAGCTCCTGGTCCAGGCCTTGGTACTCTCCTGCCTAGACTACTGCAACTCCCTCCTGGCTGGCCTCCCTGCGTCTGCCACCCGTCCGCTCCAGCTCATCCAGAACTCCGCTGCCCGCCTGGTGTTCTCTCTGTCTCGCTTCTCCCACGCAACTCCACTACTCCGCTCACTCCACTGGCTACTGATCACCGCTCGCATCCAGTTCAAGACTCTTGTACTAGCCTACAGATGCCTTGACCAGACTGCACCCAGCTACCTCCAGACCCTCATCTCTCCCTACACCCCCACTCGACCTCTCCGCTCCGCCTGCACTAGAAGACTGGCTCTACCTCCTCTACGCTCCCCTGCCTCCAGAGCCCGCTCCTTGTCCACCCTCGCCCCACAGTGGTGGAATAACCTTCCTACAGATGTCAGGACTGCCCAGTCCCTGACCACATTCCGGCGCCTCCTCAAGACTCACCTCTTCAGAAAGCACCTGTAGAACTCCTCTGTTCTTCCCCTGGGACACTTATCACCCTTCCTTAAATGCGCTTTACTTGCTCTTATCTGCCCCCTGTTTTACTGCATTTAATTAAATCTTAAACATTAATCAGCCTTAACAGCTCCTGTCCTTCAAGTTAATAACATTTTCAAAACACTCGGTAACTCCCTCCATAAGATTAATTAGCCATCATGCTCTAGTCCACCTCTCCTACGTCTCCGAAATATGTAAGGTGAGCTTCTGAACTGATGTCATTCTTTCTTGGTACCAGGGAGTTCCTGAACACAGCATGTATGTGAATACAGTGCAATTATTTGAAGAATTCATAGAAAGATGTGTTTAATATATAACACCTACTTTGGTTTAATTATTCCAATCCTGTATTAAAATATATATTTACCTTTTAACATCAAAAGACATCCTTCTTAGTAGGTTAGCTTCATTACATGTATAGATGTGGTTTAACAATTAACTAAAACACATTGGATAGGGGCTGGTAGAAGGTCCACAGCAAACTTCTAAGCATGCAACTATATATCCAATTATTCTCACTTAAATCCAGTCTATCAGGAAAATATAACAGTCCAATTTTAGCTATTCAATGCTTTAAACTAAACGTGACCTATCTCTGTTTTACGCTTACAAAAAATCCTGTTCAGGCAAGTTCCGAACCACCTGCTTCTCTGTCGAGGCCATCCATCATTAGTAGAAGAGTCTTCTGTAAGCATTTTCCCAGACGTATGGCATAACATGGTCTTATGCTATGGCTCCCCCTCACTTGTTTTTACCAGGTCTTCATTAGTTTCTATGATTTAATGAGTCCATATAGTTTACCACTGACTCCCCTTTCCTGTACCAGGAGGTATATGTAATAGATCACTCACCCTCCACCCGGTACTGCAAACAAGCAAAGGTTACAAAGATTAATTACCTTCTCTAGCAGTGAGGAAGATAAGAGCAGCGACTCCAGTTACAGTAGCTTTAGCAGCAAGGAAGAATAATGAGGAAGCGCAATTCAAGTGATGATTCCGGCAAATCCAGCACTTCTAGCTGTGTATTTTAATCAGTGCATAATTCTTGAGTTACTATTTCTTGTATTATTATTATTATTATTATTATTATTATTATTATTATTATTATTATTATTATTATTATTATTTTCAGTTGTCTGGCAAGCTTTGAAAACCTAAATTCACATTCAATTAACCACATATTTCTTTCTTTTTTTTTTCTCTGATTTATGTATAGAGTGATTTTTGTACTTCTAGTTTGAGAAGAAAAGTCCAAAGTGCTCAAATCAAGATTGCCCACTAGGCGGTGCTCAAGAAACAAAAATAGATCATCAAGAGGAGAATAAAAAACAAGTGTATGTGTTGTGTCTTTGCTTTTGAGATGTAGCTTTAATTCATGTAACATGACCATAGAGTTCTGGGACAGTCCAAAACACGGAGCCATATCAGATACTGATGGAGCTCCACTCAGCTAGAGGCACCCCAAATCAGCCTACCCCAGGGTAATGTCAACCTTTTTGCTTTCATTTTAATTCTCCCTCTTAAAGAGTAAGTAGCGGGGTTCCTAAAAAATATAGCATACGTCCCCACGTGTTGCTACAACTGTTTAAATAATGTACCTGTAATTTTTCTTTTCATTGTTAACATCCTGACAACTTTTTACACTTATAACTTTAAAGTCTGTTTCAAAGCTCTTTTAAAAATGGCTGCGCTAGTGCACTGGGGGTTGAGATCTGTCCTCTAAATCACTGAAGGAAGAGCGATTAAAAAACAAACAAAAAAAAAAAAAACATAACAGCAAGTGCTCTGGCTTTTCTTTTCCGTACCACATCATTGATCGTTATTGCTGTGTTACCTGTTTGACAGTAATCCTTACAATATCAGTGCACTAGAGCAGACATTTTGAAAAGAGCTTTGAAACAGACTTTAAAGTTATGAGTGTAAAAAATTGTTAGGATGTTAACAATGAAAAGAAAAATGATGTGTAACGCTATATTTTTCGAACCCCTCTACTTACTCTTTAATTGCATACCAGCAACCACCCTCTTCCAAATACCAAAATCTCCCACTGCAGTATCTGTTTGTATTGACGATTAGAGTTTGTTTTTAAATACTGGTTCTTTTTTTTTTTTTGTATAGTTATATCCCACTTAACGGTACTGTCATATGTATGTGATGTCACAGGATGTCTCAGTTGTTTCCTGTTTGTTTCCTGTTTTTCTTTCTTAGTCAGACCCCTAGTTGTAGCAGCAATGTTTGTGTATGAAAAGTGAATAATTTTAAGCCACTATAATTAATAAAATATGCTTTTCTAACAAATTACAATTTGGATTTAAAAGACAGCTAGGGTTATTATAAGGATGGTGCAATGCAGACTAACCATTCTGCCCAGCTGAGCAATAATTATTCACTAAACTGGTCCGACTAAGATAGGCTTGTTACATTTTGCTACATTCATTTTAGAATTAATACTGTGCATTTTAACAATATACAGTTATTCCTGTAGTTTGCAGCTATTATTTGATACAATCAGTAGATTCAGAAAGTACATTTAGCATTCCACAGCTTTTTTTAAATAGCTATTTAAGATGGTTTGTTTTATGATTTTACTTTAAAAGTGATTTGAAGTGAGGTCTACGTGTATCTAGCTATGGCCAAAAGTTTTGCATTACCTAGAATTTTAAAATTGAGAGAATTAAAAAAACAAAAAACTATATGAATATAATTTTGATATTTTATTTAACATCATGTAATCAAAGAAACTACAAAATTATATTGCAAAAGTCTACCAGAAGCCACGATAGTAGTACAGTATTTCATGTTAGATTTTCGAAATGTCATATTTTTTTCGTTTATATAGCAAACTACAAAGCGGTATGTAATTCAATATGTTAACGTAACATTATTCAGCAGGTTTCATTCGACTTTATGAAGCAAAATTAGTTAATTCTATACGGCAATGTAAAACATTTGGCTTAAAGCTGTGCAACTCTTTTGTGTTCTGTGTTTGTAGAGTTTTTTTCATGAATTATGTAAATCTTTCTTTAAGACCTTAGCTTTTAATCTTGGATTCTCCTACCTGCTGTACCTGTAATTTTCTTTGGCTGTCCAATTCTTTCAAGCGTTTCAGTTGAATTTGTTCTGTGGTACTTCTTGAATATTGCTCTCATTGTGGTTTTTGGTATTCTATATTTCTTTGATACTGTTCTGTAGCTAGTTTTAGTTTTCTCAAACATGTATCCAACGTCTTTATCTTGACCATCATCTGCTGTGTTGCCAAAACGTTCTTCTTCAACAGATGATGGAAATAATGACCTCTTTTTCTGGCTATTGACTTTGTAATGCAGCTTAGTTACCATGAAATTGTTTTCAATTAATTAATATATTTGTAGATTAGTTATGTTTTTCCAGATGCAGGGGTTTTAAAATGTCTTGAATAAGGTCAACAAAGTCTTTATTCAGTTGTTCAACAGAGTTGTTTTAATCCAAAAAGCAGAAGTCTTTTTACCATTACAGTACAATGAAACATAAAGTACTGGGTAACTCTCCAACAGCACTGAGGATTACAAAGGATTTCTGCTTCACAGTTTCTAATTATACTGGAAGCAAAACAATAATTTATTAACATACAGCCAATCCCATACCCAACAACATTTTTATTACTCTATCTAAACTATTTGTATTACCCTATACTAGCCTTTTAAACAAGTTCTAACTGATTGCAGTTCTGAACATCTTTGTTAATTACGGAGCGCAGCTACTATGCACTAACAAACATATGCACTAACTTCAACTGTGAGTGGAAACTTAGCAAATATACATACCAATTTCACCTACGCCAGACTTTTAATTTAAAGGAGCCGGTACTTTTGTCATGAACAAATATTGAAAACGGCTTAAGTGATTTAAAAAATTTTTTTTTTATAAAGATTGTTTGTAAACCTCCAGGAATTGTGTATTTTGGTCTTTGTCGTATTAATTAGTGGCTGATGTTCACTAAATGCTTGTATTTAACATGTTTTCTTGAATTATCTTATATTAAGTGTAGGGTGCCAATACTTTTGTCTGCGTCTGTATCTTGCCGCTCTTAAACAATGAAGCAATGTACAACCTGACATTGAAAGTTATGGTGTTTAATATCAGACAGACATTTGTTTTTAACTTCAAAAAAAAATTACCCAAATATTGCTTTACTGCACTTGTTCTTTCACTCTGTAAATGCTGATCCTTTTTTTTTTTATAGTGAGAGCAGTTATTTAGTGCACCTTATTATACCTGGTCTGAACATGCTTTAAGTATAATCTCAGGCGCTGTGCAACACCTGGATGAAAAATCATTCATATTCATGTTTATTAAGTTACCCGTGTGCTGCCGACACCAAACATTGACACAAAAGCATGTTTGTTAAATCTATTTGCGCTCATTTGCACCCTATTAAACATATTGCATTAGCAGTTAGCATTGGCTAGAGCAGTGGTTCTCATTCCTGGTCCTGGGGGTTAGCACTGCCCTGCTGGGTTTTGTTCCAACCAAGTGCTCATTTGCATAATTGAACCCTTAATTGAACTAAAAATTTGCCTAATCTGAGCTTTTTAATTATTTTAAACAGATGGAGATTTCAATTTAGGTATAACATTGTATAAGGAACTTCAATTCACCAACTTTTTATAAGCTACACGATTTAAAAAGTCAAATTAAGCTAATTATTAGTTCAATTAAGGGTTCAATTAAGTAATTGAGAGCTTAGTTTGAACAAAACCCAGCAGGACAGTGTTCCCCCAGGGACCACTGGGCTAGAGAACTGGATGTTATGCAAAGTAGAAAATGACACCTTAGCTTTAGATACACAGGATGTCTTTCTCCAACCATGTACCAGTATGAAATTAGAACCCCTTCGGAAGTCCGGTGTGGCTCTGACCACATCGCATTTTTTTTTTTGAGTTCACAGAAACAAACCATTTGGAGAATGTGTTTTTAGCTATGAGATGTAGGCCTTACAAAGCATACCACTTGATATGAATGTACAGTACTATCGTATATTTTAAATACTGAATATTGTCTTTAAAAAAGTGTGAAATAGTTCAATTTTCTTCTAGACAAACATTAAATATTTGCCTGCCGGAAGATACACTCATCATAACCTTAAGAATGTGGGCGAAAACTCTGTGTTCACTCTGAGCAGACTATATAATAATCAGTTAAATTTAGAAACCTTTGACAAGGCAGTCAATGGAGAGGAAAGGAGTGTAAACATCTTTAAACCACAAGAGGATTTTAGAATAAACATGCTTCTCTGACAGAAGGAAGTGTAGGAGTTTTGTAGGTTGGTAGGAAAAGTCACTTACACTTTTGTCCTGTCATATTGATATGAAAAAGTTCTGATTGGTTGCAAGATACCTGTAGTAGAGTTTAAATGCTGGCTTCATCAAACTAATCTTTAGACAGTTTCACTGAGGATAACCAATTGTTTTCAAACAGCATTTAAGATAACAAATTAAGGTAAACCCAGGATATTTTAAAACTACCAGTGAATTTTAACTGAACAACTGCAAGGTAAGAATACTGATTGGTCTTTTTTACTCTGTTATTTACTTAATATTGCTTTGCTTTATTTAGCTGTTTTGTGCACACAGTTTTGCTTTGGTAAGGCAATTATAATTGCCTGTATTGCTCTATATTGGAAATTAATGGAAGACTTATTAATGGGTTACCAGTATAACCTAGTCATAAATGTCAAACAAAAAACTGTAATATTATTCAGTTTGATGTATGTAACCATGATATACATACAATATACAATTGTAGACAACTTTGTTGCATTTTGTAGCTGAAATGACTGTGTATATGCAAATTCTACATCAAATAATCTATGAATATTCTGTGACCCTAACTAATATTGTAATAAAGGTGAAATGACATTCTTGCTTAAAGTTAGTACATGCGTACTATTTATCTGACCATAAGGAATAACAAAAAATGCCTTGTTTGTAACTTGAGTAGGTGTCCTGTTCTGACTTTGAACTTTAGAGTAAAATGTATTCATATAATGTTACCAATGATACTGTAGGTTCCAACGCCTCATTAAATAAAAATAAAAAAAAAATAAAAAAATTAGGAATAGCTTTAGGCTAATATATTGCATTACACATTTTTAAAGCTAGACTTTCTATTATAATTTACTGTGAGGAGAAAGAGCTGCCTGACTTGTAATTGAAAGTTCCAAATAATATCGTCTTTGTGGTCTAAATCTATGTTTATAGCTATAATACAAAAAAGGTAGCAGTACAGTCTGGTAACAGAAAATGAACCTTTTCTTTGGTAGAAATTAACTGCAAGAATGAAGACAGTCATTGCCATTGTCTATCTACTGAGTGTAGTCTACACTGTCCCAGTAAGTGCTTTGAATCTACTTGATATTGTTTGATTAATGATACATAAAAGATCAGATTTTATTAATATGTTTTTGTTTATTTGTTTGTTTGTTTGTTTTCTTGTTTTCCAACAGATTTTTCAAAATAGTGAAATGAAAGATAGCCCAGAAAACAACATCGTAAGCCATTCACAAATTTATTAAATATATCATGTAAGGCTGTAAGAAAATCGTGATTTTTTTATCAAGAAGTTGCGACCAATGTGTATTAAAGTTGAGTTTTTTTGTGACTAAACCTTCAGTCACAAAATTTAACAGTAAGTAAGTCCAGTACTTGCATCACGGCCTACAGTCTTATTTCCCGTTGCTAACCATAGCAACGGGAAAGAAGATCACTGATTGGCTAGTGAGGATGACAAGCCATACCAATACGAAATTACATATAAATAATTGAAACATTGTGTCACATTAAAAGTTGCGGCAACTATAAAAAGTTGTGGTCTGTGTTAAAAGTTGCGGTTTCCGCAACAAATTCACGGCCTGTTATTTTCTTACAGCCTTAATCATATGAAGTTATACAATGGGACACACATGCCTCTGCATACTTTAAATAGGGCAATGTACAAGGAACATGGAATACAGCTTTTCTTTTTTGGACTCATTGCCAAATGTGGTTTCTAGAGTTGTAGATGGCAAAGCGAAGTAGGAGTATCTAATGTCCAACTTAGAAAGAAAAGGCAGTGATCAAGTAGTGTTTATAAGATGAAGTAATTGTAGCCATTCCTAATGAATAACATTTACCGCTGCCAGAAGAAAAACAACAAGTTGTGTAAGTGCCCATAATTCAACATTTAAGACATAAACAGGAAGGTGACACCAAGCAAGCAAGTTAAAGGGTACATAAGGCCCTTTTTATTTTATTGTGTTTCATGCTCCCATGTGTTGCTACAACTGTTTTTGTAAGGTGTGTGTATTGTTTTATTTTTTATTTTTTTTACATTTTGACCACTTTTTTAAACTTTTAAATTCCATTCCCTGCCTCAAGATGGCTTCAAATGTACCCGCATGGACCTCTCAGAACTACATTTCCCATCATCCTTCTGCTCACATATGTAACGGAGATGGATTTACCAGTGAGCAGGAGGATGATGGGAAATGTAGTTCTGAGAGGTCCATGCGGGTACATAATTAAAACAATACACACACCTTACGTAAACAGTTGTAGCAACACATGGGAACATGTACAGTAACACAATAAATTAAAAAGGTCCTTATGTACCCTTTAAGAGGAAAGAAGTTCAAATAAAATTACATAATTCAATCAGACCTTGACAGGCAATGTAACAATTAAAATAGAGTTAGAAATGTGCTGGATGATTTAAAAAAAAAAAAATAACAGTCTAGTCCAACACAGATGAAGAGTTGAGAGTGAAGTGTGCAAATAAATTAATATCATAAAATGAATTAAACCTTTTTTTCTTACCTGATTTTGGAAATTAACCTCTGTTCATCTCTATAGGTGTGACGAATACACTATTTTGTTTTAAACTGTGTATCATGAGTGTATAAGCTCTGTTAATATTACATACAATTTCAAAAGTCTTACATACAGAACTTTACTGCAGTATTTTTCTCTATAATATCTATACCTTTGTTTCCACTCCACTCTAAGTTTTCTTTATATTTTTAGGAACCCAACAGTACATCGGAAATGAGTATTACCACAGAAAACATGGTAATTATATGTACTTAACATTCAGGCTATTTTATCTGTAACTGCCAAAGCAACCAGTTGATTGAGAATTTTTTTCTTGTGTTTTTTTTTTTTTTTTTTTTTTACAATTTTCTCAAATCCTGATGTTAATCAATTTGCCTTCCCCTTGTAAAATCTACTTAAATGGTCATTTAAGTATCCAATTTTTTTTTATTATACTTATTTGATTTTTAGATATGATTATTCCATTTAAAAATAATCTCCACATTCACCTGATTTATTAAATTCCACAGGGGATTATCTTAAAGTAATTAACATATTAATTATTATTTCTTTATAGACATCTGAAGAAAATACATCAGAAGATACGGTAATTGTACAACAATCTTTACAATAAATATTAACAATTTAGTAGTACATTATGAACATTAAAACATTAAAATAAAATGAAGGTATAAGTAGTAATACTAAAAGAAACATATACTACCTTTTTTATTGGAGACATTGAGAAATATGTCTAGTCGAAATTCTGTCAGATTTGTATACATTAAGGGGTAGATGTAAGGATACGCACAAAGTGATTTGCGGGTGTAAAACCCCCATATTGCAGCCATAAATCGTGTTTAGCAGCCGTAGTCTGATTTTAGCGGCCGCTAAAAATGTGCCGTATGTAAAGAATGGTGTTCACCTGGCGTTCTGCACCCGCTATCAAATTTGCACTTTGCCATCATTTAAAATTACATTGAAATAAATTCAAATGAAGAAAAGAGCATATCATTTCCTAAGGATACTAGCATAACTGATGTTGGCTGAGGCTTTTCCGAACAACTCCATTTCATGCTGAGTGACCTCAGCCGTAAGGACTCTCAGCTCCTTCTCAGAAAACCTTTATTTTTTTTTCTGTGTGCCAAGAGGACTTTGCTGCCCTTCCTCTGACACCTTTGGGCTGCAAGTGTGGCCACTAAACAGACCGATGCGCTCACTGAGACCCTCATTATCATAAGTCAAATGTAACCCTGCAAATAAAATATGAGTCCACTATTGGGTGTATTCTCATAAGAGAAAAGGGAGTAAAGGAGTTTCTTATTCACTGAGGAATAAATCAAGCTAAACAAGCGGAGGGTTGAGAATAGTCCACCATGTTTGAATGTGGCTGTTTTAACCTTGCGCTTCTATTTTAAATTCTTTCATGTAATACCTTTACCTTTACCATTTGAATTAGGTTATACATTTTCTCTGTACAGTCAACTGAAGAAAGTAGTTCATAAGAAAGCGAGGTCATTTAAACATCCATGTACATTCATAACTGTAACTGTTGACTGAAACCAATTTGTATTAATAATGTATTCTAAATGTTATCTATTGTATTTTCATGAAACAATTGGTGTGCCTGTATTCCCACCAGTCTGATAGTGCTAGTGGCTATCAAGGCTAGTTTTGGATACTTAGGGTCAATGAAACCGTTAATGTTTTTTTTATTTTCAATATATTTTACAGACTTCAGAAGATGATACCTCTGAAGACCAGGTGATTGAAATTTACATTTGTAGAGATGGCATTCTGCATAAAGTATTAATTATGCATTTGCTTATAAATTTTCATTTCTATTATAAAGTTAATAGTTTTGTATTTTCATATTTTGATACAGCCACATTCAATGTTAAAATTGCAGTATTTTAAAAATACAATTTAAAGCAAGGTTTGCTCAGACTTTTTACAACTTTTTTTATTAAAAAAAAAAAAAAAAAAGTCAGACAGCAGGTCAGATGAATTGTTTTGTTTTGTTCAATTATTAATTATTTCAGTAGAGTTCAAATAAATAAATGAATTATGTGCAGCACTACAATGATCTTGAATATGACGTAGATGACGTTTTTTTTTCAATACTGTGCTTGTTTGTGTATGTGTTTATTTGTTTAGAAATGTATTTGTTTCTGTGTCTTACAGACTTCAGAAGAAAGCAGTTCATCAGAATCATCAGAAGACAAGGTAACTTCAACTTCTGCCTTTTTCAGAGTTTGTAATTCTTAGCAGAAAATTTTTAAACCAACAATTAAAATTAAAATGTATAGAATTGGTGATGTCATTAATGTTTTTTGTTGTATTTCTAGACTTCTGGAGAAAACAGTTCATCAGAAGACCAGGTGATTTGTACTTGCTTGCATTTTCAATGCTTTACATACCAAATTTAAAACATTTTCACTATTTTGTTTGGGCAGTGTTTTAAATGATTAGACCAAATCAGATACTACATATTATTATTATTATCAAATAATATTCATCAACATTTTGTCTTTACAGACTTCTGAAGAAAGCAGTTCATCAGAAGACAAGGTAACTTAAATATTTTAGGAAAAAGAATATTTGTCAAATAGCCACCCTTTATTATCCGTACAGGGTTTTTTCCTCAGGGGTGAATTATTGACCATTTATGAACAACACAAGACACAATGACGCTTCAGAGTCAGTATTAAGAACCACCACTTTAGATCATTAGATGATTTAGATCAGGGGTGACAAACTCCAGTCCTCGAGGGCCGCAGGGTCTTCTGGTTTTCATTCCAACTTAAGCTCTCAATTAACATAATTATTTGCTGAATTTGACATATTTAATATGTTTCAAGGTCTTTTTACAGTTGATGGTTTTAAAAATGCACTTGATTCAAGGTACACTACCTATGAAACATTGAGGCCTGAAGAGAAGTGTTAAATGTGTCCAGTTAATCAAATAATTAGACCAAATAAGTAATTGAGAGCTCGGGTGGAACGAAAACCAGAAGACACTGCGGTCCTCCAGGAACTGAGTTTAACACCCCTGATTTAGATCATTAAAATCTTTACATCACCTATTTATGTATGTATTTATTTATTTCTTTTTTTCATTGCAGTTTTTATTTAAGTCCAATTTTTTAATGTTTTTAATTGTTTTATTAACATATTAAATGTATATATATATATATATATATATATATATATATATATATATATATATATATATATATATATATATATATATAAAAAAATTTTTAACAAACCAAAAGACAATTTACAGACTTACAATTAAACAAGAAACACTACTGCACATTGTTACAAGATGGAACAACACACACACACACAAAAAAAAAAAATCACAGTAAGGATAAAATGTATTGTCCAAACGTTCAACATTGCAGAGGTATCATATTAGGTATATATTGAGTTTGATAATGAGGTCATATACGCTTGACTATAATAACTAAGGAATATGCTTAATTAGAGAGATATTGATATTCAAACCAGAATGATAAAAGGGATTGAAATGGCATTAGCTCACATATCCCTCTATTTATTTATTTATTGATGAATGCTGTTTCTGAGTGATATGTTGACACTGATAATTGACAATAGGTTAATTATATCCTTTCAGACCACCGATGAAAGTGACAGCAGCTCAGAAGACACGGTAAGTCCTATTAAACTGGTCTTCTAAAGCCCCTTTCACACTGGCACTCCTACCCGGGTCACAATCTCGCAGTGTGAAACCATGTACCTGGGTCGGACCCGGGTCCCGGCGAGCCACCTCAGGATGTGGGTCGACACGCTTTGACCCGGGTTGAGCGAAACAAAATGCACGACGGCCATTCATGAGCCGACGCAATAACAAACAGCCACGCCTGCATGAAGCTTTCACTTCCGCAAGGAACATTTCTGTTCTGTTTGGCCATATTTATTTTGATTGAGACACAACATGAGTCAGGTTGCAGCAGGGATGAAGAAACATTTGCTCTAATCAACATTTTGGCCGACGGTTCAATCCAGAGAAGCTTGGATGGAAGCGTCAGTAACAAGCTGCTTCCAGGGCATTGATACGTGCATTGTGTACTCGCGTCTGTCACCCAGGTCAACCCTGCTTTATCAAAAGCAGTGTGAAATTGCATAGTCGACCCACATGACACC
Organism: Acipenser oxyrinchus oxyrinchus; assembly: GCA_030684275.1. Classification (NCBI taxonomy): domain Eukaryota; kingdom Metazoa; phylum Chordata; class Actinopteri; order Acipenseriformes; family Acipenseridae; genus Acipenser; species Acipenser oxyrinchus. Next base: position 48,339,748 of record CM060247.1, read on the forward strand.
GGGTCCTGCCCGGGTAGGTTCAGAACCGAGTAGATCATGCCAGTGTGAAAGGGGCTTAAGCTACGTGGGTCAATTGCAGCATACCATATTTAGTCCACTTGATGTGTCTAACTAGTGGATTAAGCAGGTTTAATCCACTTGATTGGACTAAGGTTAGTACACCTGCTGATCCCGACTGCAGAGTCCCAGAAGTTAATCATCACAGGTGGATCATCTGCTAAATCAGACTAACCCAGATCCTGACTGCAGCGTACCAAATCAGATTTGTGACGATCCTGTTCAAGTAGATTAACTTAGTACCATGAAGGATAAGACTAACAGTATGCTTGCTTGTCTGAAGCATTTAATGCTTACAGTGTTTTGCAGAGACAGCTGCATTTTCCCCTGAAATGAATAGCACATCTGAAAACTTTGTTTTGTACATTTCTTATGTCCGTCACGTTCAGTCAGTCAGATCTGTGAGAATAAAGTATCACACAATAAGGTGATATATATCCTACCCTACAAGCCCTTCATTTAAAATAAACATTTTAATCATGTACCTTTGGTACCATTTTCAGTTTAACGCAATACAATTTCAGTTAATATGCTTTAACTATCAAAAACTGCATTATCACGCAATTAAACATTTCAGTGCCTATGCAGCAATGTTGGCAGCTTAAAATGCAAGTATGATCTGCCAGTTTGAAATGTGCATAAAAAGACATGAAATTTGATTTATTTTTACATAAATATGTTTGTGTGAATCACACTGGTGTAATAAAAATGTGTCTTTTTGTACAGGGATCCCTTTACTTTATACTCTATATTTATCTGACACTGAATTCCGCATATCGGCTAAGTAAAGAAGGGTATATACAGCTATGGCAAAACGTTTTGCATCACCTAAAATTTTAGGATTGAGACATAATTAAAAACTATATGGACATAATTTACATATTTTATTTAACATCATGTAATCAAAGAAACTACAAAATGATATCGCAAAAGTCCTACCGGAAGCCATAATAGTAGTACAGTATTTCATGTTAGATTTCAAAATGTCACATTTTTTAATTTGTCCGTTTATCGTTAAGTATATAGAAAACTACAAAGCAGTATGTCATTTAATATATTAACGTAACATTATGCAGCAGGTTTCAGTTGGCTTTATGAAGCAAAATTAGTTAATTCTATAGGGTGATGCAAAACGTTTGGCCATAGCTATAGGTTAGTCCTCATTATCTGTCTAACATATTCCACTTGTTCTGACCAATTAAACCAATTACCGGGATCATCTGTTTGGTACGCTGCAATCAGGATTAATTTGTACAGACTCGCAGGATTTTCTAGTCCTTATTTTAATCCACTTGATGTGGACTAAATCACTGGTACATTGCAATTGACCCCACATGTTTTGCTATGGTTCATAAAAAAAGTCAAGGAATTTGCTTTTTTCCCCATAGTCATAACAAATATTTACATTGTCAATCATTCATTTACAGAGATCTGATGAAAATGACAGTATTGATACTTCAGAAGACAAGGTAACTCATCACACAATATTTCACAAAGCTGAAGCAATGAGTGAGGCCTGGCACAGCCAGACCTATAAGGCAGGGTGGCGAGGTTTGACAGCCCCCAGAGGGAAACATTGTTACAGCAAAAATCAGGCCAAATGTGAATGTTCAGAAAGGACATAAAAAAAAGGATCCAGTTAAGTTAGTAGACAGGATTCCAAGGCTATAAAGCAATATTTTACACCATTGTACGCCTTGTAATGATGATCATATGTTCACAGTATAATATATAATTTTACAGACATCTGAAGAAGATGATGACACCTCAGAAATGGAGGTAAGTCAACAATACACAGACACTTTAAATCAAAATATTTTTCACATTATTATTTAAGTGATGTTGGTAATGTTCCATTTGAATATATACTAATAAGAAAAATCAGTTCACTTTTTTAATATGGGGCAATTGCTTTTTCTTGATTGTATTCAAACATCTTAATATTATAAACATATTGATATGTATATTTTTTATAGAGTGATTTAGATGAAAAGGGGAATACCAGAGATGACAGCAGGGACAGTGAAGATGCTTATAAAAGGGTAAGTTAAAAAAAAAAAAAAAAATTGGCTCTCCAGTCCTAAGGAGGCACACAAGCTTTCTAAGTTTCTAGGGCCCACTGTCACTCTGTGAATGTCATTGGCAATCTCTGCTGTAGCTCAGGGAGGAAAAAATCAAATTTAAACAAAAGGGAGAAAATAGGTGAAAAAATTAAACAGTATGAGGCAGTACTTATCTCTATAGATGAGGCAGGTCCTGATTGAAGAAAGTTAAATACATGAAATACCTTCTACAAACGTGGCATATACTCATTCCAAACACATCAGTATTTATCCATAGATACATATATATATATATATTTTTTTTTGCTTTACATGTAGAACAGGATTAAAATCTTTGAAGTCAACCACAAAAGTGACGAAGATGATGACAGCAGTGATAGTGAAACTGATGAAGATACCAGTGATGATGAAGATAAGAGCAATGAGAAGGAGCAGGAGCCGGAGGGGAGTGACAGTGAAGATGATTATGAAGACAGTGAGCATGAAGACAGCAAAGAAGAAGATGGCAATGGCAGCAACATGGACACGAGACATTACAGAAGAGGGGAAGATGGCTGTGAAGATTCTAGTGATGAATATGGTTTTCAAGACATAGGTGACGATAGCTATGCGTTTAGCGAGGAACTTCTCATGCATGGAGATGAACCTGAAGAATTTCAGTCATGGTGACCTTAATAAAAAAAATAAAAATAAAAAACACTGTATACATATAATCACCTCAATTTATATCATGCAGCGCGTAGTGTTCACATGCTTCAAAATGGAATTCAGATCATGATTTTAAATCATTAAGGTGGACATCTGTTAACATCAGAGTTATGTTTCCAGATGTAAACTACCTTCAGCACATATGACATTGATCTCAAAAGTGGTAATGGGATTGACAGAGTATCTGTTAACCTATACAAATATATCATAAGATAAACAACCAATGAACATCCCACTGAAACATACTGTACTGGAAAATAGTGCATTACTGCCCTTGACTTTTCTGAACTGTTTTTGCTAAACCCATATACAGGATGACAAAACTTGTGCTGCAAAAAATATATAATAGCATCACTATAAACCAGACTATGTATTGTTTATCATGTGAGACCACTGTATTAATACTGTAAAACCGTATAACTGTTAAGCAAAACTAACATTGGATTCATACATGTGTGTAAAACAAACCTGCAGTATATTTACAAAATGTTCTGCACAACCCTTAAGGCAGTTTTACATGAATGTTTTTTGTTTATTTATTTTTATATTTTACATTGTATGAACATATTTATATTTAAAATAACAAAGATGTATTTAACAACAAATAAACAACACAGTGTTGAGTTCTGAATATTTCCTAATTAATAAATGTCATTCATTTTTAATACTGTATGCTTTTTTGCATAGCAAGTGGAGTTTCTTATGTTCTTAGGTTGTACATTTTTTTTAGGGGTAAGCCCTGTGAAAACTATATTCAGAATTCCAGTGATAATCCCAAAGCGATTATCTCCAATCACAATAAACATTACCTCAAATCACTGTTTGTTTTTTGTTTTTTTTCTCAAAGAAGTAAACATTTGCTGGAAAACTAACATTTTAAATAATAGACAATAAAAGGTCTCCTCCTCCTCTTGACAACAGTGCACGGTTCAATAGCCAGCAGGCTCTATTTGCAGCAACAGATTCATAGCAAGCAACATGTCTCCCAGCACACGATTCTCCACTCTCTGAATATACACACACTCACACACCTGATGTTCCCTCTTTTATCCCCTCTCAGACCTAGACACAGAAAACACAGTGTGATACGTTTTGAGTATTTTCTACTTTTATTTGAAAATGCAGTTTAGCTTTAAAGGTCAGGCATTCACAACATGGGAAAATGTACCTCTACAATAATGTTGACTGTTGCAAAATCTCCCCAAAACAGTCATTTGAAACACTATTCAGTGACCCAGAGTTCGAGATTTACTTTCAAAGAAGGATTGCATATATAATTTACACCTCCGAACACAAGACTGCGCCTTAGCAAGTGGTTGTAAAGAAAATTGTTGTGTGAGTTGTATTTGATTATATAGCTTTTATTGTAATATTTGTAAGTAACTATAGTGCTCATAGAAAAATGCTGACACATGCTGAATGAATGATTCACAAATATTTTGTTTGATGAGTCTGCAAAAAATTGTGGCAAATAGGCTTATGACAATTGTTCTGGTATTGTATTGTACTTCAATTATTTCCACGATACATGAAACAAGGCAATTTACTTCAAGCATGTATCACTTGCACTCCTGACACATGACTACAATGATTAATTTGATTGAAAAAGATTCATTTTAAAACATATTTACTTTTACTGTTTTTTCTTTTTTTTTAATTGATTACTGTTACTATACTGCACAGACAACGTTGTACATGACTTGGCATCTTTTGTGGCAATGATATGTTAGTGGAAAGATCTGTAGCTACCACTACTTAATGTGTACTTTATAAAAGGGTCATTGTTAACTTTTTTCAATGCTTCTGCGTTTTAGAAACACTAAAAACCTTCAGCACTTGTTGTTATATAGTTACATATACAAAGCTGGTAACCTTCTGACCAAATATAATTATATTTAACCGCACACAGTTATTAAATGGTTAGGTTGTTGAGTACAACTGTTTATTTAAGAAAGTACATCCACTTTTTCCCATAAATGGTTTATGACCATGTGATATTATAATACACCAAAAAGCATATTATTGTTTTGTGAATGTATAAACAAGTTAAACTCCATAGTACACTATAGCAGAATGTATATATTTTCAGTTGCCAGTTTTTCTTATGCAGTATAAAAAATTTAAAAAAAAAAAACTGTAGTAAATATAGGAGCAGTTATCAAGCAGTTATGAAGCCCAGTGTATTTCTACATGTTAAATTGTAAGTAGCACTCTATCACTTTTGCGTGTTGGAACTAGGGTTCCCACCTCTGACTTACAAAAAACCGGGACACCAGAGTAATTTCGTACAATAAATAAATAAATAAATAAATAAATAAATCATATACTTTGACATTTAATGACCCGGTAAGTCTTACAGATTTCCGAGGACAGCAGCCTAAAAAAGATAACAATCCAAGCAAAATCAGAACGGGTGGCAACCCTAGTTGCAAGCACTCTATATGATAATTTGACTTTTTTTTTTTTTTTTTTTTTTTGTAAACTACTCAGGGTGACCAATATAGAAAAAAAAATATGACTGAAATGTATCAATAATTCCAGAAAGTGCAGAGCACGCTCCGAACGTTCACGAAGTTTCAGTGACGTCAGTTCTAGTACCCGACACATGAGAAAATGGAGTCTAATACAGAAACTGATAGGGATACCAGTGACAGGTATTCGGATTACAGTAATTTGTACAACAGTGACAGCGAAAATGAAAGTGACCCAGGACATGAAGATTCCCGTAGGGATCGGTTGAATAGCGGGGTCAGCCCTTGCAGTAACCCCATTGAAAATTGAACATAATTTTTAAAACTTTCGGAGAGAAATGCTCTCCACAAAGAAATAACTGAATAACTAGTAACTTCATTGAAGTATTTTCTTTTATTTGTACAAACTTGACCCACAGACACCTTGTTGAGGGATCTTTCGAAATGCGTGGACGTCCAGTATTATAGCGTTCCCACGGAACTGTCTGATATAACACGCTGTATACCACGGCGATTTTTCTTTGGTTGGACTGTAATGACATTTACAGCTATCGATTAGCGTCTGTGTAAATATCACCATAATCGTGATTATCGGCCGAGTAAATAAAATATTTTAAATTCTTGTAATTTATCAAATTTGTACTTGAGCAGCATGACAATTGCCAGTCTTAAATCAGAGTATAATTTGTATATTAATAAATTATGTCGTTTTCCTATAAAATAATACTTTTTTCTTTTTCCATTGGCTGGTCTACTTTGTAAACTTATCAATGGCTTACAGCAGGTACAGCTGCACAAAAAGATTTGAAAATATTACACCTGTTGTTGCCCGCTTGCATTGGCTTCCGTGAAGAGTTATTTTTAAAATTTTACTAATGACATTTAAGGCTGTCTCTGGAAATGGCCCTGCTTACATTAATGATATGCTTTTACCTTATGTCCCTGGACGCCAGTTGAGGTCTGCTGATGCTGGGCTTCTGGGGACTACAATGATACAACGTAGCTCTTGTGGTGGAAGCCTTTAGTCATTATGCTCCTGTATTATGGAACAATCTTCCAATTGAAATCCGTAAAGCTGACTCAATAAATGCATTTAAATCAAAGCTTAAAATACATATTTATGCAGAGGCCTTTTGTAGATTGGGATGGCCTATTTTAGAATGTTGTTAGTATGTATTTTATTTATTATTATTTATTTTTCCCCATTTGTTTTTGGATTTTTAAAATATTTGATTGTATATTATATTATTGTATAGTATATTTATTTGTCATGTGAAGTGCTTTGGGATGCCTTGGCATGAAAGGCACTATACAAAATAAATTGGATTGATTGATTGATTGATTGATTGATTCTTATTTAAACATTTATGTTAATTCGAGAATGTTTACTTTCATAAAAAAGTGCCACCATATATATATATATATATATATATATATATATATATAACGAAAGAAATTGCTAACATTACCTGGAAGCATTTGTTTTCTTTACTTGTGTGGCGAATCTGGCATTAAGAGAATCTAACTGTGTGTGTGTCTCTGTATATATAGAGTTGTATAATATTAGGAACATATTGAGTTTTACACATCGCTGCCTGTATGCAGGTAGTTCAATAAACCGCCTACCCTTCCATTAAAAGTTAACTCTCTTCTATTTATACAACTACCCTTTTTTACAACAGCAACGCCATGGGAACAGATATACACGGGGTTCTGAGCACCCGCTTATTTTTCCCCATGCGGTATACAGGCTGCAGTATGTCAATCAATCAATCTTTATTTTATATAACGCCTTTCATAGTGGACCACCATCACAAAGTAAATGGAGTCCAATACAGATTATAGTACTCATGTCTTTAGTGTAGTTTAAAAGAAAGAAGCAATACGTTTAGTTTGCCATGTGGTTGTGTTTTTTTGTTTGTTGTTTTCTTTTCAATTTACGTAAAAAAAAAAGAAAATCCACTTTTCAACAGTAATTTTACAGTGAGCTAGTGTTTTATTTTTATTTTACAAACACTATTTGTATTTTATGTTCGAAAACCACCATGATGTAAGCCTAAGCACATTGTTTAAAATCAATACTTTCTGTAACTTCCCAATGTACGCAGTGCTCACAGATTATTGTTCCAACCCTACAGTAAAGAACAAAATACCTTCATTGTTTGATAAACAAGCCGGATCCAATGGGCTTCTGCAGTACACAGCCTCAAACTGACGTCGCCGGCAGCAGTTGCCAGATCGCGTTGTTTTTTGGTTGGGCCGCTTGGGAGAGACTTCAAATCCATTTTTATTAAAAGTTAAGCAAAAAAATATAAACAATGTATACATTTTTAGAAATGTATTTTAATGTACTGTATTTATATGTTGTAAACAAAAAATGTATTTTACATGCTACTTATACTTTCAAAGTTCCTGCTGCTGACTCAAATAAATAAAAACCCCAATTGTCTACATGTAATATAATAGAAAGAGTTAGAAACAAGATAAATGCAGTTCATTCCCACATTATCTGACACATTTTTAGGCCTATTCAATTAATAACCTATTACAATTGTGTAAAAATAGGCTATAAGGGTTAGGTTACCTCAGGCCTCACAATGTAATCTTGACAATCTCTTCTAGTAGTCAGAAGTGAAACTGTAAAAGGAAGATTTGATGGGCACTGTGTGTACCAATGTAAATATTTACCAAGAGGGAGATACAGTTATATTGATGGTGTTGTGTAGGTGAAAATTGGTTTAATATATATCCTCCTTACACTGCTTTTGTAGTAATAACATACATTAGAACCCAAAGCATAAATCTTTGATAAGACAGTCAATTAAGGAAAAAACTGTCATTTGTGGGCAACAGGGCTATTTTAAAGGTAAATATACCTTGATGACAAAAGGGTGAGTGGGATTTCAACAAGCCAATAGTAAACGTTGGTCACACCTTATAACATCATCACAGCGTACTGATTTGTTGTTTCCGACCTGAAGCAGAGTTTAAAACCCCATCGGTCACGGAGTAAAGTGAAACACACTATAACTATTACACTGCTGCTGAACTGCTCTTATTGCAGCTGGTGAACACAGCAAGGTAAGAAGTTTTATTGATATATATATATATATATATATATATATATATATATATATATATATATATATATATATATATATATATATAAAAATCAGGCAACTTGAATATAATTATAACTTTACATTATTTCTACAAATATACTAAACACAAACTGTTGGTTCTCCATGAACACAGTTTGTGTCAATATCATCTATTTTTTAGTGTGTGATAGAGAGATGGAAAAGCAGAGAAGGGGCGAAGATACGTTGGGATAACATTTCCCTCCACCCACGTATTTCTCTTTTCTCTGTCTTACCTCTATATATGTTTTAACACCAGTAACAAGGTAATTTTAATAAGATTTGTAGAAAATGATTTGTAAATGACAGCATCAATGTTTTACTGATTGTGTGTTTGAGTTTTGTTGTACAGTACAAACATTTCAATCAAATTTTCATTACCAGTTTGTTATGTGTATGCATATGTGATTGTTATTTATAAGAAAATAATAATAATAATAATGTTATTGGTTTTATCAGTGAAATACGTGGTAAAGATGAAGACTGCATTCTTTCTTGTCTGCCTATTAGGGGCTGCTTGTGCTCTCCCAGTAAGTATATTATCAGTGTATATAACTTAAGGTACACAAGGAATTGAGTGGTTGTTCAAATGGTTTCTTCTTAAAATATATTTGAGAGTATGTAACTCATTAACTCTTACATTAACTTAAGCCTAACCCTAACCCAAATATAAACCCTCAACATAATCATCCACATTCATATTCCGCTGTATGTAACGCATTTTGAAGGGTGTGTTTTTACAATAGAACACGGTACTGCTCAAAACCGAATCCTACAGTAAAATACTGAATTAATGAGTACTTGAAAATTGCAATAATCATAATGGTTTTTTTTTGTTTTTTTTTAAGTTGCCACAAGATCCAAAATCTAGGAGTTTAGAAGAAAAGACAGTAAGTGTGTCATACAGTACAAAATGATTGCGAATTTTAGTTATTTCAGTCAGTGTGGCCATGTATGTTCTGAGAAGCTGTGAGAATTGTGCAGCAGGTTCTCTTATGCAGCTTCAAAACAGTCCTAAGAAGAAAAACATAACCGGTTCATGGTAGTAAGCGCAAGCTTAATTCTGATAAGTACTGCTATGTTTGCCCATCCACTGTCACCCACTGGTTTCAGTGAATATATATGTAAAAATACTTAATGACTATTTACATAGGACAGTCATCTTCATGTTTCATAATATCACCACACAAAATCACAGAAATTATTAATAAAATGTAAAAGTACAGTTCCATGTATCCTGCAACATTCTTCGGAAACATATACTGATGCCAGTGTTGTATTTTCCCACAGGCAAATGGTCACCATGATAACAATAGTACAATCCCAGAAGAAAAGGTAACAAATGCATTCCAAATATTTTACTGAAAAAATTATTTTAGTCATACATTCTATTACCATGTTTAATAGCCTATTACAGTTGTATATTATGATTTGAAAATATGTAACACAGAATCACAAAACACTATATATATATATAAAAAAAAATATATATATATATATATATATATATATATATATATATATATATATATATATATATATATATATATATATATATATATATATATATATATATATATATATATATATATATATATATATATATATATATATATATATAAAGAAATGCCAGTTATCTGCCTGCGTCTGACGTATCCGAACAGCCTGCAGCCCCTTCATTAAAACCGGTAACGGTAGAAAAGAACAGAGCAGCTGCAAACTGACAGACTGAGCTCAGGGTTAAAAAGGCAGTTGTGAAAGGCCATAAACAGGGTTCGGGAGTAATTTGCGTCAAAGCAAATTAAAGTAATGCTCTGCCAAGTAAAGTAATCCCTGAAATAATTCATTTAATATAACAAATTACACATTTGTTTGCTATTTATTTAAAAAATATATACATAAACAGAATAGGAGGATGTCCTTAGGAGGTTTGTGATTATGTCAGAGTAGAATGTTCATTCCAAGTTCCTAGTTTGAAGATGAACTCAAGTCCCTTTGTTTCTGAGCATTGACTGATCCCACAGATGATCATCACTCAACATCTATGAAACTTTTACATGCACCTCTAACGGAATATTATACTGCATTATCTGCAAGAAATGCAATAAACTGTACATTGGGGAAACATTTATGAAGTCTTCAAATCAACACCACTTAATTTCCAGAAGCCAGACTTTTCACCAGTGATAATCACACTGCTGGAACAAATGCTGTTTGGAAACAAAGGGAATGTGAGTTTATCTTCAAACTAGGAACTTTGGAACTTCTTGGAATGGACATTCTATTCTGACATAATCATGACATCATCCACAGAATTCTTGCAAAATATGTTGACTGCACTGTTTACTTTTCTTTCTACAAAGCTGAAAAAGGGCTTTTGTCCGAAACATCCTGATATATATATATATATATATATATATATATATATATATATATATATATATATATATATATATATATATATATATATATCATTTATTCCTTTTGTGTACATCCAAAAATAAACTTTTCAATTTTTTCATTTTTGTACACTGGTACCTCTTTGGAAGTTGGCTCTTTTGGGCAAAAACTACCACTTCTAACCAATCTCAAAACTAAAGTGTTACCAACATAATATTTACATAAGTGAAAAAGACCAAAATTATTTGTTCTCATAAACATTATTTTAGGTATAAGGTATAATTGGGGATATGCAGGATAAAAAGCCAAGTATAGATGACTTTGAAACAGGTTAATGATATACACAGTACATTGGTATTTTTAAATTCACCAATTAACAATTACAATTATTATTGTTCCTAGATTGTTGGTATATATTTTTCACTTCAGGTTTACTCGTGGAAATAACGTCACTCTACCCAGCCTGGATGAAAGCACTGCTGGGAGTGGAGATGAAGATTCAAACAGCACTTCAGGAGAACATTCTAATAGCACTTCAAGTAAAGATTCTAATAGCAGTTCAGATGAACGTTCTAATAGCAGTTCAGATGAAGATTCTAATAGCAGTTCAGATAAACGTTCTAATAGCAGTTCAGATGAAGGTTCTAATAGCAGTTCAGATGAATGTTCTAATAGCAGTTCAGATGAACGTTCTAATAGCAGTTCAGATGAACGTTCTAATAGCAGTTCAGATAAACGTTCTAATAGCAGTTCAGATAAATGTTCTAATAGTAGTTCAGATGAACGTTCTAATAGCACTTCAACTGAAGATTGTAAAAGTAGTTCAGAAGAAGATTATGTTGTAGTGGTCAAAGGTGGCATGAGAATTAACATCAGTGACCATGTTGATGAATTCAGTGGTGATAGCAATGGTGACGATGGTATGAAAGAATCTGGTAATACTGTAAGCATCAATAGGGTTAATCCAGCCAGAAGTACTGCTACTAAATTTAGTAAAGTAGAGGATATTGATGGACATAAGAAAGAAAGCAAAAAGACAAGTTCCATTATGATAATTACAGTGTTGACAAAGAAGGTACAAACTATAAAAATAATAGAGATAATGTATTGTTTAGGGCTGGAAGTAATACTTTTCATGATGACAATGTAAAGAGTATTGCTGATAACCTCCCTGAAAAAGCAGACCACTACGAGTTTGATGATGAAGGAATGCAAGGTGATGACCCCAACGGAGGCGATAGCAGTCAGTCCACTGACATCACTTCTGCTAACAGTGATTCTAGTGACTCATGCAGCTCTAGTGATTCCAGTGACTCTTCAGATTCTAGTGACTCATGCAGCTCAAGTGATTCCAGTGACTCTTCAGATTCTAGTGATTCTAGTGACTCATGCAGCTCAAGTGATTCCAGTGACTCTTCTGATTCCAGTGATTCTAGTAAGTCATGCAGCTCAAGTGATTCCAGTGACTCTTCAGATTCTAGTGATTCCAGTAAGTCATGCAGTTCAAGTGATTCCAGTGACTCTTCTGATTCCAGTGATTTTAGTAAGTCATGCAGTTCAAGTGATTCCAGTGACTCTTCAGATTCTAGTGATTCCAGTAAGTCATGCAGTTCAAGTGATTCCAGTGACTCTTCTGATTCCAGTGATTCTAGTAAGTCATGCAGTTCAAGTGATTCCAGTGACTCTTCAGATTCTAGTGATTCCAGTAAGTCATGCAGCTCAATTGATTCCAGTGACTCTTCAGATTCTAGTGATTCCAGTAAGTCATGCAGTTCCAGTGACTCTTCTGATTCTAGTGATTCTGGCTCAAGTGATTCTAGTGACTCATGCAGCTCAAGTGATTCAAGTCATTCCAGTGACTCATGCAACTCAAGTGACTCCAGTAATTCCAGTAATTCATGCAGCTCAAGCAATTCCAGTGACTCTTCAGATTCCAGTGACTCTTCAGATTCCAGTGACTCGTGTGACATAAGTGATTCCACTGAATCAGATAATGGTTCAGAGAATAACAGCAGCAGTCAGGAAAAAAATTAAAATGGCAATAACAATGATGATCTTTAGGAAGGGGTTTTGTGGAAAATGTTAATGTAGCACAGGTATTTCACACCTGTAAATACAGGGTATGCAAATTAGCATTACTCCCTAAGGTATTTATTTTGGAAATTTTTGGCAAAGTAATAAATAGTAATGATTTTAATGAGTAATATTTTAAAATCTGCATTATTTAATTATTGGTTCAAAATTGTTCAGATATAAATGTTTATTGTATAGTTGACTACTTTTTTAAAATGTGTAATTTATTAATTTATAAAATAGTAAATAAACCCCATTTTACATATGAAAAAGGTTGTTTGTCTTTTTGATTGACGTATTGAAATGAATTGATCTTTAATTTGGATAAAAAGTATATACTGAGTTGTTTCTGTCTGTGTCTGTAAATCAGAAAGTAATTAATGTAAAGCAATTCATATTTAAAGTCCATGTGTGCCACAGTCTGACATCACTGTGTTGATGATTGTTGCTGCCCATTGCTATTGTAAACATAAGTCATTTTAGGACACGTTAGTGTAAGACAAAGTACTGGAGGGTAGCCTTATAGCAATGTAACTAGATTTTTTGACGTATGTAATTACACCAGTAGTTTCAGTGTAGATAAAATATATAGAAATATGTAATGATAAATACTAGTACCTTGTCATCTCAAGTGCAATAAGTAAACATGTATACAAGCTATATTACAAGACAGAAACAGCAAACATGTTACATTTATTAACATCCTTATACATTCTCTGCCTGTCATTCTTCCTTTGTTTTGCTTTTTATTTTATTTTTTTTACAAATGCATATTATATAAAGGTGCATGTTTCATATGTTCATGATTTTTTTTACTTGATCTAAAAAGAGGAATTATTCCTGAAAAGGAGTAACAACCAAGTGAAAGCTTCCACAAAATATGTTTTTACTGCTTATCAGCTTCACAGCCTTTTTCACAAGCCCTCATTATGTTGACATACTTTATTTTCTTTCTCATATACACTTTAGTATAAATTAACTTCCAGTTTAAGACCCTTCTGATTCTTACATTTTACATAAATGTGGGTCAGGTGTAAAGTGTTGTTTAAACCTCTACAAGAAGATAAATTATTGTGTGGAAGAAAAATAATGGGCTTTACAAAAGTGGTCAAAAAAAAACTATCAACAGAAATATGAGAAGAGAAAAATAATGTAGGATTTTGTCAGTAGAAGTGCAGATGAGGGAGAGGAATTCTGAAAACTCAGCAACTCTTAGGTGGACGGTAGATAACAGCAAGGGTGAGGGACATGGGAGAGGGGAGCTTGATGGCGAGATGCTCAAATGAAGAAAAGGCAGGCAAAGAAAGAACTGAGGAAGCGAGCACAGAATTTGCAATAACAGCAGTGTCCCCGTCTCGGCCAGTGAGGCGAGGTTTGTCAAAGAGAGAATAGCCCTTTGGGGTGGCTAGATGCAGTGAGTGCATGTCGTTTACAGAGTGCCAGGTTTCAGTTAGACAGAGAAGATCAAGATTGGTATTGGTTATAAGTTCGCTGTGAAGCAGAGATTTGTTAGTCAGAGAGCGACAATTGAAAAAGGAGATTTTCAAGTTTGTAGCAGGCAGCATAGGGGGAGAAGGAGTTAGTAAGGGTATGTGCAGCAGGTACTTAGTATGCCATCCGTGTAGGCAGTCAGTATACCCACCGTGTTTGCCAGGTGGGTCACCTCTGCCTCCACTGCATACGCTCTCTTTAAGTGTGTCTCCGTAACCCTGCACTGCGGGTTTGGGCACACAGGATCTTTGGGCAATTCCCAGCACCGGCAGAGCCTTGACTAAGGCCGCAATAGTGCAGTCGACCGAGGGAAAACCTGCCAGGCCCAGCTTCTCCGCGCCTTCCAAAGAAGCAAGCTGTAAGGCTTGCTTCAGCACACTTGACGCCGAGGCCGGACAATCCCAAGAGGAGCGCACCTCCTTCATGAAATCATTGAAAGCTGGGAAGGGCTGTGGGCAGGGAGCCAAGGCCTGCCTCTGGAACATGGACCAGTGTGGCTCAGCCGCTGTCATCCAGGGAACCTGCAGAAAGGTTGCAGCATGTCCCATCAGTGCCGACATCGAGCTCGAAAGTGGGGGTAGACTAGTTTCTGAGGCAACCTCAGAACTAGGCTTTGCCTCAGCAGAGAGAGCAGGCTCCTCTCCTTCCTGCATCTCAGTGGGGAAGGAGCCCTCACCCCAGGAGGCTGCTATTGATTACGTGTCCTCCTCTGCCGTCGGTGATGACACCCTGCTCATCCTGATCTCCCCTGGGGGAGACAGGGGCTGGTACTTGGGCAGGCGATGGCGGAGCCGGGGCTGGGGCTGGGGCCGCAGGTCCCTGCTGCCTTGTCAAATGCTCCAGGACCTGGGCCATCTATGCCTTGAGGTCCATTATGTCCCTCACCTGTTTTGAGCTCTTAACCCGCCTCGCTTGCAGAGATGGGAAGCATCTACGAGGATTCGACACCTAACCCTAAGGTAGCCGCGCAGGTAGTCGCACACATACGACAGACAGTAAAAAAGACAGCAACACAAGGCAGGCTGTTGAAGAAAGGAGAAGAAAGCGCTAGACTTTAGAGCCGCTGATTCCACGAAAGCGGCAAGCCAGCTTTCAGCACGAATGCAGGGGAAGTGCAGTCGACTTGGAAAAGCTCTTTCAAAACACGCTCAGTTGTCTATACACAGAGGTCTACCTTACCGTCGGTGAGAAGCAAAAGAGAACATGGCTTCCGTGAGTTGACTGTTTAATCCCTCGGTAGGCAGGACCAAAGACGTCACCCCAGGAAGGGGCCTATCAGCAGCTCTGATATAAAGAGCTCAGTGAATACCTACCTAAGGCAGGCATATCCCATAAGCATGTTTTGGTGGTCGTCTTTGAATTGAAAGGGAACCACAGTATATGATTTTAATTGGAGAGTACACTGCTGCCAGCTGTTGGCAAGCCCCTGGACATGTTTATATCTAGTCTTAAAAAAAAGCGAAATAACCCCGCGCTTTGTAAAATTGTTTGTTGTGGTACGTAGACCAAAACATAAACTATAAAGAAAACCAAAAAAGGTCTGCACTCAAAAAATAGAAATTATTTCCTTTATTTAAATAAAAAAATAAAAAAATAAAAAATGTGCAGTTTTCAGTCACAAACACGTTTCGTCCCTAGGCTTCATCAGCGTTCCTATCGGGGATGTAGAGTCATTGCGCCTTACTGCACTTTTATGTTCGCTTAATCTGGTTTTGAGAGGTCTAAGGGTTTTGCCAATATATCCACGGCCACACGGACAAATTAATATATAGACTATATTAGATGTAATAGAAGTAATCCTTTGTTTGATCGAAAAATGTTTACCTGTTAAAGGATGTGTAAAGCTATTTGTTTTACAGTGTGTTACACTGAGCACAGCCTAAACAGGGATAGCATCCTGGAAGAGGAATCAAGAAGGGAGGATGGGAACAAAATGATCTGCTTTAACCACAACATCTTTTATATTTTTATCCCTTTTAAAAGAAATGGTGAGCCTACGGGCAAAACATGTTCGTGACTGAGAACTGCACATTTGAAAAAAAAAATGTTTTTAATTAAAAATAAAGGAAATAATTTCTAATTTTTGAATTCGGACCTTTTTTGGTTTTCTATATCTAGTTTTAGACATTGTTAAACCTCACTGGCACATTTCCCTAAATGGTTATGAATTACTGCATTGGTGTTAGCAGACTAGATGCTGTAAATGGTACAGAACTGCTGTACAATTCTTTAAAATACTGCTTTCACCAACGTGTACCTTTAGCGGATTAAATAAAGACCACTACACAAAGCAGGCAGTATTATCCAACTGTGTTATCAAAACTGCAATTGGCAACTAGCAGAGGATTGTATTAAAAACTGAAAGCAATAATAACTGATGTAGTAGTAAATCTAAAATGGTGATGACTGATCTTAAATGTCGCATGACAAAGCTATTGTAATCTTTTGCTTCTGAGACCATGATGAGTACCACTAGGCTCTGTGGATCAAAACCCAGATTGTTACATTGATGTCAGAAAAGGGCACGGACCATTCTGAACTTGTGTGAAGAAGCACAAGGACATGCTTAAGAGTGACAGGGACAAGTTGTGAAGGTATATGACTCCTAAAGTGAAGATGAGGTGATGCAATAAGAGGTTTTTTAACTGCACTCTCTTTTGTGCAAGAGTTCAGTTGAGGAGTGCAGGTTTGCTATGGCCCACCCAGCACCCAGCTTGTCTACAAAATCTAAAACAGTGGCCACAAGATTATTACAACATGTTCAGTGACAAACCAGAAATATCACTTATAAAAACACTTATAAAAAGGTTCAGGGATTGTATTGATGCTAGAGTTAAATACATTTTAAATTTTGGTGAAAGACCAAAGGGGTACAGAAAGCTCCCTGGTTGTATTTACAAACTATGTATATAAGTATCCAATGAATATCCCATAGATTTTATTGTGTGTTGCATTGTGTGTTGCATTGTGTGTTAAAAGCATACATCAATACATATTTTACATTACTTTGCATTTTCATTCAAGACATGAGTCAACAAAACTGTCTCTAAAGAGGTACTAACTTAATCAGTAGAACCCAGAACCCTGCTTTTTTCAGTGCCCACTTAACTAATTAAATTAGGAATAGAAAAAAACAAAACAAAACAAAATACAAAAACACACTGTATGGGTATTGATTTCTTCCCTGTTACTGTGGCAAACCAAGGCAGATACTGTTTCACCAGGTGAACATGATAACTATCTTGCTTTTGCACCAATCTTCACCAAACTCCTAGTTTATTCGCTATATTCTGATATACACCCAATTGTATCCAAATATTTAAACCTTTTAAGGTAGTGTGCGATAATTACGCAATTACAAGGAAACTTTGAATATGTGTGTTCTGCTTCATTCTGCTATTAATGAATACTCAGCAGTCTCCTGATTGGACCGTTTATCTGCAGTTTGTAAAAATCATTGTGAGTGCCTCCCCTGAATGAAATAGAGGATCCAGGTGGGTTAAATATGGTAGTTGTTGAAGAAATGGGCAACTAACTTTGGATTATGTTTTTATTTTCAGACTATTGTAAAGTCTGCATTGCAAACCTGTAAAAAAAGACTAGGGAAAACAAAAAGTTAAACAGCAGACCGAACAGTCAACCGAACAAAGTCTTGGGTATTGCCTTATATCATTTTTTGTATTACTCATTTAGGAACTAGAATGTTGTCCCATTAGATAAATAGTACATTGTATTTTAACTGAGCCTACTTATAGATCATTTATAAAAATTCAGGAATATATAATAATAATATTGATAATGAAATGTAACCTAATATAGTTTCTTGTGTATTTTAACATCATGTAATGTTAGTGGGCATTAAACAAACCATTCTCTAAATAGAAATTGCTGTAATAAAATGTAATTTAGAAAGCGAGTCCTAAAGCTCTTGCAAGACGTTCAATTAAACTGACAGTTGTCTAGCCATGTGGTAACCACAAGGAATTTCTCATGTTAAATATACTTCTGGATGTGGGTTTCCCATAATGTGGGTGTGCTGTCCTTTTTGTAAATATGGTGACACTTTGAATTCATTTCCTGTGTAGTGAATGATTGAATATATTCTGGTCACTATTTAAGTTGCACCCTACTTAGTTAGAAGTTTGAGAACTTGAAATGAACCTACAATACTTTACTATAGCATATTGTCTTCAACAATTTACACATTTCTTTTTTTTTGTCTAAGGGTATAATTTTAAGGACAAGAGGAGGTAAGAATGTTTTTAGTTGTACACAATTAATTGTATTATTGTGATTATTCATCTTATTTGGTTATTGGTGAAATTACATACAATATTTTTTTTAATGTGCAGAAACTGTAATTTGTTGGTGAGTTTGTTGTGGATTCTATTGCAATACATTTTACTAGAAAGCTTCAGTTGTTTGGGTGGTCAGTAAAAAAAAAAGTATTTGTAATTAAAGCGGCTCAACTTTTGCTTTTCTTTCTGCTCTCTGGTTTCTAAAGCAAGCAGTCAATGTGCTTATATGCACATGTGAATAATAGGAGGCTGTGTGGTCCAGTGGTTAAAGAAAAGGGATTATAACCAGGAAGTCCCCAGTTCAAATCATGGCTCACTCAATGACTCACTGTGTGACCCTGAGCAAGTCACTTATTCCTTAAATTTTGGGTGAGGCATTGTTGTAAGTGACTCTGCAGCTGATGTATAGCTAACACACCCTAGTCTCTATAAGTTGCCTTGGATAAGGAGTCTGCTAAATACACTAATAATAAAGCTTAGTTTTGCATAAAATGTATTTCAATTTTACAAGTCATGTACAGAAAGCATATCAGAATATTGGTATTTGATTATTGGTTCTAAGCCAAGTGAACACAGAAAAGTGCTATTCTCAGTAAACTAACTGAATTAGGTTTAGTTTTCAGACACTGTAACTAGATTGATGTGTAGACTGTGTACTGTTCCCAATGTTGTGGATTGCCTGCCAATCATCATTGGAGTTATGAATTACACTGTATTTACACGTCCTGCAACAGGAATAACTGACTTTTTGACTGACTAGACTCAAATTGATACATTGTAATGATGCCAATCAGACTCGCGACCAATGTGAGCAAAACTTTTCTAAAGTACTATTCGCACGGGACTTAGGGGTGTCCTCAGCGTTGGTCAAAAGCAGAAGAGCTCCTGTAACCTCCCAGACGTGGACTAGAAAAGTCCGTAATTTTTGCAAAAAATGCAAAATTGTCACGAGAAGAGTCTTTTGCACGTGATCTGTGAACAGTTAACCAGATGTAAAACAACGCAAAAATGAAGGCCGGAAGCGAACGGGCAGAGGCAAAAAAAAAACAAAAACCTCGAGACACTGGACACATGAAGAAACGTTCTGTGTACAGTTAACTCTGTTTGAAATCTATTTTTTCTTTCATTTTCCCTAAACAAACAAAATTATGAAAAAAAAATAGACAATGAAAATAAAAAGAAATTGCAAAACTTCGCAGCATCAGTAGAGGCCGATATGATCGAGTCTTAATTTTTCTTCTTTTCTGAATTGCTTGTCGAACAAATGTTTGTTCTCTTGCTGATTCACACCGAAAAAAGCTTTTGAATGCGTCGCTGAAAGCATCCGTTTTTAAAGCTTTGAGGCGAATAACCTGGAAATACTGATATTAATTCTAACATAACACTGATATAGTCGATTCGCACAGGACTAAAAATACACACGACGAGCGAGTTTGAAATTTTACAGGAGTTCTTGATGCCCTGTAAAACAAGTGGAGGACCACTGGAAAAATTATCTGGGGTAAAATGAAATAGACGATTCGCACAGGACTGAATTTCACTGATGTCAGTAACAATTCCATAGCCAACTGCAAATGTGGTGATTTTTAGTCCATTGTGAATGGGGCTTAAGAAAAGCAGGCACGTCTGTGGCACTGCCACTACAACTAACTAACAGCATAATGAGCAATCAAGTGGTAAAACCTATAAACATCACTTACTGACTTTGTTTCACGTTTGTTACCTAAACACTAATTATACATGTATTACAATTGTTAATGGCTATTAATTTATTTTGAAGAATTATGTACTATTTATTGCCATCAACAGGATAGGGTTCCTAAGTATGGCTATATATCTTTAACAGAAAGTTATCACATTTTGTATAAATATATCTCCATCCTTTTTAAAATAATCTTAGAAATACATTGCAATTTCAAGACCGTTTAATATCCAGTGTTTCACTTTTTAAATCTGTTCCAGAATCTTTTAAAAGATTTAATGAAGATTGCACTTTTGTTAATCTGTTTCCTGGCAGTAGAGGGGAGGGGAGTTAATTATTTCTCTTGTGTGGTCATTATTGTTGTGTTTTAGAATTGGGTTTTTAAAACCTCAGTCATACAGCGGTAGTCAGATTGCCCAAACAGAAATGGAGAATCAATTGATCAAGTAAAGATCAATAGGTATGTTGTTGTTTTTTTATTTGTATTCTTTAATGTAGACGCACAGACAATGGGAAGTTCGGTCTGCCAGTTCAGAGGAGCACGAGGTACGTTTGATTACTCATGATTGATTACTCCATTATGATCGATTATTCGATTATGATTGATTACTCCATTATTTTGCTGGTTTGGTTCATGAGAATAAGCAGATTATTAGACATCACAGTGTGCTGTCATTTGCAATTGTCATTTGCAATGCAATTCTCAAAGACCATACCAGCAGAAAAAGAACAACATTCACAGTTGAAAAAAATGTTTCATGAACTGTAAACCAGATTTATTATAATGGGTTTAATCAAAGCAGTCTTTAACAAAACTTTTTTTTAAAGTCCTTCAAGTTTTATGACTAGGGCCAATAACTTAAAACAATGTTCATTGATTGTTTTCCCCAGTGACTCCAGCAACTCTGATGAATCAGATTAAAGTAATGGCAATGCAGAGGAACCTGCCAATGCAGCTGATGGAAATGGAGAAGACAGAACTGGCAATGAAGAGGAAGTGTCTGAAAAAAATGGTTTGCAGGTAAATGTATATATAAACTGTGACTTTAATAACTGAACTTTTTTGGTGTCAGTTTTAGCAGTCTCGCTCCTTAAAATGACAAGACAATACATTTTAATGGAGTATTCTGAAATCTCACTCCTATTTTTTTTTTTTTAAATCTCACCCATAGGATGTTCTGACCTTGGCATCTTTGCTATCAGATGTAGTAGTAACATCTAAAACTCAAGAATTATTCCAAAAACAGTACAATTAAATTAGATGCCTTAGTAGGGGCAAATGGTGTGCTAAGAAGGGACAAGCCTTTATGGGCCAAAAAGCCTCTTCTTGTTTCCAAACCCATCTCATGTTTGCAAACTTTGTAAGAAGTTACTCTTTAAACAGTACAGGCAACAAATGATTTACCATAAGTTGTTTCTTGTTAATGTTATACAGTTTAAATGGTTTTATTCCTTTCAGAAAATGTAGTCTTGACAATTGCTTCAAAATAGTACCTTGTTGTAATTAATATTATGTTTATCTTAACAGTAGAACCTCAGAGTTACGAAACCCTTGCGAATGGAGGTTGTTCGTACGTCTGAAATGTTCGTAACTCTGAAAACTGAATTTTCAATGGTTTTAATAAATGTGTACACCTGCTATCTACATTCTTAAATCGGGCAAATACAAGGATACAGCACAGTAATGCAATACTCATATTGTTATGGGTCTAAAGTCTTTAAAACAGTACTATAAATGGAAAAGGCTAACTAAGTTACGATTGAAATTGTAACTGTAGCAAAAACACAGATTTAAACACCCATGAAAACTTGGGTTTGCTCAGCCATTTAGCCGCCTTTGGCTTAAAAAAAACAAAAAAAACAACTGTGCTTTGTTTAAAATTAAAATCTTCCTAGTAAAATTACCCGTACTTCCTTTGAAATCTGCCTCATCTTTGTCTGGATACATTTGTTGGTACAGTAACTTTGCCTTCTTCATGACCAGCATGCCGCTTATAGGAGTGTCTATCTGTTGCATTGTACACGTGGTTGAGTGATTTCATACTTCCATCTGAAAGTGGGTGCTTGGTAGACTGCTCAGTTCGTAACTTTGAGGTTCTACTGTATTACCACTATGTATATAATCAGTTGCAGTGGAATAATAAACTTTTTCTTAACCAGTGATAATTAGACCCAGGCCCTACATTACATTACAATGGAGCCAAAGATAGAACATAAATAAGTGAAATCCGAAAGGTCTCACCCACACTGGTTAGACTGAAGATTTATACCACTATGTCCTTTGTTTCTTGTGTTAAATTGTTATTCCTGTTTAATTTGGTCTTTATTTATTTATTTTTTTACTCTGCTATTTGATATAATCCCTTTCTAGATGACAGACTTTGACTGTGTTTACATACTACTTTTATACAATTGGGATTATTTGACTGTGGGTGGGGGCATTTGTTAACTTCATTCAGACCTTACTTAGTAAATTTTGTTGTCTCATTTTTTAGATTTTTTTTTTTTGGGGGGGGGGGGGGATTGGATTGATCAATAAACTATTTTATGTGTATTTGAAGATGGGACAATAATCTATTCAGGGATGCCAAGCTGTGTAGAGAGCAAAGGGTCTGAGTAGGTTAAAAAAACATTTACTACAATCATTCTGCTTATAATCAACACCAATGTTTGGTGGGATGTATATATTGTGTGTGTATGTGAGAGAGAGTTAGCATTTACATTTGTGACATTCACAGGTCAATGGGGACCATGGGGAAAATGGAGATGTTGATGTCATGGGTAGGGTGACAGCGATAACCAGTATACTAAAAGAACTTGAATATAAGTAGCCAACTACGCCACCTTGGGTTTCAGAAGGGCAAGGACCTTCGTGGTCGAGAAATCTTTTATTTATCCCTACACAGGTTCTTTTTGATCCCTGGGGTTCCGCACACACGACAAAGGCAACAAGTTTAAAATTATTAAAACAATCTTTATTAATTCTCCACAGGTTTAGGTTCACTTTAAAAATACACACACAAGGAAGCTCCCATTAAAACAACAAAATACAAAGTCTAGAAATACTACTTGGAGCTTCCCTCCCACGGGTAAAAACACTCAATTACTAATCACAGCAAGTCCAACAAAGAAGACAAAGTGCAATAATAATGCAGTTCGTAGTTAGTAGTCCAGAATCCTGCAAAGGAATGGAAAAGAGTCCAAAAAAAGGGGGGGTGTTACGCTCCCCCCACCGTCCCTGCCTCAGATCGTCGTCCTCCAGGAGGCTCTACACCTGCCGGAACCATCTTCCAATCCGTCGCCGATTCTAGAGAGGGGAGATCCCAGGAAACCTGGGAAAGGTCAAAAGTAGCTTTCAGGAAAGAGGAAATACAGCAAGTTCACAATTCCTCCTAAATCCAGCAAAGCTGGTTACTTCCCTTTAGCTGGACTTTCGCCCTTGCATGTCTCCACCTCTTTGTCTCCCCAGCCCGGATGGAACCCGCGTCGCCACTACTCTCTCCTGGACTCTGGAATCTGTAAGTATCGCCATCGTCAATTGCCCACAGTGGTGCCTTGGAACAATGCACACGGTAAGTAGCTGCTAGACTCCTCCTGGCTGTACACGTTTAATATGAAATCGCACAATGAATGTAATCAGAATACTACTACTTCTTCCAAATACCATTTACTCAGAGAACCGTCCTTCCATGCCTCCAAGGCTCTCCCTGGTGCTTCCCCTTCCTGGTTCTCTAGCCATCCCCTTTATACAACCCCTTCCCCTTGCTCACCCAATCACCGCTCGTGCAGTATGTTTAAGGCAGGACCTACTCAACAGTGCTAGTGAAAGTGCAGTGGGGTAGCACCGATTTTTGAATTGACATTTTTCACTTAGCATGTTCAAAGAAATGCCACAGTTTTGTATTTCTACTTTTAATTTAAAAAAAAAACATTCAAATGCATGTTTACTTGAGTTACAGCATTATCGTTTATAGTCCTTAATTTTTAGATACTAGTAATTGGAAAGGATTAGTAACTGCAGTACACTTTAACGATAGGCATTTGCTAACTCTCAGTTCCCTTTGAATTCGAAGACGACCATCAAGACATTCCGTATGGGATATGCCTGCCTATTGGGTACGTATTGCTGAGCTCTCTATACCAGAGCTACTAGGCCCCTTGCTTGGATGATGCACTCGGTCCCACCCACCTTACCTTCTCAAGATGGTAAGGTAAGACCTCTATGTCTAGCTGAGCGTTAATAGAAAAGAGCTTCTCGAGTCGATTGTATTTTCCATGCATTCGTGCTGAAAGCTGGCTCGCCGCTTTCCCAGAATCAACGACTTTGAAAAGACCAAGCCTTTTGCCTTTCTGTCTTTCAGCAGCCTCCTCGCTTGCGTGGTAGGCCGCACTTTGTTATCTGTCTACCGTGTGTGAGTGACTGCCTGTTCAGTCACCCGCGAGTGGTTGTCTATTTCTTCCTGAGAGTACACAGTTCCTCCACGGGGCTAGGCCTTGCTGTATCCCCGCTGTTGAGTAACTCTCTCAGCCGTGCTCTCCTCCATGGGGTTAGGCCTTGCCGTATCCCCGCTGTTGAGTAGACCTTGCCAGCTGCGTAGGTCCGCCAACCTCGGAGAGTCAGGCCTTGTAAATAAACAGTGTGCACTCCCCTATACTCTCTTTGTACCGTGTTTTTGCTGTCTGTTTCAACTCGCCCACCACGGCTTTGGCTCTTGTGTCCCCCTGGTGCACGCTACACACTGACCAGGTGTGTGTGACCGCATGGTTAGGGTAAGTACATTTGTGTTGCGGCGCCGGCACCCCCTGTGCTTCGGTACCGAGGCGCACGCATAGCCCTTGATACTTATGTATCTCGGTGCACAAGTGCTCAGTGCATACGGCACACGGTGCCCAGCGCCTCAACGTCAGTGCACATAGTGCTCGGTACTCGGTGCACGCAGTGCTTGGTACGCACAGTGCACGCGGTGCACACGGTGCTTGGTACCCACTGCTACAACCTAGTGCGGGAATGCACAGTGCTGCACGGTACGCCGTGCACTTAGTGCAATGTACTCGGTGCGCACAGTGCTCAGGAAGCACAGTGCATGCGGTGCACACGGTGCTTGGTACAACGCTAGTGTGGGAACACACAGTGCTGCACGGTATGCGGTGCACATATTGCATGGTACTCGGTGTGCACGGCACTCGGGATGCATGGTGCACACAGAGCTTGTCCACTGCCTCAGACCTAGTGCAACAGCTCACGGTGCCGCATGGTACTCAGTGCACAGTGCCACGGTACTTGGTGCGCACGGGGTTCAGCACGCATGGTGCACGCAGTGCTTGGCCACGGTCACAGAACTAGCACAAGAGCTTACAGTGCTGCATGGTACACGATGCAAGCAGTGCTTACGGTACTCTATGCGCACGGTGCTCGGTAGGCAGATGTCTAGTACCTCAGTGCGCATAGCGCCCTCGGGTGATCGGTGCACGAGGTGCCTCGTTGCCCTCTGCCTGTAGACGGTGCTTCACTCCGCGGTAGGGCTACGTGCTGCCACGTTCATGTGACTGCACGTAGTCCAGGCTAGATACCCCTGTCCAGTTACTGCACTGTGTTTACTCTTTTTCTGTTTAACAGCCTACATCCCTTTGCTCTGCTGTGTCCCGCTGTTGAGTTGAATCAGCAGGCTTGTTTCAGCCTGCCTACTCGGTGTGCTTGGTCACCTGCCTGGCGTGGTGAATGTGTTTCTCCCATAGCTGAATTGCTGTGTGTATAAGCCTCTATGTTTTGCTATTACTGCCTTTGCAGTTAAGAAAAAAAAAAAAGCAGTACACTTTTATTCCTGCCTAACACGCTGCAGCTCCTTGAGCTTGTGCTCCACTCTGGCATACGCTATGCGCTGCCACGTTGTGTGACTGCACGTGGTCCAGAACCAGGTTATTGCCGCTCTGCACTGTGGTGCAGCACCGTGCACTCCCCTGTACTGCTCTCCTGATTGCCTACCGCAGCCACTCGAGCCTGTGTGTCCACTCCGGTATATGCTATGCGCTCCCGGGTTGTGTTGACTTCACACAGTTAAGGCTAGACGCCTCTCAGTGCTTCGGGGCCCTCGGTGTTTAGATGCTCCATGCCTTGGTGCTTAGCGCCACAGCATGTCAATAACACCTGCACTTGGTGCCCCGATCCTTTGGTGCACCAGTACTGTATTCTACCTCACTCAGTGTCCTCGATGCATTCAAAACAAGATAATTTTTCAATGAAAACTAAATTAAATTTAAAAAACATAAAGTTAAATACAGTAATATAACGTTCATGGATACATAATTAAATAAATGATAGAAAAACACAATGTATCCTATACTATCAATGTACAACGCACTATTATGGTACTATAATGCAGTACCACCATGATAATACAATTGTACCTTTTATTTCTAAGTAGTATCATGGTATCTACAGTATAATGCAACACTATACCACGGTACTACTATATGGTACTATTTATTTTACCATGGTACAATTTCTGTTGTCCCGGATACAAGTATTACAGTACCTGCCCATTAGTTTAACTGCCCATTCCGTGCAATAAACAGCTGGATAGACAAAACCGGCTGGAACACGGGGTTCCGAAGCTGCACAGAGTATGAAAATGATACACAAAATGAATATGTTAAATGTATTTAACATATTCATATATGTACATAGGCCTATATTTGATACAAAACGGATACAATGCAATTACAGTACAAAGGCAAGCAAACACATTACCTTACAATTATGTAGTTTACATAAATAAAATAAACAGAACAAACAAACAAACAAACAGTTTAATTTGGGAACCTCCTGTTGTCTAGTGCTGTGTGTGTGTGTGTCTGAATAGGAGAGAGAAATGAAACAATGTATTCTTGCTCTAAATGAGTTGCTGCTATATTAAACTATGAACAGTGTAATGCCAGAGAAAGTGGGTCATATGATCTGTATATTATTATCTTCAACAGATCATAGATAAGTGGTTCATTTTAGATATGCATTAAATAATAAATGATGCTGTTCATCGGTTGTATTTTTACACATTTTTTGTTTAACTGAATAAAACTGAATAAATATTATTGAAGTAAAAAAATAAAATACAACACAAAAACACAATCGCCCAACGTGGGGCTCGAACCCACGACCCTGAGATTAAGAGTCTCATGCTCTACCGACTGAGCTAGCCAGGCTTCCTGATAAAATCTTGTTCACTACAAATTAACAGGAGAATATTACATTCTAAATGAATGAATAAATCATTCGAAAAACTAAACACACTGACGCAATTAAACACTTTTTCGAAAATACTGTAGGATCTGGTACATTTTTTACAAAGAACTGCCTGCTCTGTTTTGTATTATAAAATACAAGTCACAATTATTTCTTCAAATTGTCATTCACAATGGGTCCAGTCCACAAACACAATATAAACATTGTTTTTAAAGGGTGTCATAAAAACTTAAAAATGCCTCCCTAAAAAGTTGGAAACAGGTTTCATGATTTGCTAACAGAAATGCACTTATCAAAGCTGCAAACCACACTGCCACCACCAGAGGTCACCAGAGTAGAATCTTAGCACTGAGACAGATTCTTGCAAGTTGAAAAATAGGCCTCTTATATTTAAAAGGGAGAAGTAAAAGCACAGACGTTTGCTATGGATTCCATGATTAAAAGTATTCCAGTTCCAAATCCTAACACTTGGCTTTTCAGTAGGGGCTCACTTTATAAACATAAATTGAGGAGGTTCCTGTAACTAAATGGAAGAGATTTTTAAAGCAAATCTGTGGAAAGTATGTGTGTGTGTCTACACATATATATACACTTTTTTATATAACATAACATTTGAACATTCTTAACCTCAAGCTTCAAGGAAAGAATAAAATCCTACCTACACTGTTGAGTGATGTGTCAGCATTTGAAGCTAAATTGGCTCTTTTTCAGATCAGCTTCTTGAAAAGACTTAACACACTTCCCAGTACTGAATTCACAGGTAACACAATTACACGACCCACCTGTCTTCTTGCCAGAACCCTACACAGAATACCTTTCTGAGCTGTCCAGAGAATTCTCTTCTCGTTTTCTGACAAGAAACCCCTGACATCGATACTTTCAGTAGTTGAAAACCCTGTTTTGTTGGCGTAAAACTGCTTCAGTTACAGCAGAAAAGTTTGAAGCAACTCTGAAGCATTCTGGATGTGCTACATACTGAATGAGACATACCCTGCAATTGTTACATGTGCCAAGAAGGTCTTAACCTGCTTTGGATCAACCTATGCATGTGAGAGTGCATTTTCATCAATGGGCACGACCAAAACGAAACATCGCACATGTCTCAGTGACAGACATTTAAACGACTGTCTCCATGCAGCTACAACAAGGTATCAACCCCACGTAAAGAAGATGGTACTTGTTTTTATTTTTGCACAAATGTGGTAATGGTTTTCATAGAGGTATTGACAAGTTGCTGATGTAAGTCGGTTTGTCATTGAATAACCGGAAACAAACGTTGAGATATTAGCTTTGGTTAATTTTCAGCTTTACAAAAACATGGAAATAATTAAGAACATAAGAAAGATTACAAACGAGAGGAGGCCGTTCGGCCCATCTTGCTCGTTTGGTTGTCAGTAGCTTATCGATCCCAGAATTTCATCAAGCAGCTTCTTGAAGGATCCTAGGGTGTCGGCTTCAACAACATTAGTGGGGAGTTGGTTCCAGATTCCCGCAGTTCTCTGTAAGAAAGTGCCTCCTATTTTCTGTTCTGAATGTCCCTTTATCTAATCTCCACTTGTAACCCCTGGTCCTTGTTTCTTTTTTCAGGTTGAAAAAGTGCCCTTGATCGACATTGTGAATACCTTTCAAAATTACATTTAGTACCTTTGTGACTTTCACTGATTCCTCAGTTAACACAGTGCCTGCTGTTGTACCTGGACAAGAAACTGTGTGTGTGTGTGTGTGTGTGTGTGTGTGTGTGTGTGTGTGTGTGTGTGTGTGTGTGTGTGTGTGTGTGTGTGTGTGTGTGTGTGTGTGTGTGTGTGTGTGTGTGTGTGTGTGTGTGTGTGTGTGTGTGTGTGTGTGTGTGTGTGTGTGTGTGTGTGTGTAATATATCAAGGGCCAAAGTATTTGGGCACTGTTATAAAAATGTATTGTAACTCCTTTTGAAAGCAGTCACACAAGTAGAAATATTATTATTATCAAAAAGCAAATATAACTAGATTTGTATATGCCTTATATTACATGGACATTATGAGGTATTTTTGAAAGTGAAATTGTGTTATGCCCCCAGCTTCAATGTCACCTTTTCATGTGGCCCACAGGGCCTTCAAGGTTGAGTACCCTGGCTCTAGTGTCACCACTCCCGGGTGCATTGGGGCGTGGTGATAGTAGAGAATATCACACACCCTGAAGTGCTGTGCTCCTGTAAAATGGCTTAACTAATTAAATTGGTGGGGAAAAAGTAAAAACGATTTTTAATTAACAAAAAATAATTTGTGTTAAATATCCTTCCATAAAACTGAGCTAAGAAGAAATAGTTCCATATAACATTTATTTTAATATAAAACCAAAAATACATTCATTCAAAAAAGCGATGTTGAATTGAAAATTGTCATTGAAGTGCAGTTTTTCTTTAGTGAAATTCTTCTGATTAGTTATACTTCTTGTAATTCTTGGTTTGTTCATTACATTTTAATGTAAAATATTACTGCCCATTTTCATCATGACACAGCACAAATGAGTCTGCTTTTAAATCATGCAGAACCTTCCTCACAAGACCTGCAACAGTATCGCAGTGTTTTTTTTTTTTGGGTTTTTAAACGTCTTTTGTTAGCCGTGGTATTGAGGTATCCACATACCAAATGTGTGCTACCGCTTCAAAGTGGCGAGAAAGACATGATTTGCATTATGGAATACCGGATACTTATCAAACTGACTTTTAGTTTGTGGCTGGACAACGTGGAGAACTACTGTGCCCGTGTTAAGAAACAATTTATAACAATGCAGGGCACAGCAGAAGAGATGATACCACTGTACCTGGATGAATGTATGTGGAGAGAACGGTACGGCAGGAATTGTCGAGATGCATTTATAAATATACTGCATCAGAATCAGGTCACACAAAGCTGCCAAGGGGTTGGCACCGCAGCAGGCAGGCAGGCAGACTGACCAGAGAGCAACGGACAGACCGGGGGCAGCGACAACAAAACATCCGTTCAACCACCAAAGGCTCTTTTAAGAGCGACCCAAATCTTTTTTTAGAAAGTTTAAGATATATTTTGATTACTTATATAAGTATTTATTTTCAGAATGGGATAGGGGAACGCTGTAGTTGATGGAGAAGGAGCAGTGAGCGATCAGAATTTCGAGTCTGTGTTTGCACTGTCTGTCACTGACACTCAGGGTTGCCAGATTTCTGCATGGGAGTACCCATGTTCACATTTTTTAAGTATTGCTTTCAAAACAAGATCGTTTTTCAATGAAAACTAAATTAAACTCAAAAAACATCAAGTTAAATACAGTAATATAACGTTCATGGATACATAATTAAAAAGAAATGATAGAAAAACACAATGTATCCTATACTATCAATGTACAACGCACTATTATGGTACTTAATGCAGTACCACCATGGTAATACAATTGTACTTCTTATTTCTAAGAAGTATCATGTACAGTCTACATCTACAGTATAATGCAACACTATACCACGGTACTATATGGTACTATTTATTTTACCAATGGTACGATTTCTGTTGTCCCGGATTCAAGTATTAGAGTACCATTATAACGGACAAATGTATTAAATATAATTGCGCTTTGGATAAAACAGTCCCTCAAAAAAGTTTCTAGCTGTTGTAAATATTACATTTTTAACACTCAGAACTGACACCTATTGTAAAAATGTCAATGGTGTATTTTTATTGAAAATATTACAAAATATAGAGTTTACTATCCGCGCATTTCTACAGCTGACATTTGTAATACGAACATATATTATTGGTATTTTTAATTCTTGGTGACTATACGTACAGTACTAGTGACAATTAAAATAATACTGTAATAAAATTCTTACCTTCAGATGATTGTATTTCGAAATAAACCAAAAGACTTCAAGATTCAATAATCTCCCATCTTTGAAAACCTCAGTATTCTTGGTAGTTCTACGAGATCTGATTGGACAATTCCGTCACTTGATTCTTGGTAGGTCTGCGAAATTTGATTGGCTCTTTCCTGGTCAATTCTTGGTAGCGACACGGGCTATGATTGGTCAAAACTACCAAGATATTACCAAGTTTGACGGGCTTCATGAGTAAACTCATGTTCACTACAAATGAACAGGAAAATATTACCGAACGTACATAAACACAAAGTGTCCTTGATATTTTATTGCCCCATTAATATCTTGGCCGGTTAGCTCAGTTGGTTAGAGCGTGGTGTTAATAACACCAAGGTCGCCGGCAATGAAAATGTGGCAGAAAAGCAACAACATAACCAACAAAAAAGTGACATGAATACTAAAGGTCAGAAAATGTTGATTCCAAAACGGAAGAGATGTTTAAAGCAAATCTGTGGAAAGTGTGTGTATAATATATACAGTACTGTGCAAAAGTTTTAGGCAGGTGTGAAAAAATGCTGTAAAGTAAGAATGCTTTCAAAAATAGACATGTTAATAGATTATATTTATCAATTAACTAAATGCAAAGTGAGTGAACAGAAGAAAAATCTAAATCAAATCCATATTTGGTGTGACCACCCTTTGCCTTCAAAACAGCATCAAGCATCAATTCTTCTAGGTACACTTGCACACAGTTTTTGAAGGAACTAGGCAGGTAGGTTGGCCCAAACATCTTGGAGAACTAACCACAGTTCTTCTGTGGATTTAGGTAGCCTCAGTTGCTTCTCTCTCTCTTCATGTAATCCCAGACAGACTCGATGATGTTGAGATCAGGGCTCTGTGGGGGCCATACCATCACTTCCAGGACTCCTTGTTCTTCTTTACGCTGAAGATAGTTCTTAATGACTTTCGCTGTATGTTTGGGGTCGTTGTCATGCTGCAGAATAAATTTGGGGCCAATCAGATGCCTCCCTGATGCTATTGCATGATGGATAAGTATCTGCCTGTACTTCTCAGCATTGAGGAGACCATTAATTCTGACCAAATCCCCAACTCCATTTGCAGAAATGCAGCCCCAAACTTGCAAGGAACCTTCGCCATGCTTCACTGTTGCCTGCAGACACTCATTCGTGTACGCTCTCCAGCCCTTCGGCGAACAAACTGCCTTCTGCTACAGCCAAATATTTCAAATTTTGACTCATCAGTCCAGAGCACCTGTTGCCATTTTTCTGCACCCCAGTTCCTGTGTTTTTGTGCATAGTTGAGTCGCTTGGCCTTGTTTCCACGTCGGAGGTATGGCTTTTTGGCCGCAAGTCTTCCATGAAGGCTACTTCTGACCAGACTTCTCCGGAAAGTAGATGGGTGTACCAGGGTCCCACTGTTTTCTGCCAGTTCTGAGCTGATGGCACTGCTGGACATCTTCCGATTGCGAAGGGAAGTAAGCATGATGTGTCTTTCATCTGCTGCAGTAAGTTTCCTTGGCCGACCACTGCGTCTACGGTCCTCAACGTTGCCCGTTTCTTTGTGCTTCTTCAAAAGAGCTTGGACAGCACATCTGGAAACCCCTGTCTGCCTTGAAATTTCTGCCTGGGAGAGACCTTGCTGATGCAGTATAACTACCTTGTGTCTTGTTGCTGTGCTCAGTCTTGCCATGGTGTATGACTTTTGACAGTAAACTGTCTTCAGCAACCTCACCTTGTTAGCTGAGTTTGTCTGTTCCTCACCCAGTTTTATTCCTCCTACACAGCTGTTTCTGTTTCAGTTAATGATTGTGTTTCAACCTATATATTGAATTAATGATCATGAGCACCTGTTTGGTATAATTGTTTAATCATACACCTATATGCCTACAAAATCCCTGACTTTGTGCAAGTGTACCTAGAAGAATGGATGCTGTTTTGAAGGCAAAGGGTTGTCACACCAAATATGGATTTGATTTAGATTTTTCTTCTGTTCACTCACTTTGCATTTAGTTAATTGATAAATATAATCTATTAACATGTCTATTTTTGAAAGCATTCTTACTTTACAGCATTTTTTCACACCTGCCTAAAACTTTTGCACAGTACTGTACATATAAGGAAAGTATCATTTATTTGCAGAGCCAATTTTATAATAATGCAATAGTGGGGCATATGATCTATATATTATTATCTTCAACAGATCATAGATAAGTGGTTCATTTTAGATATGCATTAAATAATAAATAATGCTGTTCATCGGTTGTATTTTTACACATTTTTCGTTTAACTGAATAAAACTGAATAAATATTATTGAAGTAAAAAAATAAAATACAACACAATCGCCCAACGTGGGGCTCAAACCCACGACCCTGAGATTAAGAGTCTCATGCTCTACCGACTGAGCTAGCCGGGCTTCCTGATAAAATCTTGTTCACTACAAATTAACAGGAGAATATTACATTCTAAATGAATGAATAAATCATTCGAAAAACTAAACACACTGACGCAATTAAGCACTTTTTCGAAAATACTGTAGGATCTGGTACATTTTTACAAAGAACTGCCTGCTCTGTTTTGTATTATAAAATACAAGTCACAATTATTTCTTCAAATTGTCATTCACAATGGGTCCAGTCCACAAACACAATATAAACATTGTTTTTAAAGGGTGTCATAAAAACTTAAAAATGTCTCCCTAAAAAGCTGGAAACAGGTTTCATGATTTGCTAACAGAAATGCACTTATCAAAGCTGCAAACCACACTGCCACCACCAGAGGTCACCAGAGTAGAATCTTAGCACTGAGACAGATTCTTGCAAGTTGAAAAATAGGCCTCTTATATTTAAAAAGGGAGAAGTAAAAGCACAGACGTTTGCTATGGATTCCATGATTAAAAGTATTCCAGTTCCAAATCCTAACACTTGGCTTTTCAGTAGGGGCTCACTTTATAAACATAAATTGAGGAGGTTCCTGTAACTAAACGGAGGGCAAATCTGTGGAAAGTGTGTGTATATATATATATATATATATATATATATATATATATATATATATTTATTATCTTCATGGTACATGTATATTCACTACTAATTTACAGGAAAATATTACTGCACGTACATAAACACAAAATGTCCTTGACATTTTATTGCCATGCTAACGTCTTGGCCGGTTAGCTCAGTTGGTTAGAGCGTGGTGCTAATAACGCCAAGGTCGCGGGTTCGATCCCCGTACTGGCCACTTTTTTTTTTTATTAGGTAAGTTTTTAAAAAATGTTGTTCATGCCAGTGTGGTGAATCACTTAAATTAACTAGAATATAAATTTGAAGAAACTAAGTGAGTTACAAAAAAAAAAAAAAAAAGATTGTCAGAAGTGGGATTTGAACCCACGCCTCCATTCGGAGACCAGAATACCCAATTCTATGGAAAGACTTCATCAGTCCTTGAGTCTGGCGCCTTAGACCACTCGGCCATCCTGACAAGTTACTTACGACTGTCTTTACGTGGGACGTGGTTTGTACAAAAAACGAATTACAGCAAGTATTACACCTACCGAGGACGGTGGTTCTGCTTCCTCACTCGCCTCTGACTTCAGTCTGGATGTTTGCTGACAACGTGGATGAAAAGGGGTGGTGCAGGGTACGCCATCGAAGTGTTTTATATCTTTCAGCCGGTGGATCTTCCTAAGGCTTTTGGTCGCACTAAATATTAATATGCAAGTAAAAAAAAAAAAAAAAGTACAAAAATAATAAATCAAACTAGCCGTAGAAATCTGTTCAACAATAAATTCAATGTGAAATCAGAATGTACCTGCAGTTCTATATAGAATATCTTTTGAAACACCCTTCTAAATATTATTGGCTGAAGCAGTTTTGATTGAGGCTGGATTTTCGTTGATTAAAATATTAGTGTGTGCTCCCATTGGCTAGAAAGGTTGCAGTGTTTTCGGCATAGTGCGAGATTGACAGTTGGAAGTTTGTCTATTTGTTGGGAAGTTTGTCTGGTTGATTGGAAATTTGCAGGTCTGTACAGCTTTTCGTATTAATGAATTGACAAATTAATTAATGAATTATTAGATGAATTAACAAATACGTTTATTAATTACTGTATGAATTGACAAATTTATGGAAGAATTGCTGGACTAATTGACCAATTCACAAATTGACAAACAAATTGACAAATTCACGGATTGACAAACTAATTGACAAACAAATTGGCAAACTAACGGCCGGATTGTTTTGGCACAAATGGCGCCCATAGTATTATGTAAGGCACAACAGGGTGTGTGATATACTCAGGGGTGCAGGGTGACAAACTCCAGTCCTCGAGGGACGAGGGTCTTCTGGTTTTCATTCCAACTTAAGCTCTCAATTAACATAATTGATCTAATTATTTGTTGAATTTCACATATTTAATATTTTACAGTTGATGGTTTTAAAATGCACTTGTTCAAGGTACACTACCTATGAAACTTTTTGAGGCCTGAAGAGAAGTGTTAAATGTGTCCAGTTAATCAAATAATTAGACCAATTAAGTAATTGAGAGCTCGGGTGGAATGAAAGGCAGAAGACACTGCGGCCCACCAGGAACTGAGTTTGACACCTCTGACACCACTAAGCTGGTGGCCTCAGAGCTGCGTCTCCAGTCTCCTGGGCCGGAGCCTGGCTGTCACAGGCCAGGGTCCCTGGTGCGGATAAGGCCTCACTGCTGGATGCGCCCATATCCCCGGGACATACGTTTGGGACAGCTGTGGAGGAGATTTTGCAAAAATCTCACCGGAACGCTGAGGCGTCCCGTCAGGTGGCCGTGTTGCTCCTTCCCCGTGATGTGGTAGGTCGAACCGCTGGCGAGCTCCTCAGACTCGAACTGTCCGCTGGGTGACCTAAGGCATCGCCTTCAGGGCACACCAGCACATAACCGAGCCCAATCGGCGGGCAGAGGGAATGCAGGCACTTCCTCCCAGTGCTGAGTGGCGCACATGTGCTGATCCGGACGGACAGCACAACGGTGGTAGCGTATGTCAACCACCAGGGAGGCTGACGGTCTATGGAGCGCATTTGGGAACGGTTCGGGAAGGCGCTGGTCGATCTCTTCGCTTGCCCCTATGGTACTCCCTCCATCGCTTAGGCGGTCCACTCGGCGTAGACGCCCTAGCGCACGAATGGCCCAAAGCGCTTTTGTACACTTTCCCACCTATACCGTTGCTCCGGCTTTTCTGGAGAAAGTCCAGTTAGAGAAAGCATCAGTTCTCCTAGTGGCCCCGGTGGTCCAGGAGAGTATGGTTTTCAACCCTGTGCCAGCTGTTGCACGGCCAGCCCTTGGAGATTCCACTTTGTTTGGATCTCCTCAGTCAGACAAAGGGCTCTCTTTGGCACCGGGACCAGGCAGGTTCCAGTTATGGGTCTCGCCCTAGGGCTATCGGATGCGGTTGGGAGTACGATGCAGAGCGCTAGGGCGGACTCCACTAGGTCCTTATATACCTATAAGTGGAAGTTTTTTCAAGCTTGGTGTCTGGCTGGAAACCATGACCCCATTACTTGCCCTATGCCAGTCATTTTGCTGTTCCTGCAAGAACTGCTTGATGCTGGGAGATCACCTTCCATCTTTGCCATTTTTGGCAACCCGCTTCCTTAGAGGCGACGGTGATTACGCCCTCCTAGGAGGACAGTTCTCCCTGAATGGAAAAACACATTACCTTACAATTATGTAGTTTACATAAATAAAATAAACAGAACAAACAAACAAACAAACAAACAAACAGTTTAATTTGGGAACCTCCTGTTGTCTAGTGCTGTGTGTGTGTGTGTCTGAATAGGAGAGAGAAATGAAACAATGTATTCTTGCTCTAAATGAGTTGCTGCTATATTAAACTATGAACAGTGTAATGCCAGAGAAAGTGGGTCATATGATCTGTATATTATTATCTTCAACAGATCATAGATAAGTGGTTCATTTTAGATATGCATTAAATAATAAATGATGCTGTTCATCGGTTGTATTTTTACACATTTTTCGTTTAACTGAATAAAACTGAATAAATATTATTGATGTAAAAAAATAAAAACATAAAATACAACACAATCGCCCAACGTGGGGCTCGAACCCACGACCCTGAGATTAAGAGTCTCATGCTCTACCGACTGAGCTAGCCGGGCTTCCTGATAAAATCTTGTTCACTACAAATTAACAGGAGAATATTACATTCTAAATAAATGAATAAATCATTCGAAAAACTAAACACTGATGCAATTAAGCACTTTTTCGAAAATACTGTTGGATCTGGTACATTTTTTTACAAAGAACTGCCTGCTCTGTTTTGTATTATAAAATACAAGTCACAATTATTTCTTCAAATTGTCATTCACAATGGGTCCAGTCCACAAACACAATATAAACATTGTTTTTAAAGGGTGTCATAAAACTTAAAAATGCCTCCCTAAAAAGTTGGAAACAGGTTTCATGATTTGCTAACAGAAATGCACTTATCAAAGCTGCAAACCACACTGCCACCACCAGAGGTCACCAGAGTAGAATCTTAGCACTGAGACAGATTCTTGCAAGTTGAAAAATAGGCCTCTTATATTTAAAAGGGAGAAGTAAAAGCACAGACGTTTGCTATGGATTCCATGATTAAAAGTATTCCAGTTCCAAATCCTAACACTTGGCTTTTCAGTAGGGGGCTCACTTTATAAACATAAATTGAGGAGGTTCCTGTAACTAAATGGAAGAGATTTTAAAGCAAATCTGTGGAAAGTGTGTGTGTGTGTCTACACATATATATACACTTTTTTATATAACGCAACATTTGAACATTCTTAACCTCAAGCTTCAAGGAAAGAATAAAATCCTACCTACACTGTTGAGTGATGTGTCAGCATTTGAAGCTAAATTGGCTCTTTTTCAGATCAGCTTCTTGAAAAGACTTAACACACTTCCCAGTACTGAATTCACAGGTAACACAATTACACGACCCACCTGTCTTCTTGCCAGAACCCTACACAGAATACCTTTCTGAGCTGTCCAGAGAATTCTCTTCTCGTTTTTCTGACAAGAAACCCCTGACATCGATACTTTCAGTAGTTGAAAACCCCTGTTTTGTTGACGTAAAAACTGCTTCAGTTACAGCAGAAAAGTTTGAAGCAACTCTGAAGCATTCTGGATGTGCTACATACTGAATGAGACATACCCTGCAATTGTTACATGTGCCAAGAAGGTCTTAACCTGCTTTGGATCAACCTATGCATGTGAGAGTGCATTTTCATCAATGGGCACGACCAAAACGAAACATCGCACATGTCTCAGTGACAGACATTTAAACGACTGTCTCCATGCAGCTACAACAAGGTATCAACCCCACGTAAAGAAGATGGTACTTGTTTTTATTTTTTGCACAAATGTGGTAATGGTTTTCATAGAGGTATTGACAAGTTGCTGATGTAAGTCGGTTTGTCATTGAATAACCGGAAACAAACGTTGAGATATTAGCTTTGGTTAATTTTCAGCTTTACAAAAACATGGAAATAATTAAGAACATAAGAAAGATTACAACGAGAGGAGGCCGTTCGCCCATCTTGCTCGCTTGGTTGTCAGTAGCTTATCGATCCCAGAATTTCATCAAGCAGCTTCTTGAAGGATCCTAGGGTGTCGGCTTCAACAACATTAGTGGGGAGTTGGTTCCAGATTCCCGCAGTTCTCTGTAAGAAAGTGCCTCCTATTTTCTGTTCTGAATGTCCCTTTATCTAATCTCCACTTGTAACCCCTGGTCCTTGTTTCTTTTTTCAGGTTGAAAAAGTGCCCTTGATCGACATTGTGAATACCTTTCAAAATTACATTTAGTACCTTTGTGACTTTCACTGATTCCTCAGTTAACACAGTGCCTGCTGTTGTACCTGGACAAGAAACTGTGTGTGTGTGTGTGTGTGTGTGTGTGTGTGTGTGT
Organism: Acipenser oxyrinchus oxyrinchus; assembly: GCA_030684275.1. Classification (NCBI taxonomy): domain Eukaryota; kingdom Metazoa; phylum Chordata; class Actinopteri; order Acipenseriformes; family Acipenseridae; genus Acipenser; species Acipenser oxyrinchus. The sequence continues at coordinate 48,379,171 of CM060247.1, forward strand.
GTGTGTGTGTGTGTGTGTGTGTGTGTGTGTGTGTGTGTGTGTGTGTGTGTGTGTGTGTGTGTGTGTGTGTGTGTGTGTGTGTGTGTGTGTGTGTGTGTGTGTGTGTGTGTGTGTGTGTGTAATATATCAAGGGCCAAAGTATTTGGGCACTGTTATAAAAATGTATTGTAACTCCTTTTGAAAGCAGTCACACAAGTAGAAATATTATTATTATCAAAAAGCAAATATAACTAGATTTGTATATGCCTTATATTACATGGACATTATGAGGTATTTTTGAAAGTGAAATTGTGTTATGCCCCCAGCTTCAATGTCACCTTTTCATGTGGCCCACAGGGCCTTCAAGGTTGAGTACCCTGGCTCTAGTGTCACCACTCCCGGGTGCATTGGGGCGTGGTGATAGTAGAGAATATCACACACCCTGAAGTGCTGTGCTCCTGTAAAATGGCTTAACTAATTAAATTGGTGGGGAAAAAGTAAAACGATTTTTAATTAACAAAAAATAATTTGTGTTAAATATCCTTCCGCATAAAACTGAGCTAAGAAGAAATAGTTCCATATAACATTTATTTTAATATAAAACCAAAAATACATTCATTCAAAAAAAGGCGATGTTGAATTGAAAATTGTCATTGAAGTGCAGTTTTTCTTTAGTGAAATTCTTCTGATTAGTTATACTTCTTGTAATTCTTGGTTTGTTCATTACATTTTAATGTAAAATATTACTGCCCATTTTCATCATGACACAGCACAAATGAGTCTGCTTTTAAATCATGCAGAACCTTCCTCACAAGACCTGCAACAGTATCGCAGTGTTTTTTTTTGGTTTTTTTTAAACGTCTTTTGTTAGCCGTGGTATTGAGGTATCCACATACCAAATGTGTGCTACCGCTTCAAAGTGGCGAGAAAGACATGATTTGCATTATGGAATACCCGGATACTTATCAAACTGACTTTTAGTTTGTGGCTGGACAACGTGGAGAACTACTGTGCCCGTGTTAAGAAACAATTTATAACAATGCAGGGCACAGCAGAAGAGATGATACCACTGTACCTGGATGAATGTATGTGGAGAGAACGGTACGGCAGGAATTGTCGAGATGCATTTATAAATATACTGCATCAGAATCAGGTCACACAAAGCTGCCAAGGGGTTGGCACCGCAGCAGGCAGGCAGGCAGACTGACCAGAGAGCAACGGACAGACCGGGGGCAGCGACAACAAAACATCCGTTCAACCACCAAAGGCTCTTTTAAGAGCGACCCAAATCTTTTTTAGAAAGTTTAAGATATATTTTGATTACTTATATAAGTATTTATTTTCAGAATGGGATAGGGGAACGCTGTAGTTGACGGAGAAGGAGCAGTGAGCGATCAGAATTTCGAGTCTGTGTTTGCACTGTCTGTCACTGACACTCAGGGTTGCCAGATTTCTGCATGGGAGTACCCATGTTCACATTTTTTAAGTACTGCTTTCAAAACAAGATCGTTTTTCAATGAAAACTAAATTAAACTCAAAAACATCAAGTTAAATACAGTAATATAACGTTCATGGATACATAATTAAAAAGAAATGATAGAAAAACACAATGTATCCTATACTATCAATGTACAACGCACTATTATGGTACTTAATGCAGTACCACCATGGTAATACAATTGTACTTCTTATTTCTAAGAAGTATCATGTACAGTCTACATCTACAGTATAATGCAACACTATACCACGGTACTATATGGTACTATTTATTTTACCAATGGTACGATTTCTGTTGTCCCGGATTCAAGTATTAGAGTACCATTATAACGGACAAATGTATTAAATATAATTGCGCTTTGGATAAAACAGTCCCTCAAAAAAGTTTCTAGCTGTTGTAAATATTACATTTTTTAACACTCAGAACTGACACCTATTGTAAAAATGTCAATGGTGTATTTTTATTGAAAATATTACAAAATATAGAGTTTACTATCCGCGCATTTCTACAGCTGACATTTGTAATACGAACATATATTATTGGTATTTTTAATTCTTGGTGACTATACGTACAGTACTAGTGACAATTAAAATAATACTGTAATAAAATTCTTACCTTCAGATGATTGTATTTCGAAATAAACCAAAAGACTTCAAGATTCAATAATCTCCCATCTTTGAAAACCTCAGTATTCTTGGTAGTTCTACGAGATCTGATTGGACAATTCCGTCACTTGATTCTTGGTAGGTCTGCGAAATTTGATTGGCTCTTTCCTGGTCAATTCTTGGTAGCGACACGGGCTATGATTGGTCAAAACTACCAAGATATTACCAAGTTTGACGGGCTTCATGAGTAAACTCATGTTCACAACAAATGAACAGGAAAATATTACCGAACGTACATAAACACAAAGTGTCCTTGATATTTTATTGCCCCATTAATATCTTGGCCGGTTAGCTCAGTTGGTTAGAGCGTGGTGTTAATAACACCAAGGTCGCCGGCAATGAAAATGTGGCAGAAAAGCAACAACATAACCAACAAAAAAGTGACATGAATACTAAAGGTCAAAAAATGTTGATTCCAAAACGGAAAAGATGTTTAAAGCAAATCTGTGGAAAGTGTGTGTATAATATATACATATAAGGAAAGTATCATTTATTTGCAGAGCCAATTTTATAATAATGCAATAGTGGGGCATATGATCTATATATTATTATCTTCAACAGATCATAGATAAGTGGTTCATTTTAGATATGCATTAAATAATAAATAATGCTGTTCATCGGTTGTATTTTTACACATTTTTCGTTTAACTGAATAAAACTGAATAAATATTATTGAAGTAAAAAATAAAATACAACACAATCGCCCAACGTGGGGCTCGAACCCACGACCCTGAGATTAAGAGTCTCATGCTCTACCGACTGAGCTAGCCGGGCTTCCTGATAAAATCTTGTTCACTACAAATTAACAGGAGAATATTACATTCTAAATGAATGAATAAATCATTCGAAAAACTAAACACACTGACGCAATTAAGCACTTTTTCGAAAATACTGTAGGATCTGGTACATTTTTTACAAAGAACTGCCTGCTCTGTTTTGTATTATAAAATACAAGTCACAATTATTTCTTCAAATTGTCATTCACAATGGGTCCAGTCCACAAACACAATATAAACATTGTTTTTAAAGGGTGTCATAAAAACTTAAAAATGTCTCCCTAAAAAGCTGGAAACAGGTTTCATGATTTGCTAACAGAAATGCACTTATCAAAGCTGCAAACCACACTGCCACCACCAGAGGTCACCAGAGTAGAATCTTAGCACTGAGACAGATTCTTGCAAGTTGAAAAATAGGCCTCATATTTAAAAGGGAGAAGTAAAAGCACAGACGTTTGCTATGGATTCCATGATTAAAAGTATTCCAGTTCCAAATCCTAACACTTGGCTTTTCAGTAGGGGCTCACTTTATAAACATAAATTGAGGAGGTTCCTGTAACTAAACGGAGGGCAAATCTGTGGAAAGTGTGTGTGTATATATATATATATATATATATATATATATATATATATATATATATATATATATATATATATATATATTATTATCTTCATGGTACATGTATATTCACTACTAATTTACAGGAAAATATTACTGCACGTACATAAACACAAAATGTCCTTGACATTTTATTGCCATACTAACGTCTTGGCCGGTTAGCTCAGTTGGTTAGAGCGTGGTGCTAATAACGCCAAGGTCGCGGGTTCGATCCCCGTACTGGCCACTTTTTTTTTATTAGGTAAGTTTTAAAAAATGTTGTTCATGCCAGTGTGGTGAATCACTTAAATTAACTAGAATATAAATTTGAAGAAACTAAGAGAGTTACAAAAAAAAAAAAAAAAAAAAAGATTGTCAGAAGTGGGATTTGAACCCACGCCTCCATTCGGAGACCAGAATACCCAATTCTATGGAAAGACTTCATCAGTCCTTGAGTCTGGCGCCTTAGACCACTCGGCCATCCTGACCAGTTACTTACGACTGTCTTTACGTGGGACGTGGTTTGTACAAAAAACGAATTACAGCGAGTATTACACCTACCGAGGACGGTGGTTCTGCTTCCTCACTCGCCTCTGACTTCAGTCTGGATGTTTGCTGACAACGTGGATGAAAAGGGGTGGTGCAGGGTACGCCATCGAGTGTTTTATATCTTTCAGCCGGTGGATCTTCCTAAGGCTTTTGGTCGCACTAAATATTAATATGCAAGTAAAAAAAAAAAAAAAAGTACAAAAATAATAAATCAAACTAGCCGTAGAAATCTGTTCAACAATAAATTCAATGTGAAATCAGAATGTACCTGCAGTTCTATATAGAATATCTTTTGAAACACCCTTCTAAATATTATTGGCTGAAGCAGTTTTGATTGAGGCTGGATTTTCGTTGATTAAAATATTAGTGTGTGCTCCCATTGGCTAGAAAGGTTGCAGTGTTTTCGGCATAGTGCGAGATTGACAGTTGGAAGTTTGTCTATTTGTTGGGAAGTTTGTCTGGTTGATTGGAAATTTGCAGGTCTGTACAGCTTTTCAGTATTAATGAATTGACAAATTAATTAATGAATTATTAGATGAATTAACAAATACGTTTATTAATTACTGTATGAATTGACAAATTTATGGAAGAATTGCTGGACTAATTGACCAATTCACAAATTGACAAACAAATTGACAAATTCACGGATTGACAAACGAAGACACAGCAGAAGAGATGATACCACTGTACCTGGATGAATGTATGTGGAGAGAACGGTACGGCAGGAATTGTCGAGATGCATTTATAAATATACTGCATCAGAATCAGGTCACACAAAGCTGCCAAGGGGTTGGCACCGCAGCAGGCAGGCAGGCAGGCAGACTGACCAGAGAGCAACGGACAGACCGGGGGCAGCGACAACAAAACATCCGTTCAACCACCAAAGGCTCTTTTAAGAGCGACCCAAATCTTTTTTAGAAAGTTTAAGATATATTTTGATTACTTATATAAGTATTTATTTTCAGAATGGGATAGGGGAACGCTGTAGTTGACAGAGAAGGAGCAGTGAGCGATCAGAATTTCGAGTCTGTGTTTGCACTGTCTGTCACTGACACTCAGGGTTGCCAGATTTCTGCATGGGAGTACCCATGTTCACATTTTTTAAGTACTGCTTTCAAAACAAGATCGTTTTTCAATGAAAACTAAATTAAACTCAAAAACATCAAGTTAAATACAGTAATATAACGTTCATGGATACATAATTAAAAAGAAATGATAGAAAAACACAATGTATCCTATACTATCAATGTACAACGACTATTATGGTACTTAATGCAGTACCACCATGGTAATACAATTGTACTTCTTATTTCTAAGAAGTATCATGTACAGTCTACATCTACAGTATAATGCAACACTATACCACGGTACTATATGGTACTATTTATTTTACCAATGGTACGATTTCTGTTGTCCCGATTCAAGTATTAGAGTACCATTATAACGGACAAATGTATTAAATATAATTGCGCTTTGGATAAAACAGTCCCTCAAAAAGTTTCTAGCTGTTGTAAATATTACATTTTTTAACACTCAGAACTGACACCTATTGTAAAAATGTCAATGGTGTATTTTTATTGAAAATATTACAAAATATAGAGTTTACTATCCGCGCATTTCTACAGCTGACATTTGTAATACTGAACATATATTATTGGTATTTTTAATTCTTGGTGACTATAATGCACAGTACTAGTGACAATTAAAATAATACTGTAATAAAATTCTTACCTTCAGATGATTGTATTTCGAAATAAACCAAAAGACTTCAAGATTCAATAATCTCCCATCTTTGAAAACCTCAGTATTCTTGGTAGTTCTACGAGATCTGATTGGACAATTCCGTCACTTGATTCTTGGTAGGTCTGCGAAATTTGATTGGCTCTTTCCTGGTCAATTCTTGGTAGCGACACGGGCTATGATTGGTCAAAACTACCAAGATATTACCAAGTTTGACGGGCTTCATGAGTAAACTCATGTTCACAACAAATGAACAGGAAAATATTACCGAACGTTACATAAACACAAAGTGTCCTTGATATTTTATTGCCCCATTAATATCTTGGCGGTTAGCTCAGTTGGTTAGAGCGTGGTGTTAATAACACCAAGGTCGCCGGCAATGAAAATGTGGCAGAAAAGCAACAACATAACCAACAAAAAGTGACATGAATACTAAAGGTCAAAAATGTTGATTCCAAAACGGAAAAGATGTTTAAAGCAAATCTGTGGAAAGTGTGTGTATAATATATACATATAAGGAAAGTATCATTTATTTGCAGAGCCAATTTTATAATAATGCAATAGTGGGGCATATGATCTATATATTATTATCTTCAACAGATCATAGATAAGTGGTTCATTTTAGATATGCATTAAATAATAAATAATGCTGTTCATCGGTTGTATTTTTACACATTTTTCGTTTAACTGAATAAAACTGAATAAATATTATTGAAGTAAAAAATAAAATACAACACAATCGCCCAACGTGGGGCTCGAACCCACGACCCTGAGATTAAGAGTCTCATGCTCTACCGACTGAGCTAGCCGGGCTTCCTGATAAAATCTTGTTCACTACAAATTAACAGGAGAATATTACATTCTAAATGAATGAATAAATCATTCGAAAAACTAAACACACTGACGCAATTAAGCACTTTTTCGAAAATACTGTAGGATCTGGTACATTTTTTACAAAGAACTGCCTGCTCTGTTTTGTATTATAAAATACAAGTCACAATTATTTCTTCAAATTGTCATTCACAATGGGTCCAGTCCACAAACACAATATAAACATTGTTTTTTAAAGGGTGTCATAAAAACTTAAAAAATGTCTCCCTAAAAAAGCTGGAAACAGGTTTCATGATTTGCTAACAGAAATGCACTTATCAAAGCTGCAAACCACACTGCCACCACCAGAGGTCACCAGAGTAGAATCTTAGCACTGAGACAGATTCTTGCAAGTTGAAAAATAGGCCTCATATTTGTCTGGTTGATTGGAAATTTGCAGGTCTGTACAGCTTTTCGTATTAATGAATTGACAAATTAATTAATGAATTATTAGATGAATTAACAAATACGTTTATTAATTACTGTATGAATTGACAAATTTATGGAAGAATTGCTGGACTAATTGACCAATTCACAAATTGACAAACAAATTGACAAATTCACGGATTGACAAACGAAGACACAGCAGAAGAGATGATACCACTGTACCTGGATGAATGTATGTGGAGAGAACGGTACGGCAGGAATTGTCGAGATGCATTTATAAATATACTGCATCAGAATCAGGTCACACAAAGCTGCCAAGGGGTTGGCACCGCAGCAGGCAGGCAGGCAGACTGACCAGAGAGCAACGGACAGACCGGGGGCAGCGACAACAAAACATCCGTTCAACCACCAAAGGCTCTTTTAAGAGCGACCCAAATCTTTTTTAGAAAGTTTAAGATATATTTTGATTACTTATATAAGTATTTATTTTCAGAATGGGATAGGGGAACGCTGTAGTTGATGGAGAAGGAGCAGTGAGCGATCAGAATTTCGAGTCTGTGTTTGCACTGTCTGTCACTGACACTCAGGGTTGCCAGATTTCTGCATGGGAGTACCCATGTTCACATTTTTTAAGTACTGCTTTCAAAACAAGATCGTTTTTCAATGAAAACTAAATTAAACTCAAAAAACATCAAGTTAAATACAGTAATATAACGTTCATGGATACATAATTAAAAAGAAATGATAGAAAAACACAATGTATCCTATACTATCAATGTACAACGCACTATTATGGTACTTAATGCAGTACCACCATGGTAATACAATTGTACTTCTTATTTCTAAGAAGTATCATGTACAGTCTACATCTACAGTATAATGCAACACTATACCACGGTACTATATGGTACTATTTATTTTACCAATGGTACGATTTCTGTTGTCCCGATTCAAGTATTAGAGTACCATTATAACGGACAAATGTATTAAATATAATTGCGCTTTGGATAAAACAGTCCCTCAAAAAGTTTCTAGCTGTTGTAAATATTACATTTTTAACACTCAGAACTGACACCTATTGTAAAAATGTCAATGGTGTATTTTTATTGAAAATATTACAAAATATAGAGTTTACTATCCGCGCATTTCTACAGCTGACATTTGTAATACGAACATATATTATTGGTATTTTTAATTCTTGGTGACTATACGTACAGTACTAGTGACAATTAAAATAATACTGTAATAAAATTCTTACCTTCAGATGATTGTATTTCGAAATAAACCAAAAGACTTCAAGATTCAATAATCTCCCATCTTTGAAAACCTCAGTATTCTTGGTAGTTCTACGAGATCTGATTGGACAATTCCGTCACTTGATTCTTGGTAGGTCTGCGAAATTTGATTGGCTCTTTCCTGGTCAATTCTTGGTAGCGACACGGGCTATGATTGGTCAAAACTACCAAGATATTACCAAGTTTGACGGGCTTCATGAGTAAACTCATGTTCACAACAAATGAACAGGAAAATATTACCGAACGTACATAAACACAAAGTGTCCTTGATATTTTATTGCCCCATTAATATCTTGGCCGGTTAGCTCAGTTGGTTAGAGCGTGGTGTTAATAACACCAAGGTCGCCGGCAATGAAAATGTGGCAGAAAAGCAACAACATAACCAACAAAAAGTGACATGAATACTAAAGGTCAAAAAATGTTGATTCCAAAACGGAAAAGATGTTTAAAGCAAATCTGTGGAAAGTGTGTGTATAATATATACATATAAGGAAAGTATCATTTATTTGCAGAGCCAATTTTATAATAATGCAATAGTGGGGCATATGATCTATATATTATTATCTTCAACAGATCATAGATAAGTGGTTCATTTTAGATATGCATTAAATAATAAATAATGCTGTTCATCGGTTGTATTTTTACACATTTTTCGTTTAACTGAATAAAACTGAATAAATATTATTGAAGTAAAAAATAAAATACAACACAATCGCCCAACGTGGGGCTCGAACCCACGACCCTGAGATTAAGAGTCTCATGCTCTACCGACTGAGCTAGCCGGGCTTCCTGATAAAATCTTGTTCACTACAAATTAACAGGAGAATATTACATTCTAAATGAATGAATAAATCATTCGAAAAACTAAACACACTGACGCAATTAAGCACTTTTTCGAAAATACTGTAGGATCTGGTACATTTTTTACAAAGAACTGCCTGCTCTGTTTTGTATTATAAAATACAAGTCACAATTATTTCTTCAAATTGTCATTCACAATGGGTCCAGTCCACAAACACAATATAAACATTGTTTTTAAAGGGTGTCATAAAACTTAAAAATGTCTCCCTAAAAAGCTGGAAACAGGTTTCATGATTTGCTAACAGAAATGCACTTATCAAAGCTGCAAACCACACTGCCACCACCAGAGGTCACCAGAGTAGAATCTTAGCACTGAGACAGATTCTTGCAAGTTGAAAAATAGGCCTCATATTTAAAAAGGGAGAAGTAAAAGCACAGACGTTTGCTATGGATTCCATGATTAAAAGTATTCCAGTTCCAAATCCTAACACTTGGCTTTTCAGTAGGGGGCTCACTTTATAAACATAAATTGAGGAGGTTCCTGTAACTAAACGGAGGGCAAATCTGTGGAAAGTGTGTGTATATATATATATATATATATATATATATATATATATATATATATATATATATATATATATTTATTATCTTCATGGTACATGTATATTCACTACTAATTTACAGGAAAATATTACTGCACGTACATAAACACAAAATGTCCTTGACATTTTATTGCCATACTAACGTCTTGGCCGGTTAGCTCAGTTGGTTAGAGCGTGGTGCTAATAACGCCAAGGTCGCTGGGTTCGATCCCCGTACTGGCCACTTTTTTTTTATTAGGTAAGTTTTTAAAAATGTTGTTCATGCCAGTGTGGTGAATCACTTAAATTAACTAGAATATAAATTTGAAGAAACTAAGAGAGTTACAAAAAAAAAAAAAAAAAAAAGATTGTCAGAAGTGGGATTTGAACCCACGCCTCCATTCGGAGACCAGAATACCCAATTCTATGGAAAGACTTCATCAGTCCTTGAGTCTGGCGCCTTAGACCACTCGGCCATCCTGACCAGTTACTTACGACTGTCTTTACGTGGGACGTGGTTTGTACAAAAACGAATTACAGCGAGTATTACACCTACCGAGGACGGTGGTTCTGCTTCCTCACTCGCCTCTGACTTCAGTCTGGATGTTTGCTGACAACGTGGATGAAAAGGGGTGGTGCAGGGTACGCCATCGAAGTGTTTTATATCTTTCAGCCGGTGGATCTTCCTAAGGCTTTTGGTCGCACTAAATATTAATATGCAAGTAAAAAAAAAAAAAAAAGTACAAAAATAATAAATCAAACTAGCCGTAGAAATCTGTTCAACAATAAATTCAATGTGAAATCAGAATGTACCTGCAGTTCTATATAGAATATCTTTTGAAACACCCTTCTAAATATTATTGGCTGAAGCAGTTTTGATTGAGGCTGGATTTTCGTTGATTAAAATATTAGTGTGTGCTCCCATTGGCTAGAAAGGTTGCAGTGTTTTCGGCATAGTGCGAGATTGACAGTTGGAAGTTTGTCTATTTGTTGGGAAGTTTGTCTGGTTGATTGGAAATTTGCAGGTCTGTACAGCTTTTCAGTATTAATGAATTGACAAATTAATTAATGAATTATTAGATGAATTAACAAATACGCTTATTAATTACTGTATGAATTGACAAATTTATGGAAGAATTGCTGGACTAATTGACCAATTCACAAATTGACAAACAAATTGACAAATTCACGGATTGACAAACTAATTGACAAACAAATTGGCAAACTAACGGCCGGATTGTTTTGGCACAAATGGCGCCCATAGTATTATGTAAGGCACAACAGGGTGTGTGATATACTCAGGGGTGCAGGGTGACAAACTCCAGTCCTCGAGGGACGAGGGTCTTCTGGTTTTCATTCCAACTTAAGCTCTCAATTAACATAATTGATCTAATTATTTGTTGAATTTCACATATTTAATATTTTACAGTTGATGGTTTTAAAATGCACTTGTTCAAGGTACACTACCTATGAAACTTTTTGAGGCCTGAAGAGAAGTGTTAAATGTGTCCAGTTAATCAAATAATTAGACCAATTAAGTAATTGAGAGCTCGGGTGGAATGAAAGGCAGAAGACACTGCGGCCCACCAGGAACTGAGTTTGACACCTCTGACACCACTAAGCTGGTGGCCTCAGAGCTGCGCCTCCGGTCTCCTGGGCCGGAGCCTGGCTGTCAGAGGCCAGGGTCCCTGGTGCGGATAAGGCCTCACTGCTGGATGCGCCCATATCCCCGGGACATACGCTTGGGACAGCTGTGGAGGAGATTTTGCAAAATCTCACCGGAACGCTGAGGCGCCCCGTCAGGTGGCCGTGTTGCTCCTTCCCCGTGATGTGGTAGGTCGAACCGCTGGCGAGCTCCTCAGACTCGAACTGTCCGCTGGGTGACCTAAGGCATCGCCTTCAGGGCACACCAGCACATAACCGAGCCCAATCGGCGGGCAGAGGGAATGCAGGCACTTCCTCCCAGTGCTGAGTGGCGCACATGTGCTGATCCGGACGGACAGCACAACGGTGGTAGCGTATGTCAACCACCAGGGAGGCTGACGGTCTATGGAGCGCATTTGGGAACGGTTCGGGAAGGCGCTGGTCGATCTCTTCGCTTGCCCCTATGGTACTCCCTCCATCGCTTAGGCGGTCCACTCGGCGTAGACGCCCTAGCGCACGAATGGCCCAAAGCGCTTTTGTACACTTTCCCACCTATACCGTTGCTCCGGCTTTTCTGGAGAAAGTCCAGTTAGAGAAAGCATCAGTTCTCCTAGTGGCCCCGGTGGTCCAGGAGAGTATGGTTTTCAACCCTGTGCCAGCTGTTGCACGGCCAGCCCTTGGAGATTCCACTTTGTTTGGATCTCCTCAGTCAGACAAAGGGCTCTCTTTGGCACCGGGACCAGGCAGGTTCCAGTTATGGGTCTCGCCCTAGGGCTATCGGATGCGGTTGGGAGTACGATGCAGAGCGCTAGGGCGGACTCCACTAGGTCCTTATATACCTATAAGTGGAAGTTTTTTCAAGCTTGGTGTCTGGCTGGAAACCATGACCCCATTACTTGCCCTATGCCAGTCATTTTGCTGTTCCTGCAAGAACTGCTTGATGCTGGGAGATCACCTTCCATCTTTGCCATTTTTTGGCAACCCGTTTCCTTAGAGGCGCACGGTGATTACGCCCTCCTAGGAGGACAGTTCTCCCTGAATGGAAAAAACACATTACCTTACAATTATGTAGTTTACATAAATAAAATAAACAGAACAAACAAACAAACAAACAAACAGTTTAATTTGGGAACCTCCTGTTGTCTAGTGCTGTGTGTGTGTGTGTCTGAATAGGAGAGAGAAATGAAACAATGTATTCTTGCTCTAAATGAGTTGCTGCTATATTAAACTATGAACAGTGTAATGCCAGAGAAAGTGGGTCATATGATCTGTATATTATTATCTTCAACAGATCATAGATAAGTGGTTCATTTTAGATATGCATTAAATAATAAATGATGCTGTTCATCGGTTGTATTTTTACACATTTTTCGTTTAACTGAATAAAACTGAATAAATATTATTGATGTAAAAAATAAAAACATAAAATACAACACAATCGCCCAACGTGGGGCTCGAACCCACGACCCTGAGATTAAGAGTCTCATGCTCTACCGACTGAGCTAGCCGGGCTTCCTGATAAAATCTTGTTCACTACAAATTAACAGGAGAATATTACATTCTAAATAAATGAATAAATCATTCGAAAAACTAAACACTGATGCAATTAAGCACTTTTTCGAAAATACTGTTGGATCTGGTACATTTTTTACAAAGAACTGCCTGCTCTGTTTTGTATTATAAAATACAAGTCACAATTATTTCTTCAAATTGTCATTCACAATGGGTCCAGTCCACAAACACAATATAAACATTGTTTTTAAAGGGTGTCATAAAACTTAAAAATGCCTCCCTAAAAAGTTGGAAACAGGTTTCATGATTTGCTAACAGAAATGCACTTATCAAAGCTGCAAACCACACTGCCACCACCAGAGGTCACCAGAGTAGAATCTTAGCACTGAGACAGATTCTTGCAAGTTGAAAAATAGGCCTCTTATATTTAAAAGGGAGAAGTAAAAGCACAGACGTTTGCTATGGATTCCATGATTAAAAGTATTCCAGTTCCAAATCCTAACACTTGGCTTTTCAGTAGGGGGCTCACTTTATAAACATAAATTGAGGAGGTTCCTGTAACTAAATGGAAGAGATTTTTAAAGCAAATCTGTGGAAAGTGTGTGTGTGTGTCTACACATATATATACACTTTTTTTTATATAACGCAACATTTGAACATTCTTAACCTCAAGCTTCAAGGAAAGAATAAAATCCTACCTACACTGTTGAGTGATGTGTCAGCATTTGAAGCTAAATTGGCTCTTTTTTCAGATCAGCTTCTTGAAAAAGACTTAACACACTTCCCAGTACTGAATTCACAGGTAACACAATTACACGACCCACCTGTCTTCTTGCCAGAACCCTACACAGAATACCTTTCTGAGCTGTCCAGAGAATTCTCTTCTCGTTTTTCTGACAAGAAACCCCTGACATCGATACTTTCAGTAGTTGAAAACCCCTGTTTTGTTGACGTAAAAACTGCTTCAGTTACAGCAGAAAAGTTTGAAGCAACTCTGAAGCATTCTGGATGTGCTACATACTGAATGAGACATACCCTGCAATTGTTACATGTGCCAAGAAGGTCTTAACCTGCTTTGGATCAACCTATGCATGTGAGAGTGCATTTTCATCAATGGGCACGACCAAAACGAAACATCGCACATGTCTCAGTGACAGACATTTAAACGACTGTCTCCATGCAGCTACAACAAGGTATCAACCCCACGTAAAGAAGATGGTACTTGTTTTTATTTTTTGCACAAATGTGGTAATGGTTTTCATAGAGGTATTGACAAGTTGCTGATGTAAGTCGGTTTGTCATTGAATAACCGGAAACAAACGTTGAGATATTAGCTTTGGTTAATTTTCAGCTTTACAAAAACATGGAAATAATTAAGAACATAAGAAAGATTACAACGAGAGGAGGCCGTTCGCCCATCTTGCTCGCTTGGTTGTCAGTAGCTTATCGATCCCAGAATTTCATCAAGCAGCTTCTTGAAGGATCCTAGGGTGTCGGCTTCAACAACATTAGTGGGGAGTTGGTTCCAGATTCCCGCAGTTCTCTGTAAGAAAGTGCCTCCTATTTTCTGTTCTGAATGTCCCTTTATCTAATCTCCACTTGTAACCCCTGGTCCTTGTTTCTTTTTCAGGTTGAAAAAGTGCCCTTGATCGACATTGTGAATACCTTTCAAAATTACATTTAGTACCTTTGTGACTTTCACTGATTCCTCAGTTAACACAGTGCCTGCTGTTGTACCTGGACAAGAAACTGTGTGTGTGTGTGTGTGTGTGTGTGTGTGTGTGTGTGTGTGTGTGTGTGTGTGTGTGTGTGTGTGTGTGTGTGTGTGTGTGTGTGTGTGTGTGTGTGTGTGTGTGTGTGTGTGTGTGTGTGTGTGTGTGTGTGTGTGTGTGTGTGTGTGTGTGTGTGTAATATATCAAGGGCCAAAGTATTTGGGCACTGTTATAAAAATGTATTGTAACTCCTTTTGAAAGCAGTCACACAAGTAGAAATATTATTATTATCAAAAAGCAAATATAACTAGATTTGTATATGCCTTATATTACATGGACATTATGAGGTATTTTTGAAAGTGAAATTGTGTTATGCCCCCAGCTTCAATGTCACCTTTTCATGTGGCCCACAGGGCCTTCAAGGTTGAGTACCCTGGCTCTAGTGTCACCACTCCCGGGTGCATTGGGGCGTGGTGATAGTAGAGAATATCACACACCCTGAAGTGCTGTGCTCCTGTAAAATGGCTTAACTAATTAAATTGGTGGGGAAAAAGTAAAAACGATTTTTAATTAACAAAAAATAATTTGTGTTAAATATCCTTCCGCATAAAACTGAGCTAAGAAGAAATAGTTCCATATAACATTTATTTTAATATAAAACCAAAAATACATTCATTCAAAAAAAGGCGATGTTGAATTGAAAATTGTCATTGAAGTGCAGTTTTTCTTTAGTGAAATTCTTCTGATTAGTTATACTTCTTGTAATTCTTGGTTTGTTCATTACATTTTAATGTAAAATATTACTGCCCATTTTCATCATGACACAGCACAAATGAGTCTGCTTTTAAATCATGCAGAACCTTCCTCACAAGACCTGCAACAGTATCGCAGTGTTTTTTTTTTTTGTTTTTTAAACGTCTTTTGTTAGCCGTGGTATTGAGGTATCCACATACCAAATGTGTGCTACCGCTTCAAAGTGGCGAGAAAGACATGATTTGCATTATGGAATACCCGGATACTTATCAAACTGACTTTTAGTTTGTGGCTGGACAACGTGGAGAACTACTGTGCCCGTGTTAAGAAACAATTTATAACAATGCAGGGCACAGCAGAAGAGATGATACCACTGTACCTGGATGAATGTATGTGGAGAGAACGGTACGGCAGGAATTGTCGAGATGCATTTATAAATATACTGCATCAGAATCAGGTCACACAAAGCTGCCAAGGGGTTGGCACCGCAGCAGGCAGGCAGGCAGACTGACCAGAGAGCAACGGACAGACCGGGGCAGCGACAACAAAACATCCGTTCAACCACCAAAGGCTCTTTTAAGAGCGACCCAAATCTTTTAGAAAGTTTAAGATATATTTTGATTACTTATATAAGTATTTATTTTCAGAATGGGATAGGGGAACGCTGTAGTTGACGGAGAAGGAGCAGTGAGCGATCAGAATTTCGAGTCTGTGTTTGCACTGTCTGTCACTGACACTCAGGGTTGCCAGATTTCTGCATGGGAGTACCCATGTTCACATTTTTAAGTACTGCTTTCAAAACAAGATCGTTTTTCAATGAAAACTAAATTAAACTCAAAAACATCAAGTTAAATACAGTAATATAACGTTCATGGATACATAATTAAAAAGAAATGATAGAAAAACACAATGTATCCTATACTATCAATGTACAACGCACTATTATGGTACTTAATGCAGTACCACCATGGTAATACAATTGTACTTCTTATTTCTAAGAAGTATCATGTACAGTCTACATCTACAGTATAATGCAACACTATACCACGGTACTATATGGTACTATTTATTTTACCAATGGTACGATTTCTGTTGTCCCGGATTCAAGTATTAGAGTACCATTATAACGGACAAATGTATTAAATATAATTGCGCTTTGGATAAAACAGTCCCTCAAAAAGTTTCTAGCTGTTGTAAATATTACATTTTTTAACACTCAGAACTGACACCTATTGTAAAAATGTCAATGGTGTATTTTTATTGAAAATATTACAAAATATAGAGTTTACTATCCGCGCATTTCTACAGCTGACATTTGTAATACGAACATATATTATTGGTATTTTTTAATTCTTGGTGACTATACGTACAGTACTAGTGACAATTAAAATAATACTGTAATAAAATTCTTACCTTCAGATGATTGTATTTCGAAATAAACCAAAAGACTTCAAGATTCAATAATCTCCCATCTTTGAAAACCTCAGTATTCTTGGTAGTTCTACGAGATCTGATTGGACAATTCCGTCACTTGATTCTTGGTAGGTCTGCGAAATTTGATTGGCTCTTTCCTGGTCAATTCTTGGTAGCGACACGGGCTATGATTGGTCAAAACTACCAAGATATTACCAAGTTTGACGGGCTTCATGAGTAAACTCATGTTCACTACAAATGAACAGGAAAATATTACCGAACGTACATAAACACAAAGTGTCCTTGATATTTTATTGCCCCATTAATATCTTGGCCGGTTAGCTCAGTTGGTTAGAGCGTGGTGTTAATAACACCAAGGTCGCCGGCAATGAAAATGTGGCAGAAAAGCAACAACATAACCAACAAAAAGTGACATGAATACTAAAGGTCAAAAATGTTGATTCCAAAACGGAAAAGATGTTTAAAGCAAATCTGTGGAAAGTGTGTGTATAATATATACATATAAGGAAAGTATCATTTATTTGCAGAGCCAATTTTATAATAATGCAATAGTGGGGCATATGATCTATATATTATTATCTTCAACAGATCATAGATAAGTGGTTCATTTTAGATATGCATTAAATAATAAATAATGCTGTTCATCGGTTGTATTTTTACACATTTTTCGTTTAACTGAACTGAAAATATTATTGAAGTAAAAAATAAAATACAACACAATCGCCCAACGTGGGGCTCGAACCCACGACCCTGAGATTAAGAGTCTCATGCTCTACCGACTGAGCTAGCCGGGCTTCCTGATAAAATCTTGTTCACTACAAATTAACAGGAGAATATTACATTCTAAATGAATGAATAAATCATTCGAAAAACTAAACACACTGACGCAATTAAGCACTTTTTCGAAAATACTGTAGGATCTGGTACATTTTTTACAAAGAACTGCCTGCTCTGTTTTGTATTATAAAATACAAGTCACAATTATTTCTTCAAATTGTCATTCACAATGGGTCCAGTCCACAAACACAATATAAACATTGTTTTTTAAAGGGTGTCATAAAAACTTAAAAATGTCTCCCTAAAAAGCTGGAAACAGGTTTCATGATTTGCTAACAGAAATGCACTTATCAAAGCTGCAAACCACACTGCCACCACCAGAGGTCACCAGAGTAGAATCTTAGCACTGAGACAGATTCTTGCAAGTTGAAAAATAGGCCTCATAT
>CM060247.1:48397687-48450305 GCA_030684275.1 Acipenser oxyrinchus oxyrinchus
GATATACTCAGGGGTGCAGGGGTGACAAACTCCAGTCCTCGAGGGACGAGGGTCTTCTGGTTTTCATTCCAACTTAAGCTCTCAATTAACATAATTGATCTAATTATTTGTTGAATTTCACATATTTAATATTTTACAGTTGATGGTTTTAAAATGCACTTGTTCAAGGTACACTACCTATGAAACTTTTTGAGGCCTGAAGAGAAGTGTTAAATGTGTCCAGTTAATCAAATAATTAGACCAATTAAGTAATTGAGAGCTCGGGTGGAATGAAAGGCAGAAGACACTGCGCCCACCAGGAACTGAGTTTGACACCTCTGACACCACTAAGCTGGTGGCCTCAGAGCTGCGTCTCCAGTCTCCTGGGCGGAGCCTGGCTGTCACAGGCCAGGGTCCCTGGTGCGGATAAGGCCTCACTGCTGGATGCCCATATCCCGGGACATACGTTTGGGACAGCTGTGGAGGAGATTTTGCAAAATCTCACCGGAACGCAGGCGTCCCGTCAGGTGGCCGTGTTGCTCCTTCCCGTGATGTGGTAGGTCGAACCGCTGGCGAGCTCCTCAGACTCGAACTGTCCGCTGGGTGACCTAAGGCATCGCCTTCAGGGCACACCAGCACATAACCGAGCCCAATCGGCGGGCAGAGGGAATGCAGGCACTTCCTCCCAGTGCTGAGTGGCGCACATGTGCTGATCTGGACGGACAGCACAACGGTGGTAGCGTATGTCAACCACCAGGGAGGCTGACGGTCTATGGAGCGCATTTGGGAACGGTTCGGGAAGGCGCTGGTCGATCTCTTCGCTTGCCCCCTATGGTACTCCCTCCATCGCTTAGGCGGTCCACTCGGCGTAGACGCCCTAGCGCACGAATGGCCCAAAGCGTTTTTGTACACTTTCCCACCTATACCGTTGCTCCCGGCTTTTCTGGAGAAAGTCCAGTTAGAGAAAGCATCAGTTCTCCTAGTGGCCCCCCGGTGGTCCAGGAGAGTATGGTTTTCAACCCTGTGCCAGCTGTTGCACGGCCAGCCCTTGGAGATTCCACTTTGTTTGGATCTCCTCAGTCAGACAAAGGGCTCTCTTTGGCACCGGGACCAGGCAGGTTCCAGTTATGGGTCTCGCCCTAGGGCTATCGGATGCGGTTGGGAGTACGATGCAGAGCGCTAGGGCGGACTCCACTAGGTCCTTATATACCTATAAGTGGAAGTTTTTCAAGCTTGGTGTCTGGCTGGAAACCATGACCCCATTACTTGCCCTATGCCAGTCATTTTGCTGTTCCTGCAAGAACTGCTTGATGCTGGGAGATCACCTTCCATCTTTGCCATTTTTGGCAACCCGTTTCCTTAGAGGCGACGGTGATTACGCCCTCCTAGGAGGACAGTTCTCCCTGAATGGAAAAACACATTACCTTACAATTATGTAGTTTACATAAATAAAATAAACAGAACAAACAAACAAACAAACAAACAAACAGTTTAATTTGGGAACCTCCTGTTGTCTAGTGCTGTGTGTGTGTGTGTCTGAATAGGAGAGAGAAATGAAACAATGTATTCTTGCTCTAAATGAGTTGCTGCTATATTAAACTATGAACAGTGTAATGCCAGAGAAAGTGGGTCATATGATCTGTATATTATTATCTTCAACAGATCATAGATAAGTGGTTCATTTTAGATATGCATTAAATAATAAATGATGCTGTTCATCGGTTGTATTTTTACACATTTTTCGTTTAACTGAATAAAACTGAATAAATATTATTGATGTAAAAAAATAAAAACATAAAATACAACACAATCGCCCAAAGTGGGGCTCGAACCCACGACCCTGAGATTAAGAGTCTCATGCTCTACCGACTGAGCTAGCCAGGCTTCCTGATAAAATCTTGTTCACTACAAATTAACAGGAGAATATTACATTCTAAATAAATGAATAAATCATTCGAAAAACTAAACTTACTGACGCAATTAAGCACTTTTTCGAAAATACTGTTGGATCTGGTACATTTTTTTACAAAGAACTGCCTGCTCTGTTTTGTATTATAAAATACAAGTCACAATTATTTCTTCAAATTGTCATTCACAATGGGTCCAGTCCACAAACACAATATAAACATTGTTTTTAAAGGGTGTCATAAAACTTAAAAATGCCTCCCTAAAAAAGTTGGAAACAGGTTTCATGATTTGCTAACAGAAATGCACTTATCAAAGCTGCAAACCACACTGCCACCACCAGAGGTCACCAGAGTAGAATCTTAGCACTGAGACAGATTCTTGCAAGTTGAAAAATAGGCCTCTTATATTTAAAAAGGGAGAAGTAAAAGCACAGACGTTTGCTATGGATTCCATGATTAAAAGTATTCCAGTTCCAAATCCTAACACTTGGCTTTTCAGTAGGGGGCTCACTTTATAAACATAAATTGAGGAGGTTCCTGTAACTAAATGGAAGAGATTTTTAAAGCAAATCTGTGGAAAGTATGTGTGTGTGTCTACACATATATATACACTTTTTTTTATATAACGCAACATTTGAACATTCTTAACCTCAAGCTTCAAGGAAAGAATAAAATCCTACCTACACTGTTGAGTGATGTGTCAGCATTTGAAGCTAAATTGGCTCTTTTTCAGATCAGCTTCTTGAAAAGACTTAACACACTTCCCAGTACTGAATTCACAGGTAACACAATTACACGACCCACCTGTCTTCTTGCCAAACCCTACACAGAATACCTTTCTGAGCTGTCCAGAGAATTCTCTTCTCGTTTTTCTGACAAGAAACCCCTGACATCGATACTTTCAGTAGTTGAAAACCCCTGTTTTGTTGACGTAAAAACTGCTTCAGTTACAGCAGAAAAGTTTGAAGCAACTCTGAAGCATTCTGGATGTGCTACATACTGAATGAGACATACCCTGCAATTGTTACATGTGCCAAGAAGGTCTTAACCTGCTTTGGATCAACCTATGCATGTGAGAGTGCATTTTCATCAATGGGCACGACCAAAACGAAACATCGCACATGTCTCAGTGACAGACATTTAAACGACTGTCTCCATGCAGCTACAACAAGGTATCAACCCCACGTAAAGAAGATGGTACTTGTTTTTATTTTTTGCACAAATGTGGTAATGGTTTTCATAGAGGTATTGACAAGTTGCTGATGTAAGTCGGTTTGTCATTGAATAACCGGAAACAAACGTTGAGATATTAGCT
Organism: Acipenser oxyrinchus oxyrinchus; assembly: GCA_030684275.1. Lineage (NCBI taxonomy): Eukaryota > Metazoa > Chordata > Actinopteri > Acipenseriformes > Acipenseridae > Acipenser > Acipenser oxyrinchus. Next base: position 48,400,889 of record CM060247.1, read on the forward strand.
TTGGTTAATTTTCAGCTTTACAAAAACATGGAAATAATTAAGAACATAAGAAAGATTACAAACGAGAGGAGGCCGTTCGGCCCATCTTGCTCGTTTGGTTGTCAGTAGCTTATCGATCCCAGAATTTCATCAAGCAGCTTCTTGAAGGATCCTAAGGTGTCGGCTTCAACAACATTAGTGGGGAGTTGGTTCCAGATTCCCGCAGTTCTCTGTAAGAAAGTGCCTCCTATTTTCTGTTCTGAATGTCCCTTTATCTAATCTCCACTTGTAACCCCTGGTCCTTGTTTCTTTTTTCAGGTTGAAAAAGTGCCCTTGATCGACATTGTGAATACCTTTCAAAATTACATTTCGTACCTTTGTGACTTTCACTGATTCCTCAGTTAACACAGTGCATGCTGTTGTACCTGGACAAGCAACTGTGTGTGTGTGTGTGTGTGTGTGTGTGTGTGTGTGTGTGTGTGTGTGTGTGTGTGTGTGTGTGTGTGTGTGTGTGTGTGTGTGTGTGTGTGTGTGTGTGTGTGTGTGTGTGTGTGTGTGTGTGTGTGTGTGTGTGTGTGTGTGTGTAATATATCAAGGGCCAAAGTATTTGGGCACTGTTATAAAAAATGTATTGTAACTCCTTTTGAAAGCAGTCACACAAGTAGAAATATTATTATTATCAAAAAAGCAAATATAACTAGATTTGTATATGCCTTATATTACATGGACATTATGAGGTATTTTTGAAAGTGAAATTGTGTTGCGCCCCCAGCTTCAATGTCACCTTTTCATGTGGCCCACAGGGCCTTCAAGGTTGAGTACCCTGGCTCTAGTGTCACCACTCCCGGGTGCATTGGGGCGTGGTGATAGTAGAGAATATCACACACCCTGAAGTGCTGTGCTCCTGTAAAATGGCTTAACTAATTAAATTGGTGGGGAAAAAGTAAAAACGATTTTTAATTAACAAAAAATAATTTGTGTTAAATATCCTTCCGCATAAAACTGAGCTAAGAAGAAATAGTTCCATATAACATTTATTTTAATATAAAACCAAAAATACATTCATTCAAAAAAAGGCGATGTTGAATTGAAAATTGTCATTGAAGTGCAGTTTTTCTTTAGTGAAATTCTTCTGATTAGTTATACTTCTTGTAATTCTTGGTTTGTTCATTACATTTTAATGTAAAATATTACTGCCCATTTTCATCATGACACAGCACAAATGAGTCTGCTTTTAAATCATGCAGAACCTTCCTCACAAGACCTGCAACAGTATCGCAGTGTTTTTTTGGTTTTTTAAACGTCTTTTGTTAGCCGTGGTATTGAGGTATCCACATACCAAATGTGTGCTACCGCTTCAAAGTGGCGAGAAAGACATGATTTGCATTATGGAATACCCGGATACTTATCAAACTGACTTTTAGTTTGTGGCTGGACAACGTGGAGAACTACTGTGCCCGTGTTAAGAAACAATTTATAACAATGCAATGCAGGGATATACTCAGGGGTGCAGGGGTGACAAACTCCAGTCCTCGAGGGACGAGGGTCTTCTGGTTTTCATTCCAACTTAAGCTCTCAATTAACATAATTGATCTAATTATTTGTTGAATTTCACATATTTAATATTTTACAGTTGATGGTTTTAAAAATGCACTTGTTCAAGGTACACTACCTATGAAACTTTTTGAGGCCTGAAGAGAAGTGTTAAATGTGTCCAGTTAATCAAATAATTAGACCAATTAAGTAATTGAGAGCTCGGGTGGAATGAAAGGCAGAAGACACTGCGCCCACCAGGAACTGAGTTTGACACCTCTGACACCACTAAGCTGGTGGCCTCAGAGCTGCGTCTCCAGTCTCCTGGGCGGAGCCTGGCTGTCACAGGCCAGGGTCCCTGGTGCGGATAAGGCCTCACTGCTGGATGCCCATATCCCGGGACATACGTTTGGGACAGCTGTGGAGGAGATTTTGCAAAATCTCACCGGAACGCGAGGCGTCCCGTCAGGTGGCCGTGTTGCTCCTTCCCCGTGATGTGGTAGGTCGAACCGCTGGCGAGCTCCTCAGACTCGAACTGTCCGCTGGGTGACCTAAGGCATCGCCTTCAGGGCACACCAGCACATAACCGAGCCCAATCGGCGGGCAGAGGGAATGCAGGCACTTCCTCCCAGTGCTGAGTGGCGCACATGTGCTGATCTGGACGGACAGCACAACGGTGGTAGCGTATGTCAACCACCAGGGAGGCTGACGGTCTATGGAGCGCATTTGGGAACGGTTCGGGAAGGCGCTGGTCGATCTCTTCGCTTGCCCCTATGGTACTCCCTCCATCGCTTAGGCGGTCCACTCGGCGTAGACGCCCTAAGCGCACGAATGGCCCAAAGCGTTTTTGTACACTTTCCCACCTATACCGTTGCTCCGGCTTTTCTGGAGAAAGTCCAGTTAGAGAAAGCATCAGTTCTCCTAGTGGCCCCGGTGGTCCAGGAGAGTATGGTTTTCAACCCTGTGCCAGCTGTTGCACGGCCAGCCCTTGGAGATTCCACTTTGTTTGGATCTCCTCAGTCAGACAAAGGGCTCTCTTTGGCACCGGGACCAGGCAGGTTCCAGTTATGGGTCTCGCCCTAGGGCTATCGGATGCGGTTGGGAGTACGATGCAGAGCGCTAGGGCGGACTCCACTAGGTCCTTATATACCTATAAGTGGAAGTTTTTCAAGCTTGGTGTCTGGCTGGAAACCATGACCCCATTACTTGCCCTATGCCAGTCATTTTGCTGTTCCTGCAAGAACTGCTTGATGCTGGGAGATCACCTTCCATCTTTGCCATTTTTGGCAACCCGTTTCCTTAGAGGCGACGGTGATTACGCCCTCCTAGGAGGACAGTTCTCCCTGAATGGAAAAACACATTACCTTACAATTATGTAGTTTACATAAATAAAATAAACAGAACAAACAAACAAACAAACAAACAAACAGTTTAATTTGGGAACCTCCTGTTGTCTAGTGCTGTGTGTGTGTGTGTCTGAATAGGAGAGAGAAATGAAACAATGTATTCTTGCTCTAAATGAGTTGCTGCTATATTAAACTATGAACAGTGTAATGCCAGAGAAAGTGGGTCATATGATCTGTATATTATTATCTTCAACAGATCATAGATAAGTGGTTCATTTTAGATATGCATTAAATAATAAATGATGCTGTTCATCGGTTGTATTTTTACACATTTTTCGTTTAACTGAATAAAACTGAATAAATATTATTGATGTAAAAAAATAAAAACATAAAATACAACACAATCGCCCAAAGTGGGGCTCGAACCCACGACCCTGAGATTAAGAGTCTCATGCTCTACCGACTGAGCTAGCCAGGCTTCCTGATAAAATCTTGTTCACTACAAATTAACAGGAGAATATTACATTCTAAATAAATGAATAAATCATTCGAAAAACTAAACTTACTGACGCAATTAAGCACTTTTTCGAAAATACTGTTGGATCTGGTACATTTTTTTACAAAGAACTGCCTGCTCTGTTTTGTATTATAAAATACAAGTCACAATTATTTCTTCAAATTGTCATTCACAATGGGTCCAGTCCACAAACACAATATAAACATTGTTTTTAAAGGGTGTCATAAAACTTAAAAATGCCTCCCTAAAAAGTTGGAAACAGGTTTCATGATTTGCTAACAGAAATGCACTTATCAAAGCTGCAAACCACACTGCCACCACCAGAGGTCACCAGAGTAGAATCTTAGCACTGAGACAGATTCTTGCAAGTTGAAAAATAGGCCTCTTATATTTAAAAGGGAGAAGTAAAAGCACAGACGTTTGCTATGGATTCCATGATTAAAAGTATTCCAGTTCCAAATCCTAACACTTGGCTTTTCAGTAGGGGGCTCACTTTATAAACATAAATTGAGGAGGTTCCTGTAACTAAATGGAAGAGATTTTTAAAGCAAATCTGTGGAAAGTGTGTGTGTGTGTCTACACATATATATACACTTTTTATATATATACATAACATTTGAACATTCTTAACCTCAAGCTTCATGGAACATGTATATTCACTACTAATTTACAGGAAAATATTACTGCACGTACATAAACACAAAATGTCCTTGACATTTTATTGCCATGCTAACGTCTTGGCCGGTTAGCTCAGTTGGTTAGAGCGTGGTGCTAATAACGCCAAGGTCGCGGGTTCGATCCCCGTACTGGCCACTTTTTTTTTATTAGGTAAGTTTTAAAAAATGTTGTTCATGCCAGTGTGGTGAATCACTTAAATTAACTAGAATATAAATTTGAAGAAACTAAGAGAGTTACAAAAAAAAAAAAAAAGATTGTCAGAAGTGGGATTTGAACCCACGCCTCCATTCGGAGACCAGAATACCCAATTCTATGGAAAGACTTCATCAGTCCTTGAGTCTGGCGCCTTAGACCACTCGGCCATCCTGACAAGTTACTTACGACTGTCTTTACGTGGGACGTGGTTTGTACAAAAAACGAATTACAGCAAGTATTACACCTACCGAGGACGGTGGTTCTGCTTCCTCACTCGCCTCTGACTTCAGTCTGGATGTTTGCTGACAACGTGGATGAAAAGGGGTGGTGCAGGGTACGCCATCGAGTGTTTTATATCTTTCAGCCGGTGGATCTTCCTAAGGCTTTTGGTCGCACTAAATATTAATATGCAAGTAAAAAAAAAAAAAAAAGTACAAAAAATAATAAATCAAACTAGCCGTAGAAATCTGTTCAACAATAAATTCAATGTGAAATCAGAATGTACCTGCAGTTCTATATAGAATATCTTTTGAAACACCCTTCTAAATATTATTGGCTGAAGCAGTTTTGATTGAGGCTGGATTTTCGTTGATTAAAATATTAGTGTGTGCTCCCATTGGCTAGAAAGGTTGCAGTGTTTTCGGCATAGTGCGAGATTGACAGTTGGAAGTTTGTCTATTTGTTGGGAAGTTTGTCTGGTTGATTGGAAATTTGCAGGTCTGTACAGCTTTTCAGTATTAATGAATTGACAAATTAATTAATGAATTATTAGATGAATTAACAAATACGTTTATTAATTACTGTATGAATTGACAAATTTATGGAAGAATTGCTGGACTAATTGACCAATTCACAAATTGACAAACAAATTGACAAATTCACGGATTGACAAACGAATTGACAAACAAATTGGCAAACTAACGGCGGATTGTTTTGGCACAAATGGCTCCATAGTATTATGTAAGGCACAACAGGGTGTGTGATATACTCAGGGTGCAGGGTGACAAACTCCAGTCCTCGAGGGACGAGGGTCTTCTGGTTTTCATTCCAACTGTAAGCTCGTGTGGTTGGTGTGTGTGTGTGTGTGTGTGTGTGTGTGTGTGTGTGTGTGTGTGTGTGTGTGTGTGTGTGTGTGTGTGTGTGTGTGTGTGTGTGTGTGTGTGTGTGTAATATATCAAGGGCCAAAGTATTTGGGCACTGTTATAAAAATGTATTGTAACTCCTTTTGAAAGCAGTCACACAAGTAGAAATATTATTATTATCAAAAAGCAAATATAACTAGATTTGTATATGCCTTATATTACATGGACATTATGAGGTATTTTTGAAAGTGAAATTGTGTTGCGCCCCCAGCTTCAATGTCACCTTTTCATGTGGCCCACAGGGCCTTCAAGGTTGAGTACCCTGGCTCTAGTGTCACCACTCCCCGGGTGCATTGGGGCGTGGTGATAGTAGAGAATATCACACACCCTGAAGTGCTGTGCTCCTGTAAAATGGCTTAACTAATTAAATTGGTGGGGAAAAAGTAAAAACGATTTTTAATTAACAAAAAATAATTTGTGTTAAATATCCTTCCGCATAAAACTGAGCTAAGAAGAAATAGTTCCATATAACATTTATTTTAATATAAAACCAAAAATACATTCATTCAAAAAAAGGCGATGTTGAATTGAAAATTGTCATTGAAGTGCAGTTTTTCTTTAGTGAAATTCTTCTGATTAGTTATACTTCTTGTAATTCTTGGTTTGTTCATTACATTTTAATGTAAAATATTACTGCCCATTTTCATCATGACACAGCACAAATGAGTCTGCTTTTAAATCATGCAGAACCTTCCTCACAAGACCTGCAACAGTATCGCAGTGTTTTTTTGGTTTTTTAAACGTCTTTTGTTAGCCGTGGTATTGAGGTATCCACATACCAAATGTGTGCTACCGCTTCAAAGTGGCGAGAAAGACATGATTTGCATTATGGAATACCCGGATACTTATCAAACTGACTTTTAGTTTGTGGCTGGACAACGTGGAGAACTACTGTGCCCGTGTTAAGAAACAATTTATAACAATGCAATGCAGGGATATACTCAGGGGTGCAGGGGTGACAAACTCCAGTCCTCGAGGGACGAGGGTCTTCTGGTTTTCATTCCAACTTAAGCTCTCAATTAACATAATTGATCTAATTATTTGTTGAATTTCACATATTTAATATTTTACAGTTGATGGTTTTAAAAATGCACTTGTTCAAGGTACACTACCTATGAAACTTTTTGAGGCCTGAAGAGAAGTGTTAAATGTGTCCAGTTAATCAAATAATTAGACCAATTAAGTAATTGAGAGCTCGGGTGGAATGAAAGGCAGAAGACACTGCGGCCCACCAGGAACTGAGTTTGACACCTCTGACACCACTAAGCTGGTGGCCTCAGAGCTGCGTCTCCAGTCTCCTGGGCCGGAGCCTGGCTGTCACAGGCCAGGGTCCCTGGTGCGGATAAGGCCTCACTGCTGGATGCCCATATCCCGGGACATACGTTTGGGACAGCTGTGGAGGAGATTTTGCAAAATCTCACCGGAACGCAGGCGTCCCGTCAGGTGGCCGTGTTGCTCCTTCCCCGTGATGTGGTAGGTCGAACCGCTGGCGAGCTCCTCAGACTCGAACTGTCCGCTGGGTGACCTAAGGCATCGCCTTCAGGGCACACCAGCACATAACCGAGCCCAATCGGCGGGCAGAGGGAATGCAGGCACTTCCTCCCAGTGCTGAGTGGCGCACATGTGCTGATCTGGACGGACAGCACAACGGTGGTAGCGTATGTCAACCACCAGGGAGGCTGACGGTCTATGGAGCGCATTTGGGAACGGTTCGGGAAGGCGCTGGTCGATCTCTTCGCTTGCCCCTATGGTACTCCCTCCATCGCTTAGGCGGTCCACTCGGCGTAGACGCCCTAAGCGCACGAATGGCCCAAAGCGCTTTTGTACACTTTCCCACCTATACCGTTGCTCCGGCTTTTCTGGAGAAAGTCCAGTTAGAGAAAGCATCAGTTCTCCTAGTGGCCCCGGTGGTCCAGGAGAGTATGGTTTTCAACCCTGTGCCAGCTGTTGCACGGCCAGCCCTTGGAGATTCCACTTTGTTTGGATCTCCTCAGTCAGACAAAGGGCTCTCTTTGGCACCGGGACCAGGCAGGTTCCAGTTATGGGTCTCGCCCTAGGGCTATCGGATGCGGTTGGGAGTACGATGCAGAGCGCTAGGGCGGACTCCACTAGGTCCTTATATACCTATAAGTGGAAGTTTTTCAAGCTTGGTGTCTGGCTGGAAACCATGACCCCATTACTTGCCCTATGCCAGTCATTTTGCTGTTCCTGCAAGAACTGCTTGATGCTGGGAGATCACCTTCCATCTTTGCCATTTTTGGCAACCCGTTTCCTTAGAGGCGACGGTGATTACGCCCTCCTAGGAGGACAGTTCTCCCTGAATGGAAAAACACATTACCTTACAATTATGTAGTTTACATAAATAAAATAAACAGAACAAACAAACAAACAAACAAACAAACAGTTTAATTTGGGAACCTCCTGTTGTCTAGTGCTGTGTGTGTGTGTGTCTGAATAGGAGAGAGAAATGAAACAATGTATTCTTGCTCTAAATGAGTTGCTGCTATATTAAACTATGAACAGTGTAATGCCAGAGAAAGTGGGTCATATGATCTGTATATTATTATCTTCAACAGATCATAGATAAGTGGTTCATTTTAGATATGCATTAAATAATAAATGATGCTGTTCATCGGTTGTATTTTTACACATTTTTCGTTTAACTGAATAAAACTGAATAAATATTATTGATGTAAAAAAATAAAAACATAAAATACAACACAATCGCCCAAAGTGGGGCTCGAACCCACGACCCTGAGATTAAGAGTCTCATGCTCTACCGACTGAGCTAGCCAGGCTTCCTGATAAAATCTTGTTCACTACAAATTAACAGGAGAATATTACATTCTAAATAAATGAATAAATCATTCGAAAAACTAAACTTACTGACGCAATTAAGCACTTTTTCGAAAATACTGTTGGATCTGGTACATTTTTTTACAAAGAACTGCCTGCTCTGTTTTGTATTATAAAATACAAGTCACAATTATTTCTTCAAATTGTCATTCACAATGGGTCCAGTCCACAAACACAATATAAACATTGTTTTTAAAGGGTGTCATAAAACTTAAAAATGCCTCCCTAAAAAGTTGGAAACAGGTTTCATGATTTGCTAACAGAAATGCACTTATCAAAGCTGCAAACCACACTGCCACCACCAGAGGTCACCAGAGTAGAATCTTAGCACTGAGACAGATTCTTGCAAGTTGAAAAATAGGCCTCTTATATTTAAAAGGGAGAAGTAAAAGCACAGACGTTTGCTATGGATTCCATGATTAAAAGTATTCCAGTTCCAAATCCTAACACTTGGCTTTTCAGTAGGGGGCTCACTTTATAAACATAAATTGAGGAGGTTCCTGTAACTAAATGGAAGAGATTTTAAAGCAAATCTGTGGAAAGTGTGTGTGTGTATATATATATATATATATATATATATATATATATATATATATATATATATATATATATTTAACCTTAATCTTCATGGTACATGTATATTCACTACTAATTTACAGGAAAATATTACTGCACGTACATAAACACAAAATGTCCTTGACATTTTATTGCCATACTAACGTCTTGGCCGGTTAGCTCAGTTGGTTAGAGCGTGGTGCTAATAACGCCAAGGTCGCTGGTTCGATCCCCGTACTGGCCACTTTTTTTTTATTAGGTAAGTTTTTAAAAATGTTGTTCATGCCAGTGTGGTGAATCACTTAAATTAACTAGAATATAAATTTGAAGAAACTAAGAGAGTTACAAAAAAAAAAAAAAAGATTGTCAGAAGTGGGATTTGAACCCACGCCTCCATTCGGAGACCAGAATACCCAATTCTATGGAAAGACTTCATCAGTCCTTGAGTCTGGCGCCTTAGACCACTCGGCCATCCTGACAAGTTACTTACGACTGTCTTTACGTGGGACGTGGTTTGTACAAAAACGAATTACAGCAAGTATTACACCTACCGAGGACGGTGGTTCTGCTTCCTCACTCGCCTCTGACTTCAGTCTGGATGTTTGCTGACAACGTGGATGAAAAGGGGTGGTGCAGGGTACGCCATCGAAGTGTTTTATATCTTTCAGCCGGTGGATCTTCCTAAGGCTTTTGGTCGCACTAAATATTAATATGCAAGTAAAAAAAAAAAAAAAAGTACAAAAATAATAAATCAAACTAGCCGTAGAAATCTGTTCAACAATAAATTCAATGTGAAATCAGAATGTACCTGCAGTTCTATATAGAATATCTTTTGAAACACCCTTCTAAATATTATTGGCTGAAGCAGTTTTGATTGAGGCTGGATTTTCGTTGATTAAAATATTAGTGTGTGCTCCCATTGGCTAGAAAGGTTGCAGTGTTTTCGCATAGTGCGAGATTGACAGTTGGAAGTTTGTCTATTTGTTGGGAAGTTTGTCTGGTTGATTGGAAATTTGCAGGTCTGTACAGCTTTTCAGATTAATGAATTGACAAATTAATTAATGAATTATTAGATGAATTAACAAATACGTTTATTAATTACTGTATGAATTGACAAATTTATGGAAGAATTGCTGGACTAATTGACCAATTCACAAATTGACAAACAAATTGACAAATTCACGGATTGACAAACGAATTGACAAACAAATTGGCAAACTAACGGCCGGATTGTTTTGGCACAAATGGCGTCCATAGTATTATGTAAGGCACAACAGGGTGTGTGATATACTCAGGGTGCAGGGTGACAAACTCCAGTCCTCGAGGGACGAGGGTCTTCTGGTTTTCATTCCAACTTAGCTCTCAAGTAACTGTGTGTGTGTGTGTGTGTGTGTGTGTGTGTGTGTGTGTGTGTGTGTGTGTGTGTGTGTGTGTGTGTGTGTGTGTGTGTGTGTGTGTGTGTGTGTGTGTGTGTGTGTAATATATCAAGGGCCAAAGTATTTGGGCACTGTTATAAAAATGTATTGTAACTCCTTTTGAAAGCAGTCACACAAGTAGAAATATTATTATTATCAAAAAGCAAATATAACTAGATTTGTATATGCCTTATATTACATGGACATTATGAGGTATTTTTGAAAGTGAAATTGTGTTGCGCCCCCAGCTTCAATGTCACCTTTTCATGTGGCCCACAGGGCCTTCAAGGTTGAGTACCCTGGCTCTAGTGTCACCACTCCCGGGTGCATTGGGGCGTGGTGATAGTAGAGAATATCACACACCCTGAAGTGCTGTGCTCCTGTAAAATGGCTTAACTAATTAAATTGGTGGGGAAAAAGTAAAAACGATTTTTAATTAACAAAAAATAATTTGTGTTAAATATCCTTCCGCATAAAACTGAGCTAAGAAGAAATAGTTCCATATAACATTTATTTTAATATAAAACCAAAAATACATTCATTCAAAAAAAGGCGATGTTGAATTGAAAATTGTCATTGAAGTGCAGTTTTTCTTTAGTGAAATTCTTCTGATTAGTTATACTTCTTGTAATTCTTGGTTTGTTCATTACATTTTAATGTAAAATATTACTGCCCATTTTCATCATGACACAGCACAAATGAGTCTGCTTTTAAATCATGCAGAACCTTCCTCACAAGACCTGCAACAGTATCGCAGTGTTTTTTTTTGGTTTTTTTTAAACGTCTTTTGTTAGCCGTGGTATTGAGGTATCCACATACCAAATGTGTGCTACCGCTTCAAAGTGGCGAGAAAGACATGATTTGCATTATGGAATACCCGGATACTTATCAAACTGACTTTTAGTTTGTGGCTGGACAACGTGGAGAACTACTGTGCCCGTGTTAAGAAACAATTTATAACAATGCAATGCAGGGATATACTCAGGGGTGCAGGGGTGACAAACTCCAGTCCTCGAGGGACGCAGGGTCTTCTGGTTTTCATTCCAACTTAAGCTCTCAATTAACATAATTGATCTAATTATTTGTTGAATTTCACATATTTAATATTTTACAGTTGATGGTTTTAAAAATGCACTTGTTCAAGGTACACTACCTATGAAACTTTTTGAGGCCTGAAGAGAAGTGTTAAATGTGTCCAGTTAATCAAATAATTAGACCAATTAAGTAATTGAGAGCTCGGGTGGAATGAAAGGCAGAAGACACTGCGGCCCACCAGGAACTGAGTTTGACACCTCTGACACCACTAAGCTGGTGGCCTCAGAGCTGCGTCTCCAGTCTCCTGGGCCGGAGCCTGGCTGTCACAGGCCAGGGTCCCTGGTGCGGATAAGGCCTCACTGCTGGATGCGCCCATATCCCGGGACATACGTTTGGGACAGCTGTGGAGGAGATTTTGCAAAATCTCACCGGGAACGCGAGGCGTCCCGTCAGGTGGCCGTGTTGCTCCTTCCCCGTGATGTGGTAGGTCGAACCGCTGGCGAGCTCCTCAGACTCGAACTGTCCGCTGGGTGACCTAAGGCATCGCCTTCAGGGCACACCAGCACATAACCGAGCCCAATCGGCGGGCAGAGGGAATGCAGGCACTTCCTCCCAGTGCTGAGTGGCGCACATGTGCTGATCTGGACGGACAGCACAACGGTGGTAGCGTATGTCAACCACCAGGGAGGCTGACGGTCTATGGAGCGCATTTGGGAACGGTTCGGGAAGGCGCTGGTCGATCTCTTCGCTTGCCCCTATGGTACTCCCTCCATCGCTTAGGCGGTCCACTCGGCGTAGACGCCCTAAGCGCACGAATGGCCCAAAGCGCTTTTGTACACTTTCCCACCTATACCGTTGCTCCGGCTTTTCTGGAGAAAGTCCAGTTAGAGAAAGCATCAGTTCTCCTAGTGGCCCCGGTGGTCCAGGAGAGTATGGTTTTCAACCCTGTGCCAGCTGTTGCACGGCCAGCCCTTGGAGATTCCACTTTGTTTGGATCTCCTCAGTCAGACAAAGGGCTCTCTTTGGCACCGGGACCAGGCAGGTTCCAGTTATGGGTCTCGCCCTAGGGCTATCGGATGCGGTTGGGAGTACGATGCAGAGCGCTAGGGCGGACTCCACTAGGTCCTTATATACCTATAAGTGGAAGTTTTTCAAGCTTGGTGTCTGGCTGGAAACCATGACCCCATTACTTGCCCTATGCCAGTCATTTTGCTGTTCCTGCAAGAACTGCTTGATGCTGGGAGATCACCTTCCATCTTTGCCATTTTTGGCAACCCGTTTCCTTAGAGGCGACGGTGATTACGCCCTCCTAGGAGGACAGTTCTCCCTGAATGGAAAAACACATTACCTTACAATTATGTAGTTTACATAAATAAAATAAACAGAACAAACAAACAAACAAACAAACAAACAGTTTAATTTGGGAACCTCCTGTTGTCTAGTGCTGTGTGTGTGTGTGTCTGAATAGGAGAGAGAAATGAAACAATGTATTCTTGCTCTAAATGAGTTGCTGCTATATTAAACTATGAACAGTGTAATGCCAGAGAAAGTGGGTCATATGATCTGTATATTATTATCTTCAACAGATCATAGATAAGTGGTTCATTTTAGATATGCATTAAATAATAAATGATGCTGTTCATCGGTTGTATTTTTACACATTTTTCGTTTAACTGAATAAAACTGAATAAATATTATTGATGTAAAAAAATAAAAACATAAAATACAACACAATCGCCCAAAGTGGGGCTCGAACCCACGACCCTGAGATTAAGAGTCTCATGCTCTACCGACTGAGCTAGCCAGGCTTCCTGATAAAATCTTGTTCACTACAAATTAACAGGAGAATATTACATTCTAAATAAATGAATAAATCATTCGAAAAACTAAACTTACTGACGCAATTAAGCACTTTTTCGAAAATACTGTTGGATCTGGTACATTTTTTTACAAAGAACTGCCTGCTCTGTTTTGTATTATAAAATACAAGTCACAATTATTTCTTCAAATTGTCATTCACAATGGGTCCAGTCCACAAACACAATATAAACATTGTTTTTAAAGGGTGTCATAAAACTTAAAAATGCCTCCCTAAAAAGTTGGAAACAGGTTTCATGATTTGCTAACAGAAATGCACTTATCAAAGCTGCAAACCACACTGCCACCACCAGAGGTCACCAGAGTAGAATCTTAGCACTGAGACAGATTCTTGCAAGTTGAAAAATAGGCCTCTTATATTTAAAAGGGAGAAGTAAAAGCACAGACGTTTGCTATGGATTCCATGATTAAAAGTATTCCAGTTCCAAATCCTAACACTTGGCTTTTCAGTAGGGGGCTCACTTTATAAACATAAATTGAGGAGGTTCCTGTAACTAAATGGAAGAGATTTTAAAGCAAATCTGTGGAAAGTGTGTGTGTGTATATATATATATATATATATATATATATATATATATATATATATATATATATATATATTTATTATCTTCATGGTACATGTATATTCACTACTAATTTACAGGAAAATATTACTGCATGTACATAAACACAAAATGTCCTTGACATTTTATTGCCATACTAACGTCTTGGCCGGTTAGCTCAGTTGGTTAGAGCGTGGTGCTAATAACGCCAAGGTCGCTGGGTTCGATCCCCGTACTGGCCACTTTTTTTTTATTAGGTAAGTTTTAAAAATGTTGTTCATGCCAGTGTGGTGAATCACTTAAATTAACTAGAATATAAATTTGAAGAAACTAAGAGAGTTACAAAAAAAAAAAAAAAAAGATTGTCAGAAGTGGGATTTGAACCCACGCCTCCATTCGGAGACCAGAATACCCAATTCTATGGAAAGACTTCATCAGTCCTTGAGTCTGGCGCCTTAGACCACTCGGCCATCCTGACAAGTTACTTACGACTGTCTTTACGTGGGACGTGGTTTGTACAAAAACGAATTACAGCAAGTATTACACCTACCGAGGACGGTGGTTCTGCTTCCTCACTCGCCTCTGACTTCAGTCTGGATGTTTGCTGACAACGTGGATGAAAAGGGGTGGTGCAGGGTACGCCATCGAAGTGTTTTATATCTTTCAGCCGGTGGATCTTCCTAAGGCTTTTGGTCGCACTAAATATTAATATGCAAGTAAAAAAAAAAAAAAAAGTACAAAAATAATAAATCAAACTAGCCGTAGAAATCTGTTCAACAATAAATTCAATGTGAAATCAGAATGTACCTGCAGTTCTATATAGAATATCTTTTGAAACACCCTTCTAAATATTATTGGCTGAAGCAGTTTTGATTGAGGCTGGATTTTCGTTGATTAAAATATTAGTGTGTGCTCCCATTGGCTAGAAAGGTTGCAGTGTTTTCGCATAGTGCGAGATTGACAGTTGGAAGTTTGTCTATTTGTTGGGAAGTTTGTCTGGTTGATTGGAAATTTGCAGGTCTGTACAGCTTTTCAGATTAATGAATTGACAAATTAATTAATGAATTATTAGATGAATTAACAAATACGTTTATTAATTACTGTATGAATTGACAAATTTATGGAAGAATTGCTGGACTAATTGACCAATTCACAAATTGACAAACAAATTGACAAATTCACGGATTGACAAACGAATTGACAAACAAATTGGCAAACTAACGGCCGGATTGTTTTGGCACAAATGGCGCTCCATAGTATTATGTAAGGCACAACAGGGTGTGTGATATACTCAGGGTGCAGGGTGACAAACTCCAGTCCTCGAGGGACGCAGGGTCTTCTGGTTTTCATTCCAACTTAAGCTCTCAATTAACATGTGTGTGTGTGTGTGTGTGTGTGTGTGTGTGTGTGTGTGTGTGTGTGTGTGTGTGTGTGTGTGTGTGTGTGTGTGTGTGTGTGTGTGTGTGTGTGTGTGTGTGTGTGTAATATATCAAGGGCCAAAGTATTTGGGCACTGTTATAAAAAATGTATTGTAACTCCTTTTGAAAGCAGTCACACAAGTAGAAATATTATTATTATCAAAAAAGCAAATATAACTAGATTTGTATATGCCTTATATTACATGGACATTATGAGGTATTTTTGAAAGTGAAATTGTGTTGCGGCCCCCAGCTTCAATGTCACCTTTTCATGTGGCCCACAGGGCCTTCAAGGTTGAGTACCCTGGCTCTAGTGTCACCACTCCCCGGGTGCATTGGGGCGTGGTGATAGTAGAGAATATCACACACCCTGAAGTGCTGTGCTCCTGTAAAATGGCTTAACTAATTAAATTGGTGGGGGGAAAAAGTAAAAACGATTTTTAATTAACAAAAAATAATTTGTGTTAAATATCCTTCCGCATAAAACTGAGCTAAGAAGAAATAGTTCCATATAACATTTATTTTAATATAAAACCAAAAATACATTCATTCAAAAAAGGCGATGTTGAATTGAAAATTGTCATTGAAGTGCAGTTTTTCTTTAGTGAAATTCTTCTGATTAGTTATACTTCTTGTAATTCTTGGTTTGTTCATTACATTTTAATGTAAAATATTACTGCCCATTTTCATCATGACACAGCACAAATGAGTCTGCTTTTAAATCATGCAGAACCTTCCTCACAAGACCTGCAACAGTATCGCAGTGTTTTTTTGGTTTTTTAAACGTCTTTTGTTAGCCGTGGTATTGAGGTATCCACATACCAAATGTGTGCTACCGCTTCAAAGTGGCGAGAAAGACATGATTTGCATTATGGAATACCCGGATACTTATCAAACTGACTTTTAGTTTGTGGCTGGACAACGTGGAGAACTACTGTGCCCGTGTTAAGAAACAATTTATAACAATGCAGGGCACAGCAGAAGAGATGATACCACTGTACCTGGATGAATGTATGTGGAGTGCTCGGTACGGGAGGAAGGGTCGAGATGCATTTATAAATATACTGCATCAGAATCAGGTCACACAAAGCTGCCAAGGGGTTGGCACCGCAGCAGGCAGGCAGGCAGACTGACCAGAGAGCAACGGACAGACCGGGGCAGCGACAACAAGGCATCCGCTCAACCACCAAAGGCTCTTTTAAGAGCGACCCAAATCTTTTAGAAAGTTTAAGATATATTTTGATTACTTATATAAGTATTTATTTTCAGAATGGGAGAGCGCGGAACGCTGTAGTTGATGGAGAAGGAGCAGTGAGCGATCAGAATTTCGAGTCTGTGTTTGCACTGTCTGTCACTGACACTCAGGGTTGCCAGAGCTGCTGCATGGGAGTACCCATGTTCACATGCCTAAGTGCTGCTCTCAAAACAAGATCGTTTTTCAATGAAAACTAAATTAAACTCAAAAACATCAAGTTACATACAGTATTATAACAGCTCATGGATACATAATTACAAAATTAAAAGAAACGACGAGAAAAACACAAGGTATCCTATACTATCAATGTACAACGCACTATTATGGTACTTAATGCAGTACCACCATGGTAATACAATTGTACTTCTTATTTCTAAGAAGTATCATGTACAGTCTACATCTACAGTATAATGCAACACTATACCACGGTACTATATGGTACTATTTACTTTTACCAGTGCTGGTACGACTTGTGTTGATCCGGACGGACAGTACTAGTAGTAGCATTATAACGGACAAATGGATGACGGTATAATGGAGCGCATTTGGATAGAACGGTCCCTCAAAAAGTTTCTAGCTGTTGTCGATACTACATTTTTTGCCCCTCAGTACTGACTCCTATTGCTAGGAATGTCACTGGTGTATTTGATCGAACCTATTACAAAATATAGAGTTTACTATCCGCGCATTTCTACAGCTGACATTTGTAACACTTTCCCACCTATTACCGGTGTTCCGGCTTCTTGGTGACTATACGTCACAGTACTAGTGACAAGCATCAGTAATACTAGTAATAAAATTCTTACCTTCAGATGTATTGTATTTCGAAATAAACCAGCTGTTGACTTCAAGATTCAATAATCTCCCATCTTTGATCTCCTCAGTAGTCTTGGTAGTTCTTCGAGCATCTGATTGGACAATTCCGTCACTTGATTCTTGGTAGGTCTGTCGAAATTTGATTGGCTCTTTCCTGGTCAATTCTTGGTAGCGGACTCCACTAGGGCTATGATTGGCCTATAAGCTACCAAGATTTTACCAAGTTTGACGGGCTTCATGAGTAAACTCATGTCCACATCAAATGAACATGGAGTCATTTTGCCGTTCGTACATAAACACAAAGTGATCCTTGATATTTTATTGCCACCTTTGCCATCTTGGCCGGTCAGCTCAGTTGGTTAGAGGCGTGGTGTTAACGCCACCAAGGTCGCCGGCAATGAAAATGTGGCAGAAAAGCAACAACATAACCAACAAAATGTAGTGACATGAATACAATAAAGGTACAAACAATGTCGATTCCAAACGGAAAAGATGTTTAAAGCAAATCTGTGGCTAGTGCTGTGTGTATAATATATACATATAAGGAAAGTATCATTTATTTGCAGAGCCAATTTTATAATAATGCAATAGTGGGGCATATGATCTATATATTATTATCTTCAACAGATCATAGATAAGTGGTTCATTTTAGATATGCATTAAATAATAAATAATGCTGTTCATCGGTTGTATTTTTACACATTTTTCGTTTAACTGAATAAAACTGAATAAATATTATTGAAGTAAAAAATAAAATACAACACAATCGCCCAACGTGGGGCTCGAACCCACGACCCTGAGATTAAGAGTCTCATGCTCTACCGACTGAGCTAGCCGGGCTTCCTGATAAAATCTTGTTCACTACAAATTAACAGGAGAATATTACATTCTAAATGAATGAATAAATCATTCGAAAAACTAAACACACTGACGCAATTAAGCACTTTTTCGAAAATACTGTAGGATCTGGTACATTTTTACAAAGAACTGCCTGCTCTGTTTTGTATTATAAAATACAAGTCACAATTATTTCTTCAAATTGTCATTCACAATGGGTCCAGTCCACAAACACAATATAAACATTGTTTTTAAAGGGTGTCATAAAACTTAAAAATGTCTCCCTAAAAAGCTGGAAACAGGTTTCATGATTTGCTAACAGAAATGCACTTATCAAAGCTGCAAACCACACTGCCACCACCAGAGGTCACCAGAGTAGAATCTTAGCACTGAGACAGATTCTTGCAAGTTGAAAAATAGGCCTCTTATATTTAAAAAGGGAGAAGTAAAAGCACAGACGTTTGCTATGGATTCCATGATTAAAAGTATTCCAGTTCCAAATCCTAACACTTGGCTTTTCAGTAGGGGGCTCACTTTATAAACATAAATTGAGGAGGTTCCTGTAACTAAACGGAGGGCAAATCTGTGGAAAGTGTGTATATATATATATATATATATATATATATATATATATATATATATATATATATATATATTTATATATCTTCATGGTACATGTATATTCACTACTAATTTACAGGAAAATATTACTGCACGTACATAAACACAAAATGTCCTTGACATTTTATTGCCATACTAACGTCTTGGCCGGTTAGCTCAGTTGGTTAGAGCGTGGTGCTAATAACGCCAAGGTCGCTGGTTCGATCCCCGTACTGGCCACTTTTTTTTTATTAGGTAAGTTTTTAAAAATGTTGTTCATGCCAGTGTGGTGAATCACTTAAATTAACTAGAATATAAATTTGAAGAAACTAAGAGAGTTACAAAAAAAAAAAAAAAAAAGATTGTCAGAAGTGGATTTGAACCCACGCCTCCATTCGGAGACCAGAATACCCAATTCTATGGAAAGACTTCATCAGTCCTTGAGTCTGGCGCCTTAGACCACTCGGCCATCCTGACCAGTTACTTACGACTGTCTTTACGTGGGACGTGGTTTGTACAAAAACGAATTACAGCGAGTATTACACCTACCGAGGACGGTGGTTCTGCTTCCTCACTCGCCTCTGACTTCAGTCTGGATGTTTGCTGACAACGTGGATGAAAAGGGGTGGTGCAGGGTACGCCATCGAAGTGTTTTATATCTTTCAGCCGGTGGATCTTCCTAAGGCTTTTGGTCGCACTAAATATTAATATGCAAGTAAAAAAAAAAAAAAAAGTACAAAAATAATAAATCAAACTAGCCGTAGAAATCTGTTCAACAATAAATTCAATGTGAAATCAGAATGTACCTGCAGTTCTATATAGAATATCTTTTGAAACACCCTTCTAAATATTATTGGCTGAAGCAGTTTTGATTGAGGCTGGATTTTCGTTGATTAAAATATTAGTGTGTGCTCCCATTGGCTAGAAAGGTTGCAGTGTTTTCGGCATAGTGCGAGATTGACAGTTGGAAGTTTGTCTATTTGTTGGGAAGTTTGTCTGGTTGATTGGAAATTTGCAGGTCTGTACAGCTTTTCAGTATTAATGAATTGACAAATTAATTAATGAATTATTAGATGAATTAACAAATACGCTTATTAATTACTGTATGAATTGACAAATTTATGGAAGAATTGCTGGACTAATTGACCAATTCACAAATTGACAAACAAATTGACAAATTCACGGATTGACAAACTAATTGACAAACAAATTGGCAAACTAACGGCCGGATTGTTTTGGCACAAATGGCGTCCATAGTATTATGTAAGGCACAACAGGGTGTGTGATATACTCAGGGGTGCAGGGTGACAAACTCCAGTCCTCGAGGGACGAGGGTCTTCTGGTTTTCATTCCAACTTAAGCTCTCAATTAACATAATTGATCTAATTATTTGTTGAATTTCACATATTTAATATTTTACAGTTGATGGTTTTAAAATGCACTTGTTCAAGGTACACTACCTATGAAACTTTTTGAGGCCTGAAGAGAAGTGTTAAATGTGTCCAGTTAATCAAATAATTAGACCAATTAAGTAATTGAGAGCTCGGGTGGAATGAAAGGCAGAAGACACTGCGCCCACCAGGAACTGAGTTTGACACCTCTGACACCACTAAGCTGGTGGCCTCAGAGCTGCGCCTCCGGTCTCCTGGGCCGGAGCCTGGCTGTCAGAGGCCAGGGTCCCTGGTGCGGATAAGGCCTCACTGCTGGATGCGCCCATATCCCCGGGACATACGCTTGGGACAGCTGTGGAGGAGATTTTGCAAAATCTCACCGGAACGCTGAGGCGTCCCGTCAGGTGGCCGTGTTGCTCCTTCCCGTGATGTGGTAGGTCGAACCGCTGGCGAGCTCCTCAGACTCGAACTGTCCGCTGGGTGACCTAAGGCATCGCCTTCAGGGCACACCAGCACATAACCGAGCCCAATCGGCGGGCAGAGGGAATGCAGGCACTTCCTCCCAGTGCTGAGTGGCGCACATGTGCTGATCCGGACGGACAGCACAACGGTGGTAGCGTATGTCAACCACCAGGGAGGCTGACGGTCTATGGAGCGCATTTGGGAACGGTTCGGGAAGGCGCTGGTCGATCTCTTCGCTTGCCCCTATGGTACTCCCTCCATCGCTTAGGCGGTCCACTCGGCGTAGACGCCCTAGCGCACGAATGGCCCAAAGCGCTTTTGTACACTTTCCCACCTATACCGTTGCTCCGGCTTTTCTGGAGAAAGTCCAGTTAGAGAAAGCATCAGTTCTCCTAGTGGCCCCGGTGGTCCAGGAGAGTATGGTTTTCAACCCTGTGCCAGCTGTTGCACGGCCAGCCCTTGGAGATTCCACTTTGTTTGGATCTCCTCAGTCAGACAAAGGGCTCTCTTTGGCACCGGGACCAGGCAGGTTCCAGTTATGGGTCTCGCCCTAGGGCTATCGGATGCGGTTGGGAGTACGATGCAGAGCGCTAGGGCGGACTCCACTAGGTCCTTATATACCTATAAGTGGAAGTTTTTTCAAGCTTGGTGTCTGGCTGGAAACCATGACCCCATTACTTGCCCTATGCCAGTCATTTTGCTGTTCCTGCAAGAACTGCTTGATGCTGGGAGATCACCTTCCATCTTTGCCATTTTTTGGCAACCCGTTTCCTTAGAGGCGCACGGTGATTACGCCCTCCTAGGAGGACAGTTCTCCCTGAATGGAAAAAACACATTACCTTACAATTATGTAGTTTACATAAATAAAATAAACAGAACAAACAAACAAACAAACAAACAAACAGTTTAATTTGGGAACCTCCTGTTGTCTAGTGCTGTGTGTGTGTGTGTCTGAATAGGAGAGAGAAATGAAACAATGTATTCTTGCTCTAAATGAGTTGCTGCTATATTAAACTATGAACAGTGTAATGCCAGAGAAAGTGGGTCATATGATCTGTATATTATTATCTTCAACAGATCATAGATAAGTGGTTCATTTTAGATATGCATTAAATAATAAATGATGCTGTTCATCGGTTGTATTTTTACACATTTTTCGTTTAACTGAATAAAACTGAATAAATATTATTGATGTAAAAAATAAAAACATAAAATACAACACAATCGCCTAACGTGGGGCTCGAACCCACGACCCTGAGATTAAGAGTCTCATGCTCTACCGACTGAGCTAGCCGGGCTTCCTGATAAAATCTTGTTCACTACAAATTAACAGGAGAATATTACATTCTAAATAAATGAATAAATCATTCGAAAAACTAAACACTGATGCAATTAAGCACTTTTTCGAAAATACTGTTGGATCTGGTACATTTTTTTACAAAGAACTGCCTGCTCTGTTTTGTATTATAAAATACAAGTCACAATTATTTCTTCAAATTGTCATTCACAATGGGTCCAGTCCACAAACACAATATAAACATTGTTTTTTAAAGGGTGTCATAAAAACTTAAAAATGCCTCCCTAAAAAGTTGGAAACAGGTTTCATGATTTGCTAACAGAAATGCACTTATCAAAGCTGCAAACCACACTGCCACCACCAGAGGTCACCAGAGTAGAATCTTAGCACTGAGACAGATTCTTGCAAGTTGAAAAATAGGCCTCTTATATTTAAAAAGGGAGAAGTAAAAGCACAGACGTTTGCTATGGATTCCATGATTAAAAGTATTCCAGTTCCAAATCCTAACACTTGGCTTTTCAGTAGGGGGCTCACTTTATAAACATAAATTGAGGAGGTTCCTGTAACTAAATGGAAGAGATTTTTAAAGCAAATCTGTGGAAAGTGTGTGTGTGTGTCTACACATATATATACACTTTTTTTTATATAACGCAACATTTGAACATTCTTAACCTCAAGCTTCAAGGAAAGAATAAAATCCTACCTACACTGTTGAGTGATGTGTCAGCATTTGAAGCTAAATTGGCTCTTTTTTCAGATCAGCTTCTTGAAAAAGACTTAACACACTTCCCAGTACTGAATTCACAGGTAACACAATTACACGACCCACCTGTCTTCTTGCCAGAACCCTACACAGAATACCTTTCTGAGCTGTCCAGAGAATTCTCTTCTCGTTTTTCTGACAAGAAACCCCTGACATCGATACTTTCAGTAGTTGAAAACCCCTGTTTTGTTGACGTAAAACTGCTTCAGTTACAGCAGAAAAGTTTGAAGCAACTCTGAAGCATTCTGGATGTGCTACATACTGAATGAGACATACCCTGCAATTGTTACATGTGCCAAGAAGGTCTTAACCTGCTTTGGATCAACCTATGCATGTGAGAGTGCATTTTCATCAATGGGCACGACCAAAACGAAACATCGCACATGTCTCAGTGACAGACATTTAAACGACTGTCTCCATGCAGCTACAACAAGGTATCAACCCACGTAAAGAAGATGGTACTTGTTTTTATTTTTTGCACAAATGTGGTAATGGTTTTCATAGAGGTATTGACAAGTTGCTGATGTAAGTCGGTTTGTCATTGAATAACCGGAAACAAACGTTGAGATATTAGCTTTGGTTAATTTTCAGCTTTACAAAAACATGGAAATAATTAAGAACATAAGAAAGATTACAAGCGAGAGGAGGCCGTTCGCCCATCTTGCTCGCTTGGTTGTCAGTAGCTTATCGATCCCAGAATTTCATCAAGCAGCTTCTTGAAGGATCCTAGGGTGTCGGCTTCAACAACATTAGTGGGGAGTTGGTTCCAGATTCCCGCAGTTCTCTGTAAGAAAGTGCCTCCTATTTTCTGTTCTGAATGTCCCTTTATCTAATCTCCACTTGTAACCCCTGGTCCTTGTTTCTTTTTCAGGTTGAAAAAGTGCCCTTGATCGACATTGTGAATACCTTTCAAAATTACATTTAGTACCTTTGTGACTTTCACTGATTCCTCAGTTAACACAGTGCCTGCTGTTGTACCTGGACAAGAAACTGTGTGTGTGTGTGTGTGTGTGTGTGTGTGTGTGTGTGTGTGTGTGTGTGTGTGTGTGTGTGTGTGTGTGTGTGTGTGTGTGTGTGTGTGTGTGTGTGTGTGTGTGTGTGTGTGTGTGTGTGTGTGTGTGTGTGTGTGTGTGTGTGTGTGTGTGTGTGTAATATATCAAGGGCCAAAGTATTTGGGCACTGTTATAAAAATGTATTGTAACTCCTTTTGAAAGCAGTCACACAAGTAGAAATATTATTATTATCAAAAAGCAAATATAACTAGATTTGTATATGCCTTATATTACATGGACATTATGAGGTATTTTTGAAAGTGAAATTGTGTTATGCCCCCAGCTTCAATGTCACCTTTTCATGTGGCCCACAGGGCCTTCAAGGTTGAGTACCCTGGCTCTAGTGTCACCACTCCCGGGTGCATTGGGGCGTGGTGATAGTAGAGAATATCACACACCCTGAAGTGCTGTGCTCCTGTAAAATGGCTTAACTAATTAAATTGGTGGGGAAAAAGTAAAACGATTTTTAATTAACAAAAAATAATTTGTGTTAAATATCCTTCCGCATAAAACTGAGCTAAGAAGAAATAGTTCCATATAACATTTATTTTAATATAAAACCAAAAATACATTCATTCAAAAAAGGCGATGTTGAATTGAAAATTGTCATTGAAGTGCAGTTTTTCTTTAGTGAAATTCTTCTGATTAGTTATACTTCTTGTAATTCTTGGTTTGTTCATTACATTTTAATGTAAAATATTACTGCCCATTTTCATCATGACACAGCACAAATGAGTCTGCTTTTAAATCATGCAGAACCTTCCTCACAAGACCTGCAACAGTATCGCAGTGTTTTTTTTTTTGGTTTTTTAAACGTCTTTTGTTAGCCGTGGTATTGAGGTATCCACATACCAAATGTGTGCTACCGCTTCAAAGTGGCGAGAAAGACATGATTTGCATTATGGAATACCCGGATACTTATCAAACTGACTTTTAGTTTGTGGCTGGACAACGTGGAGAACTACTGTGCCCGTGTTAAGAAACAATTTATAACAATGCAGGGCACAGCAGAAGAGATGATACCACTGTACCTGGATGAATGTATGTGGAGAGAACGGTACGGCAGGAATTGTCGAGATGCATTTATAAATATACTGCATCAGAATCAGGTCACACAAAGCTGCCAAGGGGTTGGCACCGCAGCAGGCAGGCAGGCAGACTGACCAGAGAGCAACGGACAGACCGGGGCAGCGACAACAAAACATCCGTTCAACCACCAAAGGCTCTTTTAAGAGCGACCCAAATCTTTTTAGAAAGTTTAAGATATATTTTGATTACTTATATAAGTATTTATTTTCAGAATGGGATAGGGGAACGCTGTAGTTGACGGAGAAGGAGCAGTGAGCGATCAGAATTTCGAGTCTGTGTTTGCACTGTCTGTCACTGACACTCAGGGTTGCCAGATTTCTGCATGGGAGTACCCATGTTCACATTTTTTAAGTACTGCTTTCAAAACAAGATCGTTTTTCAATGAAAACTAAATTAAACTCAAAAACATCAAGTTAAATACAGTAATATAACGTTCATGGATACATAATTAAAAAGAAATGATAGAAAAACACAATGTATCCTATACTATCAATGTACAACGCACTATTATGGTACTTAATGCAGTACCACCATGGTAATACAATTGTACTTCTTATTTCTAAGAAGTATCATGTACAGTCTACATCTACAGTATAATGCAACACTATACCACGGTACTATATGGTACTATTTATTTTACCAATGGTACGATTTCTGTTGTCCCGGATTCAAGTATTAGAGTACCATTATAACGGACAAATGTATTAAATATAATTGCGCTTTGGATAAAACAGTCCCTCAAAAAAGTTTCTAGCTGTTGTAAATATTACATTTTTTAACACTCAGAACTGACACCTATTGTAAAAATGTCAATGGTGTATTTTTATTGAAAATATTACAAAATATAGAGTTTACTATCCGCGCATTTCTACAGCTGACATTTGTAATACGAACATATATTATTGGTATTTTTTAATTCTTGGTGACTATACGTACAGTACTAGTGACAATTAAAATAATACTGTAATAAAATTCTTACCTTCAGATGATTGTATTTCGAAATAAACCAAAAGACTTCAAGATTCAATAATCTCCCATCTTTGAAAACCTCAGTATTCTTGGTAGTTCTACGAGATCTGATTGGACAATTCCGTCACTTGATTCTTGGTAGGTCTGCGAAATTTGATTGGCTCTTTCCTGGTCAATTCTTGGTAGCGACACGGGCTATGATTGGTCAAAACTACCAAGATATTACCAAGTTTGACGGGCTTCATGAGTAAACTCATGTTCACAACAAATGAACAGGAAAATATTACCGAACGTACATAAACACAAAGTGTCCTTGATATTTTATTGCCCCATTAATATCTTGGCCGGTTAGCTCAGTTGGTTAGAGCGTGGTGTTAATAACACCAAGGTCGCCGGCAATGAAAATGTGGCAGAAAAGCAACAACATAACCAACAAAAAAGTGACATGAATACTAAAGGTCAAAAAATGTTGATTCCAAAACGGAAAAGATGTTTAAAGCAAATCTGTGGAAAGTGTGTGTATAATATATACATATAAGGAAAGTATCATTTATTTGCAGAGCCAATTTTATAATAATGCAATAGTGGGGCATATGATCTATATATTATTATCTTCAACAGATCATAGATAAGTGGTTCATTTTAGATATGCATTAAATAATAAATAATGCTGTTCATCGGTTGTATTTTTACACATTTTTCGTTTAACTGAATAAAACTGAATAAATATTATTGAAGTAAAAAATAAAATACAACACAATCGCCCAACGTGGGGCTCGAACCCACGACCCTGAGATTAAGAGTCTCATGCTCTACCGACTGAGCTAGCCGGGCTTCCTGATAAAATCTTGTTCACTACAAATTAACAGGAGAATATTACATTCTAAATGAATGAATAAATCATTCGAAAAACTAAACACACTGACGCAATTAAGCACTTTTTCGAAAATACTGTAGGATCTGGTACATTTTTTACAAAGAACTGCCTGCTCTGTTTTGTATTATAAAATACAAGTCACAATTATTTCTTCAAATTGTCATTCACAATGGGTCCAGTCCACAAACACAATATAAACATTGTTTTTAAAGGGTGTCATAAAAACTTAAAAATGTCTCCCTAAAAAGCTGGAAACAGGTTTCATGATTTGCTAACAGAAATGCACTTATCAAAGCTGCAAACCACACTGCCACCACCAGAGGTCACCAGAGTAGAATCTTAGCACTGAGACAGATTCTTGCAAGTTGAAAAATAGGCCTCATATTTAAAAAGGGAGAAGTAAAAGCACAGACGTTTGCTATGGATTCCATGATTAAAAGTATTCCAGTTCCAAATCCTAACACTTGGCTTTTCAGTAGGGGGCTCACTTTATAAACATAAATTGAGGAGGTTCCTGTAACTAAACGGAGGGCAAATCTGTGGAAAGTGTGTGTGTATATATATATATATATATATATATATATATATATATATATATATATATATATATATATATATATATATATATTATTATCTTCATGGTACATGTATATTCACTACTAATTTACAGGAAAATATTACTGCACGTACATAAACACAAAATGTCCTTGACATTTTATTGCCATACTAACGTCTTGGCCGGTTAGCTCAGTTGGTTAGAGCGTGGTGCTAATAACGCCAAGGTCGCGGGTTCGATCCCCGTACTGGCCACTTTTTTTTTATTAGGTAAGTTTTAAAAAATGTTGTTCATGCCAGTGTGGTGAATCACTTAAATTAACTAGAATATAAATTTGAAGAAACTAAGAGAGTTACAAAAAAAAAAAAAAAAAAAAAGATTGTCAGAAGTGGGATTTGAACCCACGCCTCCATTCGGAGACCAGAATACCCAATTCTATGGAAAGACTTCATCAGTCCTTGAGTCTGGCGCCTTAGACCACTCGGCCATCCTGACCAGTTACTTACGACTGTCTTTACGTGGGACGTGGTTTGTACAAAAAACGAATTACAGCGAGTATTACACCTACCGAGGACGGTGGTTCTGCTTCCTCACTCGCCTCTGACTTCAGTCTGGATGTTTGCTGACAACGTGGATGAAAAGGGGTGGTGCAGGGTACGCCATCGAGTGTTTTATATCTTTCAGCCGGTGGATCTTCCTAAGGCTTTTGGTCGCACTAAATATTAATATGCAAGTAAAAAAAAAAAAAAAAGTACAAAAATAATAAATCAAACTAGCCGTAGAAATCTGTTCAACAATAAATTCAATGTGAAATCAGAATGTACCTGCAGTTCTATATAGAATATCTTTTGAAACACCCTTCTAAATATTATTGGCTGAAGCAGTTTTGATTGAGGCTGGATTTTCGTTGATTAAAATATTAGTGTGTGCTCCCATTGGCTAGAAAGGTTGCAGTGTTTTCGGCATAGTGCGAGATTGACAGTTGGAAGTTTGTCTATTTGTTGGGAAGTTTGTCTGGTTGATTGGAAATTTGCAGGTCTGTACAGCTTTTCAGTATTAATGAATTGACAAATTAATTAATGAATTATTAGATGAATTAACAAATACGTTTATTAATTACTGTATGAATTGACAAATTTATGGAAGAATTGCTGGACTAATTGACCAATTCACAAATTGACAAACAAATTGACAAATTCACGGATTGACAAACGAAGACACAGCAGAAGAGATGATACCACTGTACCTGGATGAATGTATGTGGAGAGAACGGCACGGCAGGAATTGTCGAGATGCATTTATAAATATACTGCATCAGAATCAGGTCACACAAAGCTGCCAAGGGGTTGGCACCGCAGGCAGGCAGGCAGGCAGACTGACCAGAGAGCAACGGACAGACCGGGGCAGCGACAACAAAACATCCGTTCAACCACCAAAGGCTCTTTTAAGAGCGACCCAAATCTTTTTAGAAAGTTTAAGATATATTTTGATTACTTATATAAGTATTTATTTTCAGAATGGGATAGGGGAACGCTGTAGTTGACAGAGAAGGAGCAGTGAGCGATCAGAATTTCGAGTCTGTGTTTGCACTGTCTGTCACTGACACTCAGGGTTGCCAGATTTCTGCATGGGAGTACCCATGTTCACATTTTTTAAGTACTGCTTTCAAAACAAGATCGTTTTTCAATGAAAACTAAATTAAACTCAAAAACATCAAGTTAAATACAGTAATATAACGTTCATGGATACATAATTAAAAAGAAATGATAGAAAAACACAATGTATCCTATACTATCAATGTACAACGACTATTATGGTACTTAATGCAGTACCACCATGGTAATACAATTGTACTTCTTATTTCTAAGAAGTATCATGTACAGTCTACATCTACAGTATAATGCAACACTATACCACGGTACTATATGGTACTATTTATTTTACCAATGGTACGATTTCTGTTGTCCCGATTCAAGTATTAGAGTACCATTATAACGGACAAATGTATTAAATATAATTGCGCTTTGGATAAAACAGTCCCTCAAAAAGTTTCTAGCTGTTGTAAATATTACATTTTTTAACACTCAGAACTGACACCTATTGTAAAAATGTCAATGGTGTATTTTTATTGAAAATATTACAAAATATAGAGTTTACTATCCGCGCATTTCTACAGCTGACATTTGTAATACTGAACATATATTATTGGTATTTTTAATTCTTGGTGACTATATGCACAGTACTAGTGACAATTAAAATAATACTGTAATAAAATTCTTACCTTCAGATGATTGTATTTCGAAATAAACCAAAAGACTTCAAGATTCAATAATCTCCCATCTTTGAAAACCTCAGTATTCTTGGTAGTTCTACGAGATCTGATTGGACAATTCCGTCACTTGATTCTTGGTAGGTCTGCGAAATTTGATTGGCTCTTTCCTGGTCAATTCTTGGTAGCGACACGGGCTATGATTGGTCAAAACTACCAAGATATTACCAAGTTTGACGGGCTTCATGAGTAAACTCATGTTCACAACAAATGAACAGGAAAATATTACCGAACGTACATAAACACAAAGTGTCCTTGATATTTTATTGCCCCATTAATATCTTGGCGGTTAGCTCAGTTGGTTAGAGCGTGGTGTTAATAACACCAAGGTCGCCGGCAATGAAAATGTGGCAGAAAAGCAACAACATAACCAACAAAAAGTGACATGAATACTAAAGGTCAAAAATGTTGATTCCAAAACGGAAAAGATGTTTAAAGCAAATCTGTGGAAAGTGTGTGTATAATATATACATATAAGGAAAGTATCATTTATTTGCAGAGCCAATTTTATAATAATGCAATAGTGGGGCATATGATCTATATATTATTATCTTCAACAGATCATAGATAAGTGGTTCATTTTAGATATGCATTAAATAATAAATAATGCTGTTCATCGGTTGTATTTTTACACATTTTTCGTTTAACTGAATAAAACTGAATAAATATTATTGAAGTAAAAAATAAAATACAACACAATCGCCCAACGTGGGGCTCGAACCCACGACCCTGAGATTAAGAGTCTCATGCTCTACCGACTGAGCTAGCCGGGCTTCCTGATAAAATCTTGTTCACTACAAATTAACAGGAGAATATTACATTCTAAATGAATGAATAAATCATTCGAAAAACTAAACACACTGACGCAATTAAGCACTTTTTCGAAAATACTGTAGGATCTGGTACATTTTTTACAAAGAACTGCCTGCTCTGTTTTGTATTATAAAATACAAGTCACAATTATTTCTTCAAATTGTCATTCACAATGGGTCCAGTCCACAAACACAATATAAACATTGTTTTTTAAAGGGTGTCATAAAAACTTAAAAAATGTCTCCCTAAAAAAGCTGGAAACAGGTTTCATGATTTGCTAACAGAAATGCACTTATCAAAGCTGCAAACCACACTGCCACCACCAGAGGTCACCAGAGTAGAATCTTAGCACTGAGACAGATTCTTGCAAGTTGAAAAATAGGCCTCATATTTAAAAAGGGAGAAGTAAAA
This sequence comes from Acipenser oxyrinchus oxyrinchus, assembly GCA_030684275.1. NCBI lineage: Eukaryota > Metazoa > Chordata > Actinopteri > Acipenseriformes > Acipenseridae > Acipenser > Acipenser oxyrinchus. The sequence goes on from CM060247.1 coordinate 48,431,495, forward strand.
GCACAGACGTTTGCTATGGATTCCATGATTAAAAGTATTCCAGTTCCAAATCCTAACACTTGGCTTTTCAGTAGGGGGCTCACTTTATAAACATAAATTGAGGAGGTTCCTGTAACTAAACGGAGGGCAAATCTGTGGAAAGTGTATATATATGTATATATATATATATATATATATATATATATATATATATATATATATATATATATGCCTTATTATCTTCATGGTACATGTATGATGCGCTACTAATTTGACAGTGAAAATATTACTGCACGTTACCCCAGCTTCAAAATGTCCTTGACCTTTTATTGCCATACTAACGTCTTGGCGGTTAGCTCAGTTGGTTAGAGCGTGGTGCTAATAACGCCAAGGTCGCGGGTTCGATCCCGTACTGGCCACTTTTTTTGATTAGGTAAGCACCCTAAAAATGTTGTTCATGCCAGTGTGGTGAATGGCTTAAATTAACTAGAATATAAATTTGAAGAAACTAAGACGAGTTACAAAAAAAAAAAAAAAAAAAAGATTGTCAGAAGTGGGATTTGAACCCACGCTCCATTCGGAGACCAAGAAGACCCAGTTCTATGGAACGACTTCATCAGTCCTTGAGTCTGGCCTTAGACCACTCGGCCATCCTGACCAGTTGACTTGACGACTGTCATTTACGTGGGACGTGGTTCTGTAGCAGAAACGACTTACAGCGAGTAGTTACACCTACCGTAGGTCGGTGGTTCTGCTTCCTCACATCGCCATGTGACTTCAGTCTGGATGTTTCGTCATGACAACGTGGATGAAATGGGTGGTGCAGGGTACGCCATCAGAAGTGTTTTATATCTTTCAGCCGGTGGATCTTCCTAAGGCTTTTGGTCGCACTAAATATTAATATGCAAGTAAAAAAAAAAAAAAAAGTACAAAAATAATAAATCAAACTAGCCGTAGAAATCTGTTCAACAATAAATTCAATGTGAAATCAGAATGTACCTGCAGTTCTATATAGAATATCTTTTGAAACACCCTTCTAAGTATTGTTGGCTGGACAGCAGTTTTGATTGAGGCTGGATGCCCGTTGATTAAGAATATCAGTGTGTGCTCCCATTGGCTAGAAAGGTTGCAGTGATTTTCGGCAGGGTGCGAGATTGACAGTTGGAAGTTTGTCGATTTGTTGGGAAGTTTGTCTGGTTGATTGGAAATTTGCAGGTCTGTACAGCTTTTCAGTATTAATGAATTGACAAATTAATTAATGAATTATTAGATGAATTAACAAATACGTTTATTAATTACTGTATGAATTGACAAATTTATGGAAGAATTGCTGGACTAATTGACCAATTCACAAATTGACAAACAAATTGACAAATTCACGGATTGACAAACGAAGACACAGCAGAAGAGATGATACCACTGTACCTGGATGAATGTATGTGGAGAGAACGGTACGGCAGGAATTGTCGAGATGCATTTATAAATATACTGCATCAGAATCAGGTCACACAAAGCTGCCAAGGGGTTGGCACCGCAGCAGGCAGGCAGGCAGACTGACCAGAGAGCAACGGACAGACCGGGGCAGCGACAACAAAACATCCGTTCAACCACCAAAGGCTCTTTTAAGAGCGACCCAAATCTTTTAGAAAGTTTAAGATATATTTTGATTACTTATATAAGTATTTATTTTCAGAATGGGATAGGGGAACGCTGTAGTTGACGGAGAAGGAGCAGTGAGCGATCAGAATTTCGAGTCTGTGTTTGCACTGTCTGTCACTGACACTCAGGGTTGCCAGATTTCTGCATGGGAGTACCCATGTTCACATTTTTAAGTACTGCTTTCAAAACAAGATCGTTTTTCAATGAAAACTAAATTAAACTCAAAAACATCAAGTTAAATACAGTAATATAACGTTCATGGATACATAATTAAAAAGAAATGATAGAAAAACACAATGTATCCTATACTATCAATGTACAACGCACTATTATGGTACTTAATGCAGTACCACCATGGTAATACAATTGTACTTCTTATTTCTAAGAAGTATCATGTACAGTCTACATCTACAGTATAATGCAACACTATACCACGGTACTATATGGTACTATTTATTTTACCAATGGTACGATTTCTGTTGTCCCGGATTCAAGTATTAGAGTACCATTATAACGGACAAATGTATTAAATATAATTGCGCTTTGGATAAAACAGTCCCTCAAAAAAGTTTCTAGCTGTTGTAAATATTACATTTTTTAACACTCAGAACTGACACCTATTGTAAAAATGTCAATGGTGTATTTTTATTGAAAATATTACAAAATATAGAGTTTACTATCCGCGCATTTCTACAGCTGACATTTGTAATACGAACATATATTATTGGTATTTTTAATTCTTGGTGACTATACGTACAGTACTAGTGACAATTAAAATAATACTGTAATAAAATTCTTACCTTCAGATGATTGTATTTCGAAATAAACCAAAAGACTTCAAGATTCAATAATCTCCCATCTTTGAAAACCTCAGTATTCTTGGTAGTTCTACGAGATCTGATTGGACAATTCCGTCACTTGATTCTTGGTAGGTCTGCGAAATTTGATTGGCTCTTTCCTGGTCAATTCTTGGTAGCGACACGGGCTATGATTGGTCAAAACTACCAAGATATTACCAAGTTTGACGGGCTTCATGAGTAAACTCATGTTCACAACAAATGAACAGGAAAATATTACCGAACGTACATAAACACAAAGTGTCCTTGATATTTTATTGCCCCATTAATATCTTGGCGGTTAGCTCAGTTGGTTAGAGCGTGGTGTTAATAACACCAAGGTCGCCGGCAATGAAAATGTGGCAGAAAAGCAACAACATAACCAACAAAAAGTGACATGAATACTAAAGGTCAAAAATGTTGATTCCAAAACGGAAAAGATGTTTAAAGCAAATCTGTGGAAAGTGTGTGTATAATATATACATATAAGGAAAGTATCATTTATTTGCAGAGCCAATTTTATAATAATGCAATAGTGGGGCATATGATCTATATATTATTATCTTCAACAGATCATAGATAAGTGGTTCATTTTAGATATGCATTAAATAATAAATAATGCTGTTCATCGGTTGTATTTTTACACATTTTTCGTTTAACTGAATAAAACTGAATAAATATTATTGAAGTAAAAAATAAAATACAACACAATCGCCCAACGTGGGGCTCGAACCCACGACCCTGAGATTAAGAGTCTCATGCTCTACCGACTGAGCTAGCCGGGCTTCCTGATAAAATCTTGTTCACTACAAATTAACAGGAGAATATTACATTCTAAATGAATGAATAAATCATTCGAAAAACTAAACACACTGACGCAATTAAGCACTTTTTCGAAAATACTGTAGGATCTGGTACATTTTTACAAAGAACTGCCTGCTCTGTTTTGTATTATAAAATACAAGTCACAATTATTTCTTCAAATTGTCATTCACAATGGGTCCAGTCCACAAACACAATATAAACATTGTTTTTAAAGGGTGTCATAAAAACTTAAAAATGTCTCCCTAAAAAGCTGGAAACAGGTTTCATGATTTGCTAACAGAAATGCACTTATCAAAGCTGCAAACCACACTGCCACCACCAGAGGTCACCAGAGTAGAATCTTAGCACTGAGACAGATTCTTGCAAGTTGAAAAATAGGCCTCATATTTAAAAGGGAGAAGTAAAAGCACAGACGTTTGCTATGGATTCCATGATTAAAAGTATTCCAGTTCCAAATCCTAACACTTGGCTTTTCAGTAGGGGGCTCACTTTATAAACATAAATTGAGGAGGTTCCTGTAACTAAACGGAGGGCAAATCTGTGGAAAGTGTGTGTGTATATATATATATATATATATATATATATATATATATATATATATATATATATATATATATATATATATTTATTATCTTCATGGTACATGTATATTCACTACTAATTTACAGGAAAATATTACTGCACGTACATAAACACAAAATGTCCTTGACATTTTATTGCCATACTAACGTCTTGGCCGGTTAGCTCAGTTGGTTAGAGCGTGGTGCTAATAACGCCAAGGTCGCGGGTTCGATCCCCGTACTGGCCACTTTTTTTTTTTATTAGGTAAGTTTTTAAAAAATGTTGTTCATGCCAGTGTGGTGAATCACTTAAATTAACTAGAATATAAATTTGAAGAAACTAAGAGAGTTACAAAAAAAAAAAAAAAAAAAAAGATTGTCAGAAGTGGGATTTGAACCCACGCCTCCATTCGGAGACCAGAATACCCAATTCTATGGAAAGACTTCATCAGTCCTTGAGTCTGGCGCCTTAGACCACTCGGCCATCCTGACCAGTTACTTACGACTGTCTTTACGTGGGACGTGGTTTGTACAAAAAACGAATTACAGCGAGTATTACACCTACCGAGGACGGTGGTTCTGCTTCCTCACTCGCCTCTGACTTCAGTCTGGATGTTTGCTGACAACGTGGATGAAAAGGGGTGGTGCAGGGTACGCCATCGAGTGTTTTATATCTTTCAGCCGGTGGATCTTCCTAAGGCTTTTGGTCGCACTAAATATTAATATGCAAGTAAAAAAAAAAAAAAAAGTACAAAAATAATAAATCAAACTAGCCGTAGAAATCTGTTCAACAATAAATTCAATGTGAAATCAGAATGTACCTGCAGTTCTATATAGAATATCTTTTGAAACACCCTTCTAAATATTATTGGCTGAAGCAGTTTTGATTGAGGCTGGATTTTCGTTGATTAAAATATTAGTGTGTGCTCCCATTGGCTAGAAAGGTTGCAGTGTTTTCGGCATAGTGCGAGATTGACAGTTGGAAGTTTGTCTATTTGTTGGGAAGTTTGTCTGGTTGATTGGAAATTTGCAGGTCTGTACAGCTTTTCAGTATTAATGAATTGACAAATTAATTAATGAATTATTAGATGAATTAACAAATACGTTTATTAATTACTGTATGAATTGACAAATTTATGGAAGAATTGCTGGACTAATTGACCAATTCACAAATTGACAAACAAATTGACAAATTCACGGATTGACAAACGAAGACACAGCAGAAGAGATGATACCACTGTACCTGGATGAATGTATGTGGAGAGAACGGTACGGCAGGAATTGTCGAGATGCATTTATAAATATACTGCATCAGAATCAGGTCACACAAAGCTGCCAAGGGGTTGGCACCGCAGCAGGCAGGCAGGCAGACTGACCAGAGAGCAACGGACAGACCGGGGGCAGCGACAACAAAACATCCGTTCAACCACCAAAGGCTCTTTTAAGAGCGACCCAAATCTTTTTAGAAAGTTTAAGATATATTTTGATTACTTATATAAGTATTTATTTTCAGAATGGGATAGGGGAACGCTGTAGTTGACGGAGAAGGAGCAGTGAGCGATCAGAATTTCGAGTCTGTGTTTGCACTGTCTGTCACTGACACTCAGGGTTGCCAGATTTCTGCATGGGAGTACCCATGTTCACATTTTTTAAGTACTGCTTTCAAAACAAGATCGTTTTTCAATGAAAACTAAATTAAACTCAAAAAACATCAAGTTAAATACAGTAATATAACGTTCATGGATACATAATTAAAAAGAAATGATAGAAAAACACAATGTATCCTATACTATCAATGTACAACGCACTATTATGGTACTTAATGCAGTACCACCATGGTAATACAATTGTACTTCTTATTTCTAAGAAGTATCATGTACAGTCTACATCTACAGTATAATGCAACACTATACCACGGTACTATATGGTACTATTTATTTTACCAATGGTACGATTTCTGTTGTCCCGATTCAAGTATTAGAGTACCATTATAACGGACAAATGTATTAAATATAATTGCGCTTTGGATAAAACAGTCCCTCAAAAAGTTTCTAGCTGTTGTAAATATTACATTTTTTAACACTCAGAACTGACACCTATTGTAAAATGTCAATGGTGTATTTTTATTGAAAATATTACAAAATATAGAGTTTACTATCCGCGCATTTCTACAGCTGACATTTGTAATACTGAACATATATTATTGGTATTTTTAATTCTTGGTGACTATACGTACAGTACTAGTGACAATTAAAATAATACTGTAATAAAATTCTTACCTTCAGATGATTGTATTTCGAAATAAACCAAAAGACTTCAAGATTCAATAATCTCCCATCTTTGAAAACCTCAGTATTCTTGGTAGTTCTACGAGATCTGATTGGACAATTCCGTCACTTGATTCTTGGTAGGTCTGCGAAATTTGATTGGCTCTTTCCTGGTCAATTCTTGGTAGCGACACGGGCTATGATTGGTCAAAACTACCAAGATATTACCAAGTTTGACGGGCTTCATGAGTAAACTCATGTTCACAACAAATGAACAGGAAAATATTACCGAACGTACATAAACACAAAGTGTCCTTGATATTTTATTGCCCCATTAATATCTTGGCCGGTTAGCTCAGTTGGTTAGAGCGTGGTGTTAATAACACCAAGGTCGCCGGCAATGAAAATGTGGCAGAAAAGCAACAACATAACCAACAAAAAGTGACATGAATACTAAAGGTCAAAAATGTTGATTCCAAAACGGAAAAGATGTTTAAAGCAAATCTGTGGAAAGTGTGTGTATAATATATACATATAAGGAAAGTATCATTTATTTGCAGAGCCAATTTTATAATAATGCAATAGTGGGGCATATGATCTATATATTATTATCTTCAACAGATCATAGATAAGTGGTTCATTTTAGATATGCATTAAATAATAAATAATGCTGTTCATCGGTTGTATTTTTACACATTTTTCGTTTAACTGAATAAAACTGAATAAATATTATTGAAGTAAAAAATAAAATACAACACAATCGCCCAACGTGGGGCTCGAACCCACGACCCTGAGATTAAGAGTCTCATGCTCTACCGACTGAGCTAGCCGGGCTTCCTGATAAAATCTTGTTCACTACAAATTAACAGGAGAATATTACATTCTAAATGAATGAATAAATCATTCGAAAAACTAAACACACTGACGCAATTAAGCACTTTTTCGAAAATACTGTAGGATCTGGTACATTTTTACAAAGAACTGCCTGCTCTGTTTTGTATTATAAAATACAAGTCACAATTATTTCTTCAAATTGTCATTCACAATGGGTCCAGTCCACAAACACAATATAAACATTGTTTTTAAAGGGTGTCATAAAAACTTAAAAATGTCTCCCTAAAAAGCTGGAAACAGGTTTCATGATTTGCTAACAGAAATGCACTTATCAAAGCTGCAAACCACACTGCCACCACCAGAGGTCACCAGAGTAGAATCTTAGCACTGAGACAGATTCTTGCAAGTTGAAAAATAGGCCTCATATTTAAAAAGGGAGAAGTAAAAGCACAGACGTTTGCTATGGATTCCATGATTAAAAGTATTCCAGTTCCAAATCCTAACACTTGGCTTTTCAGTAGGGGGCTCACTTTATAAACATAAATTGAGGAGGTTCCTGTAACTAAACGGAGGGCAAATCTGTGGAAAGTGTGTGTGTGTATATATATATATATATATATATATATATATATATATATATATATATATATATATATTTATTTATTATCTTCATGGTACATGTATATTCACTACTAATTTACAGGAAAATATTACTGCACGTACATAAACACAAAATGTCCTTGACATTTTATTGCCATGCTAACGTCTTGGCCGGTTAGCTCAGTTGGTTAGAGCGTGGTGCTAATAACGCCAAGGTCGCTGGGTTCGATCCCCGTACTGGCCACTTTTTTTTTATTAGGTAAGTTTTAAAAAATGTTGTTCATGCCAGTGTGGTGAATCACTTAAATTAACTAGAATATAAATTTGAAGAAACTAAGAGAGTTACAAAAAAAAAAAAAAAAAAAAGATTGTCAGAAGTGGGATTTGAACCCACGCCTCCATTCGAGACCAGAATACCCAATTCTATGGAAAGACTTCATCAGTCCTTGAGTCTGGCGCCTTAGACCACTCGGCCATCCTGACCAGTTACTTACGACTGTCTTTACGTGGGACGTGGTTTGTACAAAAACGAATTACAGCGAGTATTACACCTACCGAGGACGGTGGTTCTGCTTCCTCACTCGCCTCTGACTTCAGTCTGGATGTTTGCTGACAACGTGGATGAAAAGGGGTGGTGCAGGGTACGCCATCGAAGTGTTTTATATCTTTCAGCCGGTGGATCTTCCTAAGGCTTTTGGTCGCACTAAATATTAATATGCAAGTAAAAAAAAAAAAAAAAGTACAAAAATAATAAATCAAACTAGCCGTAGAAATCTGTTCAACAATAAATTCAATGTGAAATCAGAATGTACCTGCAGTTCTATATAGAATATCTTTTGAAACACCCTTCTAAATATTATTGGCTGAAGCAGTTTTGATTGAGGCTGGATTTTCGTTGATTAAAATATTAGTGTGTGCTCCCATTGGCTAGAAAGGTTGCAGTGTTTTCGCATAGTGCGAGATTGACAGTTGGAAGTTTGTCTATTTGTTGGGAAGTTTGTCTGGTTGATTGGAAATTTGCAGGTCTGTACAGCTTTTCAGTATTAATGAATTGACAAATTAATTAATGAATTATTAGATGAATTAACAAATACGCTTATTAATTACTGTATGAATTGACAAATTTATGGAAGAATTGCTGGACTAATTGACCAATTCACAAATTGACAAACAAATTGACAAATTCACGGATTGACAAACTAATTGACAAACAAATTGGCAAACTAACGGCCGGATTGTTTTGGCACAAATGGCGCCCATAGTATTATGTAAGGCACAACAGGGTGTGTGATATACTCAGGGGTGCAGGGTGACAAACTCCAGTCCTCGAGGGACGAGGGTCTTCTGGTTTTCATTCCAACTTAAGCTCTCAATTAACATAATTGATCTAATTATTTGTTGAATTTCACATATTTAATATTTTACAGTTGATGGTTTTAAAATGCACTTGTTCAAGGTACACTACCTATGAAACTTTTTGAGGCCTGAAGAGAAGTGTTAAATGTGTCCAGTTAATCAAATAATTAGACCAATTAAGTAATTGAGAGCTCGGGTGGAATGAAAGGCAGAAGACACTGCGCCCACCAGGAACTGAGTTTGACACCTCTGACACCACTAAGCTGGTGGCCTCAGAGCTGCGCCTCCAGTCTCCTGGGCCGGAGCCTGGCTGTCAGAGGCCAGGGTCCCTGGTGCGGATAAGGCCTCACTGCTGGATGCGCCATATCCCCGGGACATACGCTTGGGACAGCTGTGGAGGAGATTTTGCAAAATCTCACCGGAACGCTGAGGCGCCCCGTCAGGTGGCCGTGTTGCTCCTTCCCCGTGATGTGGTAGGTCGAACCGCTGGCGAGCTCCTCAGACTCGAACTGTCCGCTGGGTGACCTAAGGCATCGCCTTCAGGGCACACCAGCACATAACCGAGCCCAATCGGCGGGCAGAGGGAATGCAGGCACTTCCTCCCAGTGCTGAGTGGCGCACATGTGCTGATCCGGACGGACAGCACAACGGTGGTAGCGTATGTCAACCACCAGGGAGGCTGACGGTCTATGGAGCGCATTTGGGAACGGTTCGGGAAGGCGCTGGTCGATCTCTTCGCTTGCCCCTATGGTACTCCCTCCATCGCTTAGGCGGTCCACTCGGCGTAGACGCCCTAGCGCACGAATGGCCCAAAGCGTTTTTGTACACTTTCCCACCTATACCGTTGCTCCCGGCTTTTCTGGAGAAAGTCCAGTTAGAGAAAGCATCAGTTCTCCTAGTGGCCCCCCGGTGGTCCAGGAGAGTATGGTTTTCAACCCTGTGCCAGCTGTTGCACGGCCAGCCCTTGGAGATTCCACTTTGTTTGGATCTCCTCAGTCAGACAAAGGGCTCTCTTTGGCACCCGGGACCAGGCAGGTTCCAGTTATGGGTCTCGCCCTAGGGCTATCGGATGCGGTTGGGAGTACGATGCAGAGCGCTAGGGCGGACTCCACTAGGTCCTTATATACCTATAAGTGGAAGTTTTTTCAAGCTTGGTGTCTGGCTGGAAACCATGACCCCATTACTTGCCCTATGCCAGTCATTTTGCTGTTCCTGCAAGAACTGCTTGATGCTGGGAGATCACCTTCCATCTTTGCCATTTTTTGGCAACCCGTTTCCTTAGAGGCGACGGTGATTACGCCTCCTAGGAGGACAGTTCTCCCTGAATGGAAAAACACATTACCTTACAATTATGTAGTTTACATAAATAAAATAAACAGAACAAACAAACAAACAAACAAACAGTTTAATTTGGGAACCTCCTGTTGTCTAGTGCTGTGTGTGTGTGTGTCTGAATAGGAGAGAGAAATGAAACAATGTATTCTTGCTCTAAATGAGTTGCTGCTATATTAAACTATGAACAGTGTAATGCCAGAGAAAGTGGGTCATATGATCTGTATATTATTATCTTCAACAGATCATAGATAAGTGGTTCATTTTAGATATGCATTAAATAATAAATGATGCTGTTCATCGGTTGTATTTTTACACATTTTTCGTTTAACTGAATAAAACTGAATAAATATTATTGATGTAAAAAATAAAACATAAAATACAACACAATCGCCTAACGTGGGGCTCGAACCCACGACCCTGAGATTAAGAGTCTCATGCTCTACCGACTGAGCTAGCCGGGCTTCCTGATAAAATCTTGTTCACTACAAATTAACAGGAGAATATTACATTCTAAATAAATGAATAAATCATTCGAAAAACTAAACACTGATGCAATTAAGCACTTTTTCGAAAATACTGTTGGATCTGGTACATTTTTACAAAGAACTGCCTGCTCTGTTTTGTATTATAAAATACAAGTCACAATTATTTCTTCAAATTGTCATTCACAATGGGTCCAGTCCACAAACACAATATAAACATTGTTTTTAAAGGGTGTCATAAAAACTTAAAAATGCCTCCCTAAAAAGTTGGAAACAGGTTTCATGATTTGCTAACAGAAATGCACTTATCAAAGCTGCAAACCACACTGCCACCACCAGAGGTCACCAGAGTAGAATCTTAGCACTGAGACAGATTCTTGCAAGTTGAAAAATAGGCCTCTTATATTTAAAAGGGAGAAGTAAAAGCACAGACGTTTGCTATGGATTCCATGATTAAAAGTATTCCAGTTCCAAATCCTAACACTTGGCTTTTCAGTAGGGGGCTCACTTTATAAACATAAATTGAGGAGGTTCCTGTAACTAAATGGAAGAGATTTTAAAGCAAATCTGTGGAAAGTGTGTGTGTGTGTCTACACATATATATACACTTTTTTATATAACGCAACATTTGAACATTCTTAACCTCAAGCTTCAAGGAAAGAATAAAATCCTACCTACACTGTTGAGTGATGTGTCAGCATTTGAAGCTAAATTGGCTCTTTTTCAGATCAGCTTCTTGAAAAGACTTAACACACTTCCCAGTACTGAATTCACAGGTAACACAATTACACGACCCACCTGTCTTCTTGCCAGAACCCTACACAGAATACCTTTCTGAGCTGTCCAGAGAATTCTCTTCTCGTTTTTCTGACAAGAAACCCCTGACATCGATACTTTCAGTAGTTGAAAACCCCTGTTTTGTTGACGTAAAAACTGCTTCAGTTACAGCAGAAAAGTTTGAAGCAACTCTGAAGCATTCTGGATGTGCTACATACTGAATGAGACATACCCTGCAATTGTTACATGTGCCAAGAAGGTCTTAACCTGCTTTGGATCAACCTATGCATGTGAGAGTGCATTTTCATCAATGGGCACGACCAAAACGAAACATCGCACATGTCTCAGTGACAGACATTTAAACGACTGTCTCCATGCAGCTACAACAAGGTATCAACCCCACGTAAAGAAGATGGTACTTGTTTTTATTTTTTGCACAAATGTGGTAATGGTTTTCATAGAGGTATTGACAAGTTGCTGATGTAAGTCGGTTTGTCATTGAATAACCGGAAACAAACGTTGAGATATTAGCTTTGGTTAATTTTCAGCTTTACAAAAACATGGAAATAATTAAGAACATAAGAAAGATTACAAGCGAGAGGAGGCCGTTCGCCCATCTTGCTCGCTTGGTTGTCAGTAGCTTATCGATCCCAGAATTTCATCAAGCAGCTTCTTGAAGGATCCTAGGGTGTCGGCTTCAACAACATTAGTGGGGAGTTGGTTCCAGATTCCCGCAGTTCTCTGTAAGAAAGTGCCTCCTATTTTCTGTTCTGAATGTCCCTTTATCTAATCTCCACTTGTAACCCCTGGTCCTTGTTTCTTTTTCAGGTTGAAAAAGTGCCCTTGATCGACATTGTGAATACCTTTCAAAATTACATTTAGTACCTTTGTGACTTTCACTGATTCCTCAGTTAACACAGTGCCTGCTGTTGTACCTGGACAAGAAACTGTGTGTGTGTGTGTGTGTGTGTGTGTGTGTGTGTGTGTGTGTGTGTGTGTGTGTGTGTGTGTGTGTGTGTGTGTGTGTGTGTGTGTGTGTGTGTGTGTGTGTGTGTGTGTGTGTGTGTGTGTGTGTGTGTGTGTGTGTGTGTGTGTGTGTGTGTGTGTGTAATATATCAAGGGCCAAAGTATTTGGGCACTGTTATAAAAATGTATTGTAACTCCTTTTGAAAGCAGTCACACAAGTAGAAATATTATTATTATCAAAAAGCAAATATAACTAGATTTGTATATGCCTTATATTACATGGACATTATGAGGTATTTTTGAAAGTGAAATTGTGTTGCGGCCCCCAGCTTCAATGTCACCTTTTCATGTGGCCCACAGGGCCTTCAAGGTTGAGTACCCTGGCTCTAGTGTCACCACTCCCCGAGTGCATTGGGGCGTGGTGATAGTAGAGAATATCACACACCCTGAAGTGCTGTGCTCCTGTAAAATGGCTTAACTAATTAAATTGGTGGGGGGAAAAAGTAAAAACGATTTTTAATTAACAAAAAAATAATTTGTGTTAAATATCCTTCCGCATAAAACTGAGCTAAGAAGAAATAGTTCCATATAACATTTATTTTAATATAAAACCAAAAATACATTCATTCAAAAAAAGGCGATGTTGAATTGAAAATTGTCATTGAAGTGCAGTTTTTCTTTAGTGAAATTCTTCTGATTAGTTATACTTCTTGTAATTCTTGGTTTGTTCATTACATTTTAATGTAAAATATTACTGCCCATTTTCATCATGACACAGCACAAATGAGTCTGCTTTTAAATCATGCAGAACCTTCCTCACAAGACCTGCAACAGTATCGCAGTGTTTTTTTTTTTTTGTTTTTTAAACGTCTTTTGTTAGCCGTGGTATTGAGGTATCCACATACCAAATGTGTGCTACCGCTTCAAAGTGGCGAGAAAGACATGATTTGCATTATGGAATACCCGGATACTTATCAAACTGACTTTTAGTTTGTGGCTGGACAACGTGGAGAACTACTGTGCCCGTGTTAAGAAACAATTTATAACAATGCAGGGCACAGCAGAAGAGATGATACCACTGTACCTGGATGAATGTATGTGGAGAGAACGGTACGGCAGGAATTGTCGAGATGCATTTATAAATATACTGCATCAGAATCAGGTCACACAAAGCTGCCAAGGGGTTGGCACCGCAGCAGGCAGGCAGGCAGACTGACCAGAGAGCAACGGACAGACCGGGGCAGCGACAACAAAACATCCGTTCAACCACCAAAGGCTCTTTTAAGAGCGACCCAAATCTTTTTAGAAAGTTTAAGATATATTTTGATTACTTATATAAGTATTTATTTTCAGAATGGGATAGGGGAACGCTGTAGTTGACGGAGAAGGAGCAGTGAGCGATCAGAATTTCGAGTCTGTGTTTGCACTGTCTGTCACTGACACTCAGGGTTGCCAGATTTCTGCATGGGAGTACCCATGTTCACATTTTTTAAGTACTGCTTTCAAAACAAGATCGTTTTTCAATGAAAACTAAATTAAACTCAAAAACATCAAGTTAAATACAGTAATATAACGTTCATGGATACATAATTAAAAAGAAATGATAGAAAAACACAATGTATCCTATACTATCAATGTACAACGCACTATTATGGTACTTAATGCAGTACCACCATGGTAATACAATTGTACTTCTTATTTCTAAGAAGTATCATGTACAGTCTACATCTACAGTATAATGCAACACTATACCACGGTACTATATGGTACTATTTATTTTACCAATGGTACGATTTCTGTTGTCCCGGATTCAAGTATTAGAGTACCATTATAACGGACAAATGTATTAAATATAATTGCGCTTTGGATAAAACAGTCCCTCAAAAAAGTTTCTAGCTGTTGTAAATATTACATTTTTAACACTCAGAACTGACACCTATTGTAAAAATGTCAATGGTGTATTTTTATTGAAAATATTACAAAATATAGAGTTTACTATCCGCGCATTTCTACAGCTGACATTTGTAATACGAACATATATTATTGGTATTTTTAATTCTTGGTGACTATACGTACAGTACTAGTGACAATTAAAATAATACTGTAATAAAATTCTTACCTTCAGATGATTGTATTTCGAAATAAACCAAAAGACTTCAAGATTCAATAATCTCCCATCTTTGAAAACCTCAGTATTCTTGGTAGTTCTACGAGATCTGATTGGACAATTCCGTCACTTGATTCTTGGTAGGTCTGCGAAATTTGATTGGCTCTTTCCTGGTCAATTCTTGGTAGCGACACGGGCTATGATTGGTCAAAACTACCAAGATATTACCAAGTTTGACGGGCTTCATGAGTAAACTCATGTTCACTACAAATGAACAGGAAAATATTACCGAACGTACATAAACACAAAGTGTCCTTGATATTTTATTGCCCCATTAATATCTTGGCCGGTTAGCTCAGTTGGTTAGAGCGTGGTGTTAATAACACCAAGGTCGCCGGCAATGAAAATGTGGCAGAAAAGCAACAACATAACCAACAAAAAAATGACATGAATACTAAAGGTCAAAAAATGTTGATTCCAAAACGGAAAAGATGTTTAAAGCAAATCTGTGGAAAGGGTGTGTATAATATATACATATAAGGAAAGTATCATTTATTTGCAGAGCCAATTTTATAATAATGCAATAGTGGGGCATATGATCTATATATTATTATCTTCAACAGATCATAGATAAGTGGTTCATTTTAGATATGCATTAAATAATAAATAATGCTGTTCATCGGTTGTATTTTTACACATTTTTCGTTTAACTGAATAAAACTGAATAAATATTATTGATGTAAAAAAATAAAATACAACACAATCGCCCAACGTGGGGCTCGAACCCACGACCCTGAGATTAAGAGTCTCATGCTCTACCGACTGAGCTAGCCGGGCTTCCTGATAAAATCTTGTTCACTACAAATTAACAGGAGAATATTACATTCTAAATGAATGAATAAATCATTCGAAAAACTAAACACACTGACGCAATTAAGCACTTTTTCGAAAATACTGTTGGATCTGGTACATTTTTTTACAAAGAACTGCCTGCTCTGTTTTGTATTATAAAATACAAGTCACAATTATTTCTTCAAATTGTCATTCACAATGGGTCCAGTCCACAAACACAATATAAACATTGTTTTTTAAAGGGTGTCATAAAAACTTAAAAAATGCCTCCCTAAAAAAGTTGGAAACAGGTTTCATGATTTGCTAACAGAAATGCACTTATCAAAGCTGCAAACCACACTGCCACCACCAGAGGTCACCAGAGTAGAATCTTAGCACTGAGACAGATTCTTGCAAGTTGAAAAATAGGCCTCTTATATTTAAAAAGGGAGAAGTAAAAGCACAGACGTTTGCTATGGATTCCATGATTAAAAGTATTCCAGTTCCAAATCCTAACACTTGGCTTTTCAGTAGGGGGCTCACTTTATAAACATAAATTGAGGAGGTTCCTGTAACTAAACGGACGGCAAATCTGTGGAAAGTGTGTCTATATATATATATATATATATATATATATATATATATATATATATATATATATATATATATATATATCAAAGAGCCAGATAATATATATATATATATATATATATATATATATATATATATATATATATATATATATATATATATATATATATATATATATATATATATTATCTTCATGGTACATGTATCTTCACTACAAATTTACAGGAAAATATTACTGCACGTACATAAACACAAAATGTCCTTGACATTTTATTGCCATGCTAACGTCTTGGCCGGTTAGCTCAGTTGGTTAGAGCGTGGTGCTAATAACGCCAAGGTCGCGGGTTCGATCCCCGTACTGGCCACTTTTTTTTTTATTACGTAAGTTTTTAAAAAAATGTTGTTCATGCCAGTGTGGTGAATCACTTAAATTAACTAGAATATAAATTTGAAGAAACTAAGAGAGTTACAAAAAAAAAAAAAGATTGTCAGAAGTGGGATTTGAACCCACGCCTCCATTCGGAGACCAGAATACCCAATTCTATGGAAAGACTTCATCAGTCCTTGAGTCTGGCGCCTTAGACCACTCGGCCATCCTGACAAGTTACTTACGACTGTCTTTACGTGGGACGTGGTTTGTACAAAAAACGAATTACAGCGAGTATTACACCTACCGAGGACGGTGGTTCTGCTTCCTCACTCGCCTCTGACTTCAGTCTGGATGTTTGCTGACAACGTGGATGAAAAGGGGTGGTGCAAGGTACGCCATCGAGTGTTTTATATCTTTCAGCCGGTGGATCTTCCTAAGGCTTTTGGTCGCACTAAATATTAATATGCAAGTAAAAAAAAAAAAAAAGTACAAAAATAATAAATCAAACTAGCCGTAGAAATCTGTTCAACAATAAATTCAATGTGAAATCAGAATGTACCTGCAGTTCTATATAGAATATCTTTTGAAACACCCTTCTAAATATTATTGGCTGAAGCAGTTTTGATTGAGGCTGGATTTTCGTTGATTAAAATATTAGTGTGTGCTCCCATTGGCTAGAAAGGTTGCAGTGTTTTCGGCATAGTGCGAGATTGACAGTTGGAAGTTTGTCTATTTGTTGGGAAGTTTGTCTGGTTGATTGGAAATTTGCAGGTCTGTACAGCTTTTCGTATTAATGAATTGACAAATTAATTAATGAATTATTAGATGAATTAACAAATACGTTTATTAATTACTGTATGAATTGACAAATTTATGGAAGAATTGCTGGACTAATTGACCAATTCACAAATTGACAAACAAATTGACAAATTCACGGATTGACAAACGAATTGACAAACAAATTGGCAAACTAACGGCCGGATTGTTTTGGCACAAATGGCGCTCCATAGTATTATGTAAGGCACAACAGGGTGTGTGATATACTCAGGGGTGCAGGGGTGACAAACTCCAGTCCTCGAGGGACGCAGGGTCTTCTGGTTTTCATTCCAACTTAAGCTCTCAATTAACATAATTGATCTAATTATTTGTTGAATTTCACATATTTAATATTTTACAGTTGATGGTTTTAAAAATGCACTTGTTCAAGGTACACTACCTATGAAACTTTTTGAGGCCTGAAGAGAAGTGTTAAATGTGTCCAGTTAATCAAATAATTAGACCAATTAAGTAATTGAGAGCTCGGGTGGAATGAAAGGCAGAAGACACTGCGGCCCACCAGGAACTGAGTTTGACACCTCTGACACCACTAAGCTGGTGGCCTCAGAGCTGCGTCTCCGGTCTCCTGGGCCGGAGCCTGGCTGTCACAGGCCAGGGTCCCTGGTGCGGATAAGGCCTCACTGCTGGATGCGCCCATATCCCCGGGACATACGTTTGGGACAGCTGTGGAGGAGATTTTGCAAAAATCTCACCGGGAACGCGAGGCGTCCCGTCAGGTGGCCGTGTTGCTCCTTCCCCGTGATGTGGTAGGTCGAACCGCTGGCGAGCTCCTCAGACTCGAACTGTCCGCTGGGTGACCTAAGGCATCGCCTTCAGGGCACACCAGCACATAACCGAGCCCAATCGGCGGGCAGAGGGAATGCAGGCACTTCCTCCCAGTGCTGAGTGGCGCACATGTGCTGATCCGGACGGACAGCACAACGGTGGTAGCGTATGTCAACCACCAGGGAGGCTGACGGTCTATGGAGCGCATTTGGGAACGGTTCGGGAAGGCGCTGGTCGATCTCTTCGCTTGCCCCCTATGGTACTCCCTCCATCGCTTAGGCGGTCCACTCGGCGTAGACGCCCTAGCGCACGAATGGCCCAAAGCGTTTTTGTACACCTTCCCACCTATACCGTTGCTCCCGACTTTTCTGGAGAAAGTCCAGTTAGAGAAAGCATCAGTTCTCCTAGTGGCCCCCCGGTGGTCCAGGAGAGTATGGTTTTCAACCCTGTGCCAGCTGTTGCACGGCCAGCCCTTGGAGATTCCACTTTGTTTGGATCTCCTCAGTCAGACAAAGGGCTCTCTTTGGCACCCGGGACCAGGCAGGTTCCAGTTATGGGTCTCGCCCTAGGGCTATCAGATGCGGTTGGGAGTACAATGCAGAGCGCTAGGGCGGACTCCACTAGGTCCTTATATACCTATAAGTGGAAGTTTTTCAAGCTTGGTGTCTGGCTGGAAACCATGACCCCATTACTTGCCCTATGCCAGTCATTTTGCTGTTCCTGCAAGAACTGCTTGATGCTGGGAGATCACCTTCCATCTTTGCCATTTTTGGCAACCCGCTTCCTTAGAGGCGACGGTGATTACGCCCTCCTAGGAGGACAGTTCTCCCTGAA